>BSBM01000106.1:21810000-22410000 GCA_027924585.1 Larix kaempferi
TAGTAGCTTCAAAGGAGGCTCAAACCTGAAACTTATGCTTACCTAGGAGGTAGAGAAAAGATAGCAGCATATCAATAAAAAATGACGGCTTCTTAAAAGAAAAATTACCTCACACAAGATTGTATTACAAGTAGCGATCTCTATTGGAAGGTGGGCGTCTCAGCGATAAATAACTGCAACAGATCTGGTGCAAACCAGAAGAAACCACATGCACTTGGATTCTTTTACATGGTGGCGACCTTCTACACAAATAATGTTGTTGTATTTCTTCCCACCCAGAAACCTTAGAGTGACTCAACTCTAGGTGGCTCCTCTCTCCGTGTGCAGGCTCCTCCACTGCACATAATGTCAGCACAATCCTCAAGGCGATGGGACCTTTGACAAGATTCTCCTCACAATCCACTTCAATAAACAATAGCGATGGCTTTGATACCAAATCAAATTAGAGAGTTAGACAGGGCAGAGCACAAAGGCTCGCTCACACACAAGAATGGTACACAACCAATTCAATTAACTAATAAGGAATGAGTACAATATATAGTTGAAAAACTATCACAACAAACCAAATCTTAGATCTAAGAAATATGGATCTCAAACCTCGACTTGCTAATCATAGAAAGTACACATCAATCCACTCTCAAATAATGTGGCTAGTATTTCTACATTATCTCATCATCATACACATTTTGCCTGAATCCAGCTATAGGTGACCTACCAAAAACCATCAGAGTACCATAAATCTATTTCATCAAAATTCGTGAATTATTAATTAATTGGTAATAAGCTAAAATGAAATAGTATATAGATTTTAGATATTGACATAAACTGTGCAGGCTGAAGACAAATTATTAAAACTCAGGCCAAAGACAAATGATTAATAAAAAGCAGAGAAACCCGGTCATTTAAAGTAGAAATTTACTAAGTACAAAGTGCTTTCTTTTAATACATGGCTGGCATTAGATACCGATTATGAGAGAACCAATACCATATTAGGGTCATATTTGTTAGCTTTGATTCCCTGCCGGATTTGAATATAGATCAATGCGAGGTGCTGGTCCGGACAGGCAAGGATTTGCTTTGCTTACCAATGCTCTGACAGGGAACCAAACCAAACCCTTCAAGGGAAAAGCACACTGTGTAGTCAAAATATTTGACCTGCATAGTAAATGAATGTTTTTCTTTTCTTTGTTTTATAGATGCGCTTCACTTAGCAAATACTTTGCTCTAATTATTTTTTTGAACACTTTTCTTCACAATTAACTGCACGGAAATTACCTGCGTGATTCCACTTTTTACTGCGCAAAGATTAACTGCACATTTCGACTTTCTATTGCGCAGGTGAACTTTGCTACGCAGTTCTCTAACCTCGCGGAACTTGAATTTGTATGAACTTCGTACTTCACACAAATTTACTTTTGCAAACTTCTTTTAACTTTACGAAGGTTAACTGCACACAAGTTAACTTCGCATACCTATTTAGCTGCGCATAACCCAATCTTAAACAAACTTTGCATAAATATATTTCATGCTAAAACATAAGAACCGAAACATATGTTGAAGTTACTGCACGTTAAACTAGGACATTTACCACCGAGAAATACTTGGAAATATTGATTTGATTTACAGACCGTAAATGTAAACAATATTTACGCAGGTCAATATGAAGAACATGTGCGGGATGCATAAACCAACATTCTTGAGAATGAATACATAAGACTAAAAACTTATATATATTACGATAGTAAAACAGGGCAACTTTTCTGCACTTACAGAGAGATGAGTTTTACTTCAATCTTTCAAAATTTTACAGAGCTTGGGCTCTTCATACATTTCACGGGATGAGCTTCTCCTCCTTTTACTCTTCTTCCCTCACATACATCTCTATCTCTATTTAATCTTCTGTGAGTGATTTTCATTTATACACAAACTTGGTTTGGCTTCTCCTCAAAGCTACAGGGTTTCATTAAAGACTGTAATAAATTTCTACCTAAGAAGTTTTGGGCCTGCGAAATTCAAACGCGGCTACATAAATACTAACTTTCCATGAGCTAGATTGGCTGCAAACTGACTAACTGACTTCTGACATTGCATACTGACTGAATGTCTAACAGAGCCTGTGCATATCAGATACGCTATTAGCTCATAAATACAATATTTCCAACACTCCCCCTTAATTATGAGCGGATGGGGATCATTAAACAAAAAATAAAATATTACAAACTATTTCAGAGCTGAAACATGCTCTGTTCATGACGAAGTTCACTGCGGAGAAATTGTCAATCTCAAACAACTTCACAAATATTGAAATGTGTCACTTGCCAATGGTTTTGTAAATATGTCTCCTACCTGATCTTCAAACCTGCAAAATTCTAAACAAATTTCTTTTTTGTTTATCAATTCTATGATAAAATGATACCTTGTGTCGATGTGCTTGATTTTCCTGTGGTACACATGATTCTTTGACAGTGCGATAGCTGAATTGTTGTCGGAGTAAATGACTGTGGGTTCTTGCTGTTTCTGCGACAGATCACTTAACATCCTCCACATCCAAACGGCTTGACATGCAACGCTTTTATCTGCGACATACCCTTCTTTTGCTGAAGAAAGAGTTACTATGGGTTGTTTCTTTGAAGCCCATGATATAACACCCGTTCCTACATGAAATGTATTCCCAGATGTGTTTTTTCCGTCGTCTATGCTGCCTCCATTATCGCTATTAGTGTATCCAATGAGTTTGAAATTTTATGAGGTTGAATACAAAATACCAAACTCTTTTGTTCCACTTACATACCTCAGAATTCTTTTACCTGCTTTCCAATGAGATTCTTTTGGTGACTCCATGAATCTTGAGATTATGCTAACTCCATACATGATGTCTGGCCTTGTTGTTGTAATATACATAAGGCTGCCAACGAGCCTTTTAAATAGTGTATGATCTACATTGGATCCACCATCATCCTTGATCAATTTCAAACCTGCTATTACTAGTGTTGGGGTTGTCTTATAGTTTAACATCTTAAATTTGTTCAAGACATCACTTGCATACTTTGACTAAGATATAAATATCTCATTTTCAGTCTGTTGGACTTCTATGCCCAGAAAATATTTCATAAGTCCCAAATTAGTCATTTAAAATTCACTTTCCATGAATGATCTAAATTCTTCTATGCCAAAATCACCAATAAATATTAAATCATCTACATACATGCAGACAATTAGTTTATTACCTTGCTTGTTGATTTTTGTGTACAGCGTTGGCTCAGATTCACTTCTGTGAAATCCATTCTGAATGAGGTATGAGTCAATGCGACTATACCAAGCTCTAGGAGCTTGCTTCAAACCATAGAGTGCCTTTTTCAGTCTATATACTTTGTGTCCTTGTCCTAGAACTTCATAGCCATGTGGTTGCTCCACATATACTTCTTCTTCCAAATAACCATTTAAAAATGCAGACTTAACATCCATTTGATAAACAAGCCATGTCTTATGTGCTGCGATGGCCAAGACTGTTCTGACAATGTCCATTCGAGCTACAGGTGCAAACGTTTCATTGAATTCTATGCCAGGCTGTTGTGTGAACCCTCTTGATACCAATCTTGCCTTGTGCTTCTGCACATTTCCATCAGCATCTTTCTTGGTCTTATAAATCCATTTCATGCTTATCACATCCTTGTCCTTAGGAACATCAACTAATTCCCATGTTTGATTCTTCTCAATGCATTATATTTCTTCATCCATGGCTTGTGCCCAAACTTGATCTTCAACAGATTCTTCAAATGTTAGAGAATCATTAACTTGATAAAATAATGCAAAAACTGAGAATGAATTAGGTGTACCAGTCTCATATATCTCACGTAAAGTTCTTGTCTTTGTCGGAGTTACTAATGTCGAACTACGCGAGCTGCGCGAACTGCTTGATGGAGTTTGTTGTGCACTTGGTGTGCTTGTCGGAGTTGCTTGAAATGCGACTTGTGTCGGAGTTGCTTGTGATGAAACATGCTGCAGAGTCCTGGGAGTAGACGAAGCTACGTAGTTCTGATTCACATGCGGAGTCTCAACTACATCTTCTACGATGTCATCATGTTCAACATGTGACACAATTTTAACATTCTTCTCTATAGTTTCATCCCATGCTTCATTTTCTACAAACTGAACATCTCGATTGATAATAAATTTTCTTGCAACAAGATCATACAACTTGTATGCTTTCGTGTCTTCAGAATACCCAATAAAAATGCATTTCTGTCATTTATTGTCTAATTTTCTTCTCAACTCATTTGGAACATGTGCGTATGCTACACAACAAAAAAATTTTAAATGCGAAACACTATGTTTCATGCATGTTTATGCTTCCTGCGAAACTTTTTTCTTCACGCTCTTCGTCGGACATTGATTCATGATGTATACAGCAGTTTCCACTGCTTCATCCCAGTATTCATTTGACGGATGCATGGCTACCAACATACTACATGCCATCTCCATAATGGTTATGTTCTTCCTCTCTGCGATACCATTCTGCTGCAGTGTATACCGCGTAGTGAATTGCTTCTGTATGCCATGATTTTTGCAAAAGTTTAAGAAATCATTTGAAACATACTCACCACCTCTATTTGTTCTTAATATCTTAATGTTGTAACCACTCTGCTTCTCCACAAGTGCCTTGAACTACTCAAAACAACCAAATGCATCAAATTTATGTTTTAGAAAATAGAACCATGTTTTTCTTGTGAAATCATCAATAAATGTGAGAAGATAAGTGCATCCTCCCATGGACGGTGTTTGCATCGGTCCACAAAGAGTGCACAATTTCAAGTGGTGTGAGAGCTCTGTATGACTTTTCGATTGGAAAAGTCTCTGTGTGCTGTTTTCCAAAAATACAGCCTTCAAAAATTCTCTCTGGCTTTTCAATCAATGGAAATCCTTTCACCATGTCCTTCATATGCAGTAGCTTCAGCCCACCAAAATTCAGATGTCTAAATATAAAGTGCCATAACCAGGATTCATCATTTATTTCTGTTTGAAACGCAGCTTGCATTTCCCTGTCTTTTTCTTCCTTGTCGCAGTGAATTTCTGCTTCTTTGCTTTCTGCTTTGAACGCATATCCAGAATTTTCATTCTGTCTTTCATGAACAGCTTGAGTTGTTTTTCATTTTATGTTTGGCCTTATCCTCAAAGGAAACAAGCGATTGCTTGCCATCTGGACTTCAACTATTAACTGATTGCTCGGATATATGTCTTTGATCACACAACACTTTCCTACCATATGAACTCTGTAACCTTTTTCCATCAGTTGTCTAATGCTCATCAAATTATGCTTCAAACCTTAAAAATAATAAACATCAGGCATAAATTTCTGCTCCCCCTATTTGGTTAGAATATCAACAGTACCCTTACCCAAAACAATGACTTGAATATTGTTTCCAAGTGTGACATCAGTCTAAACTGATTTATCTAGACTAGAAAATAGATTTAAATTACCAGTCATATGATTGCTACAGCCTGAGTCTAAATACCATATGTCATTTGGACTTTCTTGGACAACATTGCATTCAAGTGGAGATGCACATGCTAATAACAGTGAGTTATTCGGAGTGTTGATGTTGCTTGACTGTGTTTGGCCTTGCTTTCCTTGGTCATACTGCTTCTTCCTACATTCATATGCGAAGTGTCCATACTTCTTACAGTAATAACAGTGAATTTTTTATTTATCATACCTTGGTCCACTTGGCTGATTGGGGTTCTGATTCTGACCTCTACCGGTGACATGTGAAGGGTTGTTGCTGCGACCTCCTCTGAAAGAACTTCTTCCCCTGCCTCTAGAGTTTGTTTGATATTCCTCTGCCTCTTCCATGACTTATGGATGACTGTGCTGCGAATGCACCTTCCAGTGATGTATCTGAACTGTTGATTCTATGTTCATGATTAAGTAATGAGGCTTGCAACTCATCAATAGTAAATTGGGACAGATCTTTGTTTTCTTCCAGGGTCACAACTAAAGATTCAAATTTCTTTGAAAGAACTCTAAGAACTTTTTCAACAACCCTTTGGTCACCTAGAGTTTCTCCATGAGACTTTATTTGATTAACCAGACCAATAACACGAGTGTAGAATGATTCTACTGACTCTGTATTTTTCATTGACGGAGATTCAAAATCTCTTCTAAGAATTTGAAGTTTGGGAGTCTTTACCCTTGTTCAAGCCTTGATAGGAAGTTTCCAGTGTATCCCACACTTCCTTAGTTGAGTGCACTGCTGCTATTGTTGGGAGTATGGATTCATGTGTTGCTTGATGTATGTGGAACAATGCCTTCCATATTTCTTCCTCTATTCCTTCAAGACATCCTTCTCAGCTTGTGTGAGATTGTTGTATGCTGTTGGTTATGCATAACCATTCTGAACTATTTTTCATACATCTTGACCTCTAAACAAAACTTTCATAGTTAGAGACCAATATTCATAATTTTTACCAGAGAAGCACACTGCACAGTCAAAAGATTTGACCTGCGCAGTAAATGTATATTTTTCTTTTCTTTGTGTTATAGTTGGGCTTCACTTAACAAATACTTTGCTCTAATTATTTTTCCGAACACTTTTCTTCACAAATTAACTGCACGATTCCACTTTTGACTTTCTACTCTCGCGGAACTTGACTTTATATGAACTTTGCACTTCACACAAATTTACTTTTGCAAACTTCATTTAACTTTACGACACAATTTAACTTCGCATACCTATTTAGCTGCGCATAACCCAATCTTAAACAAACTTTGCGGTTAAACTAGGACATTTACCACCGTCCTGGAAATCTTGAGAATGAATACATAAGACTAAAAACTTATATATATTAGGACACTAAAACAGGGCAACTTTGCAGCACTTACAGAAATATTTCCCTCACATACATCTCTATCTCTATTTAATCTTCTGTGAGTGATTTTCATTTATATACAAACCTTTGCGGTTGAAGTTACTGCGCGTTAAACTAGGACATTTACCACTGTCCTGGAAATCTTCAGGGCAACTTTGTGCACTTACAGAAAGATTTCCCTCACATACATCTCTATCTCTATTTAATTTTCTATGAGTGATTTCATTTATACACAAACTTGGTTTGGACAGGGTTTCATTAAAAACTGTAATAAATTTCTATTTAAGAAGTTTTGGGCCTGTAAAATACAAACCCGGCTACATAAATACTAACTTGTCATGAGCTGGATTAACTGCAAACTGAATGACTTTTGACATTGCTATGAGTGTCTCACGGCACATATAAGATAAGCTATCAGCTCATAAATACAATATTTCCAACAAACCTAATAATTCGAGAACCGAACTCAATTTTCGAATTTCCGTACCAATGGCGAAAATTCGGCCCAATATGGGACATTATTGTTGGGAATAATGACAATGGTTGAGAATCGAGAATATCTACAATGGACGCATGAGGCACGAATATCGGCAATTGTTGAGCATATCTGCAATGGACACGTTAAGGTGGATGATCAGACGGTGGAACTCCAATGCCTCGCAATAATTGTTTTTGCAAACGACTTACGACGGAGGGGAAGACGAGTTGTTTGAATGTTGGGACAACCTCATTGGACACCGCTCACATCTCTGATTTGCAACAGCTGGTTCACCAAAGATTTCGCTCAGTGCCACTTTGAAAGTTAACTTTGCCGACAGCAAACGGAAGAGCACCAACTCAAAAAACGCCGTATCTGTTAATATCAGCACTCAAGAGAATATCTGATTTTTTCTAACATCTGTAAGTTTTGTATGACCGGTACACCGGCTCAATAGCCTATTTAAGAAAGCTAACATGCTGGTCCTAGGCATCGGGAAGTTTTTTTGTTAGAGTGTGTACACATTGCGCTCTTTAGCGATTTGTCTTAATGCAGTCTCTATGAATTAGTGTGGAAGCAAGCAAGCAAGCGTGATCCTCGTCCAAGATGGCAAATGATGATTTTCCCCAATACGTAGCTTTTAAAGGAGATAACGGCAAGTATTTAGGCTTCTACATAGACGATACATGCCGCGGGTATCTGAAATTCGGGTATGATCATTTGAGCAGTCCCTATGTAAAGCACGAGGTGGTGAGTAATCCTACCAACTACGTGCACATAAAATGCTGCTACAACAACAAATTCTGGAGGAGACACTCCCCGACCCATGGCTGGATCTTTGCTGGCGAGGATTCTATCAATTCCGATCAGTCCAGCTGGTCGTGTACTCTCTTCGCGCCCAACAAAGTGTCTCTGAGATCAAGGCAACTCAACAAGTTTGCTGCCCACTGGAGACTTGGTGAGAAAGTGAAACTGGATAGTTGTTTATTTCCCGGTGAGGACAAGCCTGATGAATGTGGCGTTATGATATTCTACGACCTTGGATTGCTTGTCACGCTACCCAAGTATGTTGCTTTTAAGGGAGACAACAACAACTATCTCGCGGATTTCTGGACTGAAAAGCACGAGTATCTTCAATTCAACACGACCGATATCAGCAGTGGTCGAGTGAGGCACGAAGTGGTGCCAGTTGGGGACGGGACCGTGAGGCTGAAATGTTTACACTGGAACAAGTTCTGGAGACGGAGTCCTAACTGGATATGGGCTGATACGGTCCAGTATGATTCGTCTGATAAGGACTTGCTCTTTCTGCCCATTAAGATTGATGATCAGACGGTGGCACTCCGATGCCTTGGCAATAATTGGTTTTGCAAACGTCTTACGACGGAGGGGAAGACGAGCTGTTTGAATGCTGGCACAGACTCATTGGAACAAACTGCCATCCTCCGCGTCAAGGAACCCACGTTAAGGCAGAAGGTGTATTCAATTATATACGACATGGACACCGCTAACATCTATGACTTGCAACCGCCGGTTCTGTGCAAGGCGACTGTCACCAACAATTCCGATCAGTCCACCACTTTGCAAGTTAGCTTTTCCTACACAGAAAAGAAGAGCACCAGTTGGAAAAGGGCCGAATATTTTTCCACCGGCATCAAAGCCACATTCGATGCGAAAGTCTCGTTTGTAGGGGAGTCGAAAGTGGAGGTAACTTACCTTCTATCGGGACTGGGGAGAGACAATGGAAACGCAGACGACCGTAACAGGCACTTACCTTGCGCCGGTTAAAGCTGGACAAACGGTGGAATTGAGGGTTAAGGGTACGTCTTCCAAGTGCGACATCAAATTCTCTTACGTCCAAGAAGACCTGCTTACTACAGGAAAGACCGATAAGGCTAAGAGACATGATGGCATTTTCATTGGCGTTAATTACACGGACGTTCAGTTTGAAACGAAATATTCCTGAGCTGCTAATTTCATATTTCATAGATAAATAAGTTAAATAAAGGCTTCATGCACATTTATGCACGTCCTACATCTGAATGTACTAATGTGTGTCTGTGGTGGTGTGTCTTACAGATCCCATTTTTTAATGTAATAGTGTGTCTGTAGTAGTGTGCATGCTCGTTCGTACATCTCCTAGCATGTGTTTGTATGTGGTATTGTACTCTACTTCAACCTCCTTTCACTTCTACACCTACACCTTGACTGTGAAGTGATGTTGCAAGCCACCTAACTCAATTGTTCTAAAATGGTGCATGGTGGTAGTGGTGGTTGAACTAGTGTATTCTAATTTTTTTTATAAAAGTGCATAGACTAAAGTTTACTCCTCATTTTAGGCCAACTTTGTATAAAGTATATAAAACATTGTATTCTGCCTTGTATAAAGTATATAAAACTGGTATAAAGTATATAAAACATTGTATTTTAAAGAGTATCTATGAATCATTTCATTATATGTCCAATTCTCAAGAAAACAACCACATGTGATGGAATTGGCAGTTATTTATATTACTGAAAATGCTATTTAATTTTGGTTAATAACATTTTAGTTTTCTTATAATGAACTCAATTATCGCTGTTTTTTATTAGCTCCAAATATAAGTTTTCTTTCATCTTATTTTCTAATTGTCAAAAAATTGGTTTTTGTGTTGTAGTGTTTTATATGTAGTGTTTTATATTTATAGTATATATACGAACTGGATTATGGTTGTTTCTTATTAACTTCAAATATAAGTTTTCTTTCATCTTATTTTCTAATTGTTAAAAAATTAGTTTTTGTGTCGTGTTTGTGTAGTGTCTTATATCTATAGCATGCATAAGGCTGGGTGTTATTGTAACATGCCCCTCATATCAATGACAAGAAAGTCAGAAAACATTCTTACATCATAACATATGATACAACCTAAAATGCAATTATAACATATTAGTTAATATCTCTAAATAGGCATGGAATTAAGTGCAATATATTCCTAAATAAGCATGAAATATTAAGCTAATAATGACAAATAATGAAATTGAATGATTTTGATTAGGCATTCTATAAAAACTTTTGACAATTATTTCTAAGCAATATTTTACTACTAAAGTGTTCATTTATTTTGGGGTTAGTTTGATGGCTACTAAAGTGTTCATTTATTTTGGGGTTAGTTTGATGACACTTCTTCAGTCACTCTTTGTCAATTTGTGTTCATTATGACTACAAACCCATTTATAGTAAGAGAGAGGGAGTTTCAAGGACATTTTAACAACGCTATCTCAAACTCCCAATTATTTTATGGTGAAAAGGGAAAACTTAACTAATATCCAAAAAAAAGTGTTTTACAACTACAATCCATAATGCCACTTCAAACAATTAACCGGGAATGATTCAAATGATAAAAAAAAAGTGTTTTACAATTACAATCCATTATGCCATTTCAAGCAACAATCCAAATGATATGAAGACATGCAAAACTAGAAGATTACATTGTAAATTTCTCAAAATGAGTACAACAAAAACTTTTCTCGATCTTTGCATACAAGTTTCACAATTTCATCAATGTGACTTTACCTAAATTATATGGTTAGATAATGAAACAAAAACACCTAAATGCGCAAAAGAGGAAAATGCCTCAGCTACAACGAACATGGAGTTAAATACTATTAATTTACTGAAGCAATTATACAACTTAGTTTTCTTAAACAAATTTTGGGAATATAAAGAAATTTTGGGTCAATTTCCTTTGAGATGTGCATCCTTAAGCCAAACAAAAAATAAAAAAATAGAAAGCGGCCTCACATCATAGGCTATTAATAATAACTAAATAAAACAAGACTGCCCAAATTTCACTTACTTCTTGTGGGTTTTTATGTTGGTAAGCCCAAGGATTGGGTAACAAAAATGGGAAACCAAGCTTTTAGCTCAAAATTTGTTCTCACATACAGAGACCAAGTTTCGATTTTACACTGGAATAAAAAGATAATTAATTTTAAAGTAAAAACCATCCATAGGTTATGACAGTTGCAAAAATCATTTCACTTTGGAGAGAACTTTGGAGTAAATTCCTTTTTATATATTTTAAAGTAATGAGTATATATTTTAATGAGCATAGAAATCATCTTAATAAAGATTAAATGTGTCTTTTTCATAAAGATAAAATAGTTTACAACCACATTACTTGTATCAATCACATTTAATAATGAACACATTTATATTAAATGTAATTGTATTAATATTTAAAAAAATTACTTATATTAGTATTAAAAATATATATAACTTTTCCTTAATATAAAACATCTCCACATTTTTGGGGGTTTATTTCTACCAAATTTCCAATGTTGAACTTAAAAACAAGTGATTTTTTTGTTTGATACGCCCATGTTTTAAGGTCAAGAAATACTAGATTATTTTTAGGGTACTATAGAGGTTTTTCGGGCCCCTCGGATTCTGAAAATCACATTTGCAGTGTCATAAAGCTTTGATTTCAACAAGGTTTGGATGGATTTCGCATGCCCATTTCTCGGGACGTGTAGGACAGAGGGGGTGGTTTGTCCATTGGATTTTCCATGTCAATAAATTTTATGAATTATGTTCGTATATCGTTTAACAAATATGTATTCATCTTTCATTTTTATATTTACGTATAAGAGGTTTTGCAATCTTTTACTATATTAATTTTTTAAATAAATTAATAGATTGTAAATTTTATATTTATAAAAAAAATTAATTGTTTTTAAAAAAAAATAAGAAATGATATTATACCATGGTACAACTACATTTTTAAAAGTGGTTGATATTTGTTGATTAACTCCATTTGTCATGTTATTGACATATATCAATCACTTTTATAAAATGTGGTTGCACTAGTTGACAACCAAGTGCATAGAAAGATTGGTGAATTATTATTATTATTATTATTATTATTCTATTTCTCTCATTGGATCATTAGGCATTCCTTCTATTTCTCTCATCGGATCATTAACATAATGCTCTGCTTGTAATTGATGATCACATAAGACCACAATTGTTTCAGTAGAGTCGATCTCATTTACTCGCTAGGATTATAAAACCTCAAACTCATTTATGTGTTTCCTTATAATAGACATTGGAAGGATTTTCTCTAAAAGCCAAATCCTCAAAACCTAACATGTATAATCACTACTTCAGTAAACATGAACTGGGAAGAGTAACATCTAAGTACTTTTTGTAGCTAACCTTTAAATATTGTTCATGATTTTCACATCGAGGTGGAATATTAATGTTGTTGTTTCTAGTAATTGGTGAGTGCATAGTGCATATGGATATCACCAAAGTATTGATAATATTATATCATAAAATAATATAAAGAGTAAATAAATATATATTAATTATAATGTTATAGAGAATGCACATGAAGTTGGTGGACCTTTACAGCGCAACCACAGTTCTACAAAAACTGCTCACCTTATAAAAAACAAGATTGGGATTGGGATTATAAGAACTAGGCCCGACAATTCTGATCTTGGCCATGTAGTTGACAGGTAGGACAGGAAAAAACATCACACATGCATTTTGAGAATATTGCACACACATTTCCATTTATATCACGCACTTGTTTTGAACATATTTTGCACATGATTTGGAACTATCGTGCATGTGTTTTGAACATATCGTGCACACATTTTTAAGGATACAAAAAATTCCCTTGGTCCCACCACAACCTTATTTCTTTCAAACCCTGCTTAAAAATCATGTTCTGCAGGTTTCTGTTGTATGAACAACGTTTGTAATTATTTATTATTGGCTTATGATTGATCAAGCACCCAAAACAAGATACTAGCATCAACTATTGTGACAATGGGAAACATACGTAATAGAATAAGATTATCAAGAAAAAAAATCCTCATGAAATCATCCAGGAAATTATAGAAAAGGTAAGGGAAGACATGGTGAATTGGAGGCATGTTTCAATTGCAGGCACACTAGATGATACAAGTCTCTTTACCAATTTACGACAAGATAAGCATGAAATTCAACAAAGAAGCCCTCATTTTCAAGAACAATGGATGAAGAAGCCCCTCATAGCCCTAGTCAATAAGTAAATCATAGGTTCTCATCGAGATATGTTGCAATTCCAACATCAAGAAATTTCTAAACAAATATACCACCATTTGAAGATGATTTCGATTGGGAGGAAATACAAGCACTTTTGGCCTATATTGGTGATGAAAATATTGAAATTTTAGATTTAAATCATGAATAACATTATGATGAAAAATAAGTAAATGTTGTTGAGACCACCCATGAGGTCCAACCTATTCTTGAACAAGTAAAAGTTTTCAAGACCACCCATGAGGATGTCCATCATCCACCATCTAAATACCAACAAGGGGATGAACAACCACAAGCTCTTGTTGAATCGCCATGGCTTACGTCACTGAGAGCCCAATGTTAGCGCTCCCATATTTCGACAAGGTTTTCCAAGTCGATTGTGGCGCGAGTGGAATGGAAATTGGAGCAGTGTTGAGCCAGGAGGGCTGACCAATTGCATTCTTCAGCGAGAAGTTGGATGATGCGAAGCAGAAATATTTGGTCTACGACCAAAAGTTCTATTCTATTGTCCAAGCGTTGAAGAAGTGGAGGCATTATTTGTTTACCAAGGAATTTGTGTTGTACACAAATCACCAAGCACTAAAGTACTTGAATACTCAGTCAAATTTGAATCAGTGGCACATGAAATGGGTCGAGTTCCTGCAGGGATATACCTTCATGTTGCGACATAAGTCGGGAAACTCGAACAAGGTTGCCGACGTGCTGAGTCGAAGAGTTGCATTGCTGAACATGATGATAGTTCAGGAAACATGAATAGAGTCAGTGAAGACAGAGTATGTGATCGATGAGGATTTTGCGAAAGCATGGAAGGAGAGTCGAGAACCGTGGAGTGTTGACAAAACGTCATACTTGGATTACTTCATCCAAGAAGGATACTTGTTCAAGGTACAACAGTTTTGTATTCCCAGAGGATCCACAAGAGAGAACCTAATCCGAGAGTTGCATAGCGGCGGATTAGCAGGTCATTTTGGCATCAACAAGACCAAGGCGTTGGTCGAAGAGAAGTATTATTGGCCAGGAATGACAACAAATGTCGAGAAGTGGGTACGAGAGTGTCAAGTTTTCCAGTTGGAAAAAGGAAGAAGTCAGAATACATGGTTGTATACTCCATTACCAGTACCAAATACCCTATGGGAGCACCTGAGCATGGATTTTGTGCTAGGATTATCAAAGACACATCAAGGAAGCGACTCAATCTTTGTTGTAGTCGACATATTTTTGAAGAGGGTGCACTTTATTCCGTGTCGAAAGATAAGTGACGACACAAGCATTGTTGTACTATTCTTCAAGGAGATAGTCATATTGCATGGGTTTCCAAAGAGTATAGTGTCGGATAGAGATACCAAGTTTATGGGTCATTTCTGGAGAACCCTATGGAAGAAACTGGACACGAGGTTGGATTTTATCTCGGTATATCATCAGATAGGCCGAGGTGGTGAACAGAAGTTTGGGAAACCTTATGAGGTGTTTGACGGCCGACAGACCCAAGCAGTGGGATAACGTGTTGGTGCAAGTAGAGTTCGTGTACAAAAATTCTGTGAATCGGTCGATAGGTTTGAGCCCATTCCAAATTGTTCAAGGACGAAGCCCACATGGAGTGGTGGATTTGGTCGAGTTACTAACAGAATCATTCGCAGAGCATATGAAGGAAGTGCATGAAGATGTGCGAAAGTGCATTGAGAAGAGCAATGCGGCATACAAGTTGAGAGCCGACATGAAGAAGAAGCTACAGTTATTCAGCGAAGGAGACTTAGTCTATGCACACTTGCAAAAGGAAATATTTCCAACATGAACGTATAACAAGCTGAAGCTGAAGAATATTGGACCATGTAAGATTATGAGGAATATTTCGGACAATGCTTATGTGTTGGAGCTGCCGAAGGACTTGAGCATTTCACCAATGTTCAATGTCTCAAATCTGTACAATTTTGAAGAAGCTTCAAACAACGAGGGTGCAGAAATGTCGAACATCGACTGGACAATGCAAATTCCATATGGACACAAAGAGGAAATCGTCGAAGTAATAGAAGAACACGAAGTCGATCGTACGCACAGTTTGCGAAGGAAAGAATACTTAGTGCGATGGAAAGAGGATGAGTTGCAGGAGGAAACATGGATTTCCGAAGAAGAATTCAAGAGACTGGCGAAGCAGACGATTTATTTTTCACCTGGGGATTTTGATGCACCTGAGCATCGGGGCCTAGGAAGAACAATCGAAGTTGATCGACATGACAAGTCGAACAGGGGGATGCCGACGACCACTGGTGCAAAGGAATATTGGATGTCGAAGTCAATAAGTTGAGTAGAAGTTGTTGAGGTGCGTCGATGGAAGAAGAGAGGTCGAGAGAAGACATGTATAAGGTTGATAGACAATAGGATCGTAGCAAAGAGGTCGAGTTTCGATAGGTTGTCGAACAGCGACACCGACAGGTTCGAGGCAGAATCCAAGCGTGGAGGGAGGGGCGGAATGGCGAAACCTTATAAGTGGAGTGAAGCCGATGGGTAAGTCGAAGGCTGGCGGAAGGTAGTATGGTCGAGGTCAGTGATGGGACCAACTATTGTAGCAGTGTTAGAGACGTTCAGAAGTCAAGACGAAGTATTTGGTAGCCTTTTGGGGTTGCTAAGGAAGTTATAAGCAGTTAAGAAGGTGGTTGGGATCAGGACAGATGTCACCACAGGTAGAGGTTGTGCAGCACGGCCAGAGGGCGCTGACAACTTCAGATCTGTAGGATCGAGAGGATTTGGCGGACAAAGGAAGAGTGTCTTGGGGAACGAAGTGGACCTCGGGATGAGCAGCAAAGTAGAATACTAGTGCATAGGAACATGGGAAGGGGTTCGAGTTCGATCAGTAGAGTATCGAGGAGAGCAGAGATCTTTCATCCATAGCTCAGTGAACGCTTGCATTCAGCAGAGGTCATGAGAGGGAGAAGATCTTACACAGAGATAGCACACATTTACTTATGTATATTGTAAAGGCTGAGTCCGACCAGTTAGTTGTTTACATTTCCTTGCATTTCACATTGTAATCGTTAATTTGATTGAAGTAATAGAAGCCAATTTTTGGCATCCTGTTTACACCGAGTCAGTGTAACTGTTTGTGTGTCATGTGTATTGTTAAGCAAGAAGGTCTGACCGACCTGACTTGCGCTAACCTGGTGTCTCGAATCCAACAGAATCGACGGCTTCGCTATCGAAGTCATGGTCTTGGTGCTAGGGGAATTTTGGTCAGGCACCCTGTGGCCATTCAGGGACACTTTGAGGATTTTCTCTGGTGGCACAAAACCCAAACCGATGAGCGGACTTGGGTTCTGCAGCAACCGTATCCAGTTGGATTGTTAATAGTCGAATCTGACTTTCATATTGAATGATAAATAAGAATAATATATTAGATAATGATGATAAAATTACAATAAGATTGCCTTTATAGGGCTTGAGGAAGCATAGTGAAGGGTTATGCCCTTTCACTAGTGACCTGATAATCTATTAATTTATAAATAATAATATTAATTAAATATTCACAGCATTTCCTTCCCCTAAGGAAAGCTTTGTCCTCAAAGCTTGAGTATTTTCCTAATGTCGTTATTCATTCAAATTCAACGTCGGTATTAGAATCATACAAGATTTCTTGTGCAAAGACTTGCACTTCCTCTCTATTGGTGATTCTGCACTTTATTGTCTGGTTATTCCTACATTTATGGCCTGGGGTCCAATCATCACCTCATCGACGACATATGTTTTTCTTATTTTTTCTATTATCAGAGTAACTGTTAGATGACTTTGATCTATTTTCCATTTCATAGGCATATGATTGAGGTTTGTGGCATTGATGGCCGGGTGACCAAGTATCTGCACAATACCTACATTGTGTCTCTTTTTCTTGTTGATAATGGTTATTGCCTCTTGTTTTTATTCCTTCCAATTTGCGTTCTGCGGCTTTTGCTTTATGTCTTGCTACTTCTACGTTAGGTATTTCATGTAACTTTAACGCTTTTTGGAGGTATGGTTTAAGACCTCCTAAATAGGTTTCGAGTCTTTGCTTGTCAAACAACCCAAATACTCGTGTCGATAAGGATTCCCACTGATGTGTGAATTCCTCCATGCTTCCAACCTGTTGTAATCTGGTAAGTTTACTGAAAAATTCATCTTCTTTGATTCCTTGAAACCTATTAAAAAATTCATTTTTGAACAAGTTCCGGGTGTAGGAAAAATTGTCTCTCTTCCACCATAAGTACCAATTATAGGCGTACCCTTCCATATGCATTGACGCATATTTCACCTTCTCCTCGTCAGATTGAATATTGTAAATGTCGAAGTATTCTTCCGCTTTGTTTAGCCAAGCAACGCATTGGTCTTCACTTCCATTGTATTTCGACAACTCTATTTTTGCCTTGGGTGGGTACACTATGTAAGGGTGATATTGATTTCCTTTTGCTTTATGGTTTGATGGTGGATCAGAACTACTGGACGATGTAAGTGACATATTTGAACTGCTTAGTTGTTGGTGGTGATTTTTAGATTTTTTATTCTCTACTATCTTACTAATAGCTTCTACTTTGTTGTTTAATCGTGCCTCCATATCTGGCAGTACTTCTGTTTCTATCTCTTGCTTAAGCGTCGCATTGCTAATCTTTATTTATTTTTGCAATTCTTCTTGATTCTTGGCAAGTGCTTCCTGTGTGAAAATATGAAATGAGGCATCTAGCATGTCTGGACTGCTAACTTGGTATGTCTTAGGCATTAGTCTTTGTAACACCTCCATTAATGTATTATGGTTCTGCGTCATGGTGCTCAAGTTCTGGGTTATGGTGTTTATGTTTTGAGTCATAGTACTCATTTTGTTATCCAAGTCTTTTTTTTTTCGTTCAAGATGTCAAATTTTTCATCCAGCCTTCTTTCTAGTACCAGAACAACTTCGTCTTTGATTTCTTTTTTAAGCACTGTATTGTTATTTTTCATCTCTTCCTTCAAGTTTTTTTGGTTAGGGATGAGGGATTTGATGTCCTTCTCCATTTTTTCGATTTGTTGTTTTAGTTCTACCATGGTTCTTGATCTAGTGTGGGGAGGTGAATATTTGGGCCCAATTTTGGCTTTATGAGGGTGAGAAAAAGAAAACCTCTTTGGGAAAATGCTAAATTGATAATAATTATTATAGTAATAAGAATTACTATAAAATTTTTGTGTAGTTAAATAAAAATATATAATAAATATTATATTCAATTATTTTTATTATAGCGTGGAACAATAAAGTTTTAATAAAATTAAAATATTATATAATAATACTAATATTATTATAATAATATATTATTTTATTAATATTTGTTTGTTTTTGTTGCAGGTTTTAGGGTTTGCATGGATGGAGGTGTGCGCGTAGGAGGCAGGTGGGAGGTAGTCGGGCGGACGAGATGGAAGCAGGTGTGAAGTGGGAGTTGTATGCGGGGAGAGTTGGATGTGTAGGGGAGTGAGGATTGAGGTCGCGGGGCGAGGATGAGAGACCGAGTGGAGATGACGGGGGAGAGGACAGAAGGAAGGAGGGCACAGCACAGGGGGGGCAGTGATGGTGGATGCAGGAGTGGGAGGGCGGAAGCACGGGAGCTGGAGCAGCAGGAGGTTGTGAAAGGTCGTGGAAGGCGGGAGTTCATGGAAGGAAGGATGGGATAGTTGTTTGGGGGAAAGGAGAAGGAGGGTGTGGGAAGGCGTGTGCAGGGAGATGGAGTCGAGGCGGGTAGAGGGAAGGTGTGGGGAAAAGTTGTAGAGGAGTGGTGGCGTGAGGATTGTAGAGGCGTAAGGGAGGTGTAGCGGGTGGTCGCGATCAGCGTGGGAATTTCGGTGGTGGGGAGTG
Source organism: Larix kaempferi (assembly GCA_027924585.1). NCBI lineage: Eukaryota > Viridiplantae > Streptophyta > Pinopsida > Pinales > Pinaceae > Larix > Larix kaempferi. The sequence goes on from BSBM01000106.1 coordinate 21,829,258, forward strand.
GAGGAAGGTGAATGTGTGGGTGGAGATGGAGAATCAGAGGGAGAAGACATGGGGGTGTGGAGTGGATGGGAAGGTGTGGAAGTGGGGGCAGCGTGCAGGAGACGGACTGTTGGCGGTTGTGGAGGGCGTGGGGTGAAGGAAGTAGGAATGGTGGGAGGTGGGAGTTGATGGGGGAAGGAGGGAGTGGCGAAGATGGCAGGAGGGGCGTGGGGGATGCGATGGATATGCGGAGCATTGGGTGGTCTGCGAGGAGAGGAGATGAAATGAGTGTGGATGTGAAAGCAGCGAAAATGAGACTATGTTTTGCAGGAGAGGAACATAGTGGGAGGGAAGGGGGATGAGCCGAATCTGAGCTCAGGCCGAGGGAGCAAATCCACTCTGATACCAAATGCAGCAACCGTATCTGGTTGGATTGTTAATAGTCGAATCCGACTTTCATATTGAATGATAAATAAGAATAATATATTAGATGATGATGATAAAATTACAATAAGATTTCCTTTATAGGGTGTGAGGAAGCATAGTGAAGGGTTACGCCCTTTCACTAGTGACCTAATAATCTATTAATTTATAAATAATAATATTAATTAAATATTCATAGCAGTTTCGACAACTCCCACATGTGCATATGACCAGTGTGGAGGTGTTCACGATGGCCACGCACGTCTGGGAGCGTTCAGATGAGAATTGACCCCCTTGAGGAAAATTGGAATGGATTTCACTGAGAAAAACCCTAGTTCAGGAGATGGAACAATAGCACCGTTTTCGGGAGTTGGAGGCACGATGTGCGAGATCTCCCATTTAGAACCTGGTGACCCGAATCGATCGGAATCGATGGATTTGCGATTGGAGTCACGGTTTTGGTGCTATGGGAATTTTGGTCAGGCACCCCGTGGCCATTCAAGGAAACTTTGTGGAAATGCTCCAGGGGAACAGAACCCAAACCGACGAGTGGAATTGGGTTCCATCATATCCCACCCATGCATATGGCTAGTGTGGAGGTTTTCACGATGGCCATGCACGCCCGAGAGCGTTTGGATGAGAAAGGACCCCCTTGAGCAAACTTGGAATGGCCTTCACTATGAAAAAATATGGTTCTAGAGATGGCACAATAACACCATTTCTCGGAGTTTGAGAAATAGTGTGGGGAATTTCTGAGCTAGAACCTGGTGTCTCGAATCCATCGGAATCGACGACTTCACGATCGGAGTCATGGTTTTGGTGCTACGGGAATTTTGGTCAGCCACCCCGTGGTCATTCAAGGACACTTTGAGGATTTGCTCCTGGGGAACGAAACCCAAACTGATGAGCGGAATTGGGTTTCGTCAACTCCCACACATGCATATGGCCATTTTGGATGTGTTAATGATGGCCACGCATGCCTGTGAGCATTCAAATGAGAATTGACCCCCTTGTGCAAAATTGGAATGGCCTTCACTGAGCAAAACCCTAGTTCTGGAGATGCCACAATAACACCGTTTCCGGGTGTTGGAGGCACAGTGTGGGGGGGCCCTCAGCTAGAACCCGGCATCCCGAATCCATCGGAATCAACGGATTTGTGATCAGAATAATGATTTTGTTTCGATGGGAATTTTGGTCAGGCACCCCGTGGCCATTCAGGGACACTTTGAGGATTTGCTCCGGGGGCACGGAACCCAAACCGACGAGCGGAGTTGGGTTCCATCATCTCCCACACGTGCATATGGCCATTTTGGAGTTGTTCATAATGGCCACACATGCCCGGGAGCGTTCAGATGAGAAATGACCCCCTTGAGAAAAATTGGAATGGCCTTCACCCAGAAAAACCCTAGTTCTGGAGATGGCATAATAGCACTATTTCCGGGTGTTTCAGGCACGGTTTGGGGGGTTTCCGAGCTAGAACTGGGTGTCCTGAATCCATCGGAATCGACGGATTTGCGATCAGAGTCACAGTTTTTATGCTATGGGCATTTTAGTCAGGAACCTCGTGGCCATTCAAGGACACTTTGAGGATTTGATCCAAGGGCACGGAACCCGAACTAGCGAGCGAACTTGTATTTCACTAGCTTCCACACATGAATATGGCCATTGTGGACGTGTTCATGATGGCCATGCATACTCCAGATCATTCAGATGAGAATTGACCCCCTTGATCGAAATTGGAATGGCCTTCACTGAGCAAAACCCTAGTTCTGGAGATGGCACAATAACACCGTTTTTAGGCGTTGGAGGCACGGTGTGGGGGGTTCTCCAGCTATAAATAGGCATCATGAATCCATCAGAATTGATGGCTTTGGGATTAGAGTCACATTTTTTGTTCTATGGGAATTTTTGTCAGGAACCCCATGGCCATTCAGGGACACTTTGAGGATTTGCTCCGAGGGCACGGAACCCAAACCAGTGAGCGAAATGTGGTTATGTTAGCTCCCACACATGCATATGGCCATTTTGGACATGTTCATGATGTCCAAGTACAAGCAAGAGAGTTCAGATGAGAATTGACCCCCTTGAGCAAAATTGGAATGGCCTTCATTGAGCAAAACCCTAGTTCTGGAGATGGCACAATAGCACCGTTTCTGGGCATTGGAGGCATGGTATGGGGGCCCCCCCATCTATAAACCGACGTCCTAAATCCATCAGAACCGATGGATTCGCGATCGGAGTCACAATTTTGGTGCTATGGGAATTTTGGTCAGGCATCCCGTGGCCATTCAGGGACTTGAGGATTTGCTTTGGGGGCACGGAACCCAAACTGGCGAGCGGACTTGGGTTTCGTCAGCTCCCACATGTGCATATGGCTAGTTTGGATGTGTTCCATCCCAACCCAGGAGCATTCGGATGGGAAATGACCCCCTTGAGCAAAATTGGAATGGACTTCATTGAGCAAAACCCTAGTTCTGGAGATGGCACAATAGCACCGTTTATGGGCGTTTGAGGCATGGTGTGGGGGGTCCCATAGATAGAACCTGATGTTCCGAATCCATCGAAATTGACAGCTTTGCTATCGAATTCACGGTTTTGGTGCTATGGGAATTTTGGTCAGGCACCCCATGGCCATTTAGGGACACTTTGAGGATTTGCTCTGGTGGCACGAAACCCAAACCAACTAGAGGATTTTGGTTCTGTCACCTCCCACATGTGCCGCAGAGGCATGGTGTGGGGGGTCCCCTAGCTAGAAATCGGTGTCTTGAATCCATTGGAATTGATAGATTCACGATCAGAACCACAATTTTGGTTCTATGGGAATTTTGGTCAAGCACCCCATGGCCATTCAGGGACACTTTCAGGATTTGCTCTCGGGGCCCAAAACCCAAACCGGCGAGTGGACTTGTGTTTCGTCATCTCCCACACGTGCATATGGCTAGTTTGGAGGTGTTCACGATGTCCAAATGTGCTTGGAATCATTCATATGAGAAATTACCCCCTTGAGAAAAATTGGAATGAGCTTCACTGAGCAAAACCCTAGTTTCAGAGATGGTACAATAACATTGTTTCTGGGCGTTTGAGGAACGGTGTGGGGGGTCCCCCAGCTGAAACCCGACGTCCTGAATCCACCAGAATCGACTTATTCTCTATCGGAGTCACATTTTTGGTGCTATGTGCATTTTTTCCAGGAACCCCGTGGCCATTCAACGACACTTTGAGGATTTGCTCAGGGGGCATGGAGCCCAAACTGACGAGTGGAACGGGGTTTTGTTAGCTCCCACACATGGATATGGACAGTGTGGAGGTGTTCACGATGGCCACACATCCCCGGGATCCATCGGATTAGAAATGAACCCCTTGAATCGTCGGGATATAAACACTCTTTCAATAATTTCCTGTCATTCTATTTCTCATTTCATGCATTTCACTTCTCTTTGCTAGGGTTCTTGAGTGGGTTTTGTTAGTTGTTTGAGAAGAAATTTGTGGGATCCTGGAAGGGAGATTGAATGGGAGATTGAAGGATACTATTTGTGAGAGCTTGGAAGGGATATTGAAGGCTTCCATAGAGACATTCAACCACCATTGGAGAGCTAAAGAGGTAAGATCCAAACCCCAATATTTGTTTGTTTTTGAAAAAATATTTCAGTATGTTAAAAAATTTAAACCTTGTAATGTTCTCTTCTCCTACTCTTTCCAATTTCTTCTTCTCCATCATTCTATTGCAAGCAATGAGTGATTCCCATATTGAGTCAAGAAACATGATGGGTATGTGGTTTTGGCTTTTGGTTCCACTTCTTCTCATTATGATGGTGTTCAGAAGTAAATATGGTGGTGGTAGTGATGAGGGGGAAGAGGTAGAGAGTGACACATACCATGGAGAAGAGGAGGAAGGGGAAGAGGGTTATGATAATGATGAGCTTGAGAGTTCTAAGGGGAAAAAACAAAAATACACAACACCTTTGTGGAAGTATGTGACAAGGCTTGGGGGAGGGATAGGAGGTGGAACCACAAAGTTTATATGCCCCCACTGCACTAATAATTATACCGGTTCATATACTCGGGGGAGAAAGCATTTGTGTGGGATTATTCCATGTGATCAAGGTAAGTTTATTGGAGTCAAAACCTGTGACAAAGTGCCAACTAAAGAGACAAACAAATACAAGATGGAAGAAGGGGCTGCTAATTGTAAGGAATCGGGAGCAATCATTGAGGATAAGTATCCCAACATATTTTGCTCAGGGTGTTTGGTTCACATATTGAACCTTTTGGTGCATGATGCAAGAGAGGTAAGAAAATGATCAAATTTATTACCAATCATAGCATGGCCCACCACATTTTTCGCAATCACTCTAGGTTGGAGCTATTGAAGATTGCAAAGACTAGATTTGCTAACTACTACCTCACCTTCAAGAGGCTAGTATGGTCTCAAGTGATCCATGGCAAGAATTAAAAGGAAAAGGTGCAAGCGTAGATGATAGACATGAATTTCAGGAGGCTGAGGAGACCATTCTTAATGGTCAGTTCTGGTCACAGGTTAGGTATGTTCTGGAGTTCACCAAGCCAGTTTATAATATGATTCATTTTGTAGATACAAATGAACCAATGATTGGGGAGGTATATGAGCAGATGTATAGCATGCTTGGTCAAATCAAAGACATTGTTGAGCAAAGAGATGCAATATTGTATGACCATATTCAAAAGCTGGGATAATATAAATGTTCCACTCCATGCCCTTGCATATGTCCTTACCCCAAAATATTATTCTCCAATTTGGTTTCCCAAACTGCACCTAGGGGTGGAGTTAGGGAAAAACCACACATAGATCCAGAGGTGCAAAATGGGTATATGCTTGCATTAGATAAGTTGGTCCTTGATGAGGAGGAGTATGCTTAAGTACGGAGTGAATTGAGAGAATATATTAGTGAGCATGGAGTCTTTGGTACACTGCATGCAACCAAAGATCGAGATAGATTGGATCCTATCCGTTGGTGGAACATGTATGGCTCTGGAGCCTCATATTTGCATAAATTGGCGGTGAGGATACTTTCATAGGATGTTAATAGTTCTTCTACAGAGAGGTGTTGGAGCACCTACAACTTCATCCACAGTCAAGAGAAACAGTTTGAATGTAGAATGCGCGGAAATCTTAGTAGATAGTATCATAGTACTTTGTATTTCATGTTTTTTATGGCCTATTTTGAACTTTAGTCTTTGACATTTGAATCTTGAACAAATGAACCTACCTTTGAAGTTTAAACTTTAAATTTTGTATTGCATCCTAGAACTCTTTGGCATTGAATATGATATTATGATGTTTTGTTTCATTTCATGGTTGATGTTATCTGTTAGAGTTTGTTGATGGAAAATATTATATGTTGAAATTTGAAGGTTGATGTTGTTGATGATTGATGGTTGATCATTTAATGACAATGTTATAAGTTATAACTCCTATATGATTGATGTTATATCAATATGGCCATTGTGGATGTGTTTAGGATGGCCACGCTTGCCCGGGAGTCTTCGGATCATAAATGACCCCCTTGAGCAAGATTGGCATGGCCTTCACTAAGCAAAAACCTAGTTCCTGAGATGGCACAATAGCACCGTTTCCGAGCATTTGAGGCACAGTGTGGGGGGTCCCCGAGTTGAAACCCAACGTCCTAAATCCATCGGAATCAGTGGATTCTGGATCGGAGTCATGGTTTTGGTGCTATGGGAATTTTGGTCAAGCACCCCGTCACCATTCAGGGACACTTTGAGGATTTGCTCCGGGGGCATGGAACCCAAACTGACAAGCGAACTTGGTTTCCATCAGTTCCCACATGTGCATATGGCCATTATGGATTTGTTCAGGATGGCCATGCTCGCCCAGGAGCCTTCGGATCATAAATGACCCCCTTGAGCAAGATTGGCATGGCCTTCACTGAGCAAAACCCTAGTTCCGGAGATGGCACAATAGTACCATTTCTGAGAATTTGAGGCATGGTGTGGGGGGTCCCCTAGCTGAAACCTGGCATACTGAATCCGTCAGAATCGACGGCCACACAATCGAAGTCACAGTTTTGGTGCTACAGGCATTTTTTTCAAGCACCCCGTGGCCATTCAGGGACACTTTGAGGATTTGCTCTGGGGTCATGGAACCCAAACCGACGAGCAAACTTGGGTTCTATTAGCTTGCACACATGCATATGGCCATTGTGGATGTGTTAAGGATGTCCACGCTTTCCCAGGAGCCTTTGGATCATAAATGACGCCATTGAGCAAGATTGGCATGGCCTTCACTAAGAAAAACCCTAGTTCTTGAGATGGCACAATAGCACCGTTTCCAATCGTTTGAGGCACAGTGTGGGGGGTCCCCTAGCTGAAAATCGGGGTCTTGAATCCATCGGAATCGATGGATTTGCGACTAGAGTCATGGTTTTGGTGCTACAGGAATTTTTTCCAGGAACCCCATGACCATTCAAGGACACTTTGAGGATTTGCTCTGGGGGCACATAACCCAAAACGACAAGCGGACTTGGATTATTTCAACTCCCACATGTGCATATGGCCATTTTGGATGTGTTCAGGATGACCATGCACGCACGGGAGCGTTCTGATGAGAATTGAACCCCTTTTGCAAAATTGGAATGACCTTCACTAAGAAAAACCCTAGTTCCTGAGATGGAACAATAACACCGTTATTAGCGTTAGAGGCATGGTGTTGGGGGTCCCCTAGCTTAAAATTGGCACCCCATCTCCATCGGAATTGATGGATTCGCGACCACAGTCACGGTTTTGGTGCTACGGGCATTTTTTCCAGGAACCCCGTGGCCATTCAGGGACACTATGAGGATTTGCTCTGGGGGCATGGAACCCAAACCGGCGAGTGGACTTGGATTATTTCATCTCCCACACATGAATATGGCCATTGTGGATGTGTTCAGGATGGCCACGCTCTCTCGGGAGCCTTCAGATCATAAATAACCCTCTTGAGCAAGATTGGCATGGACTTCACTGAGCAAAACCCTAGTTCCTGAGATGGCACAATAGCACTGTTTCCGATCATTTGAGGCATGGTGTGGGGGGTCCCCTAGCGGAAACCAATGGTCTTGAATCCATCGGAATAGACACATTCGTGACCTGAGTCACAGTTTTTATGCTACGAGAATTTTTTTCAGGCGCACCATGGCCATTTAGGGACACTTTGAGGATTTGCTCTTGGGGCACGAAACCCAAACCGACGAGTGGACTTGGATTCTTTCAGCTCCCACACATGCATATGGCCATTGTGGATGTGTTCAGGATGGTCAGCCTCGTCCGAGAGCCTTCGGATCATAAATGACCCCCTTGAGCAAGATTGGCATGGCCTTCTACAAGACAAGGTTTATTTATTATGTATGTGCATGGTCTTATGTGTGTATGTATGTGTAGATGTTTGTATATGTGCATGTTGTTTATGTACAAATTGACGCGGCCAATTTTTTTTGCTTGATTGCGTCAATCACCCATCTTTAGAAGGACCAAATGCAATAAGAACTCAACAAAACATCAAGAGACAATTGTAAAAAACATTAGAAAAATTGTATTGGAGCCATAGTGTTTATGAGAGATGATTCTATAACAGACAAGCAAGTTTTGGTTTGCATAAAATAAGGTTGGTTTCCCTTTTTTTATTGTTAGAAGAATTTTTATGCATTAATAACTGAGTTTAAAAGGATGATTTGAAGTTACATATTGAATTAAATGTTAAATTACATATATTGGTGACACTTTCATTGTTTAAACACATTGAGTCCTCTACACTTGGATGGTTTTGATTTGTTTAAGATAAGACTTTGTCATCTACCTTATCAAGTGTATTGACATAATTGTCTGGGGTAACTTGAAGACTCGACTCAAACATATTTTACTTGTAAATCACGCATAAAGCAATTATTCCCAAATGAAACCCTCTAGTATGTGAGCTTAAATGGCATGTTGCGAGTGACACCCTATGGTATGTGTGTTTCGCGTTGAAGCCTTATGGTATGATTTTTGTATATCAAGTCTGCAAAATTCAAAATTCTGACCAGTATGTAATTTAGATGTCTAAACACTTAGGTAGGTATGTATACTAGGTCTACAATAAACAACCAGAAGGGTATCTAACTAGGGTTAGAATTTTTATAGGGTTAGGAAGGCTTAGTCTCTTCAGCGTTAGGGTTTATGGTTTGGTTTAAGAGGCAGACCAATTGAACTATGTTCTTGGAAAAGGTAGAATAGGTCTCTGGCTTAGAAACCCTAGGACCCTCGCCTTAAGGGAAATTGGCACTAAATGGTCAATGCTAGGTTAAATTAGGCAAGGGGAAGGTTGAGCGAAGTTGTGGAATGACAAATTAGGCTTAATGACCTTAAGGAAAGTGCCACACCAAGAAAGTGCCAAAACTAGGGTTTGTTGGCTTGCTGGCTTGTTTGATGGCGAGTTGTTGGGTTTGTTGGCTTATTTGTCGGGCTTGTTGTTGGGTTTGTTGGTTTGTTGGATGATTGGGAATGCTGATATGACACTCATTTTTCATTGAATAATACTTGTTCAGTATTGTTCACTACTGGTTTGTTGCACATGTCTCATTGTATACATTGCATTGGATAGAAACATGAGTATGTGAATTTTCTTGTATGGTGTGTGTATGTTGGATGTGAATTTTCTTGATGTTTGTATGTTGGATGTGTATGCTGGATATTGTGTGTATGTGTGTATGTGAATTTGCTCGATGTGTGTATGTTGTATTTGAACACAATTTACTCTAAAAAATACTATTATTACATTCTCAGTGTACCCCCATAGAACATGTAGTATAAATCCTTGTATGGAGACTCATTCAAATACAAGGGACTCATATTGAGGTCACTTGGTGTCTAGAAATAACATCTGTATGTATGTGGAAACTTTTGTGACATAGACAACCATAAAAATAAAAAGTAAATAAAAGGATAAAATATTGATATATACAAAATGATACCGTAAAAATAAATTTACTAAATTATTACACACATCCTAAAAAAAATTACTTATTGATTACACACATCCATTAATTGGTATAGGATCACACAAAGGGTCACAGCAAGCCCAGGTACAAGACATGCATCAATGATTACATAAGAAGTGTTTAGGATCCCTAACCTTCCCACTAGTGAATTTTTATCACATGAATGTTATATTCATTGCAATTAGCCTCGAATATGATATATTTCTCTTCAAATTAATCATTGATAAATAAAGAAAACAATCAAGTATAGTTTCAAACGCCAAAAGAGAGGCAAGCCATCAAGATCTTGATATAGATATATATAAGGGTTTTTTCTCTCTTTCTCTCAGTCTTTCCCTACTAGGGAGGCTACCATGGTCTCTGACAAAGCAAGGGACGTGTGTCTTGTGTGTCATGTAGCAAATTCGCTACTACAGTAGGAACCCAAGGATGTGCATTAATCACATGCCTAGGATTGTTAGGCTTGTGTTGTTGCAGCAACACCCCTCCCCAAAATTTTGTACATGTTGGGGCCCCTCCTGTATTTTTTGTACAAAGTCTGTTTGAGAAGACATCCCAGGCGTCCGCTCTGTTTTCAACATAAAATTTTCCTTCCCTGCTGAGCTGCTTGCCGTCAATCCGTCCATGTTCTCCCCATTAAGCCAAAAGATAACTTAGTTTTGCCCAAACGTTTTGAAGTAATCCGGACTTTGTCCCGAAACAGCGGGAGTCAAACGTCCAACCTTTCCGAGAGGAGGACCTAGATTTCCTTTGTCAAAATCCGCGGGAGCCATTGGGCAAAACCACCCGAAACGGCGGAAGCTTTCGATCAAGTCTTCCGCGACCACGGAAAGGTTCGCGTTGTTCTCCCGAAACGGCAAGGAATTCAACAAAGCCATCCGAAACGGCGGAACAATTCAGCTCTGTCTTCCGAAACGGCGGAAGCCATTCGGATAAACTCGCCGAAATAACACAAAGCAGTTCATCATTTTCTTCCGAAGTAAAAGCACTTGGAAAATTTTCAATCGTTGCTTCTGCGGAACGGTTCAAGCTCCGAAACAACTTAGTTCCCGAAACGGCGGAGCCTTTCACTCGAACCTCCCGAAATGGCGGGGCTCATTCACCTTAGTCTCCCGAAAAGGACTTAGATTTTCTTTCGATGAGAAGACTGTGGGAACAAAGGACTTAGAGAATGTTTAGTTTCAACCTTCCGCAACGACGGGAGTTTAAGTGAGCCCACCCGAAACGGCGGGAGTTTTCAGGGAACCCTTCCGCAACCGCGGGAGCCCTCGTAAAATCCTTCCGCAACGGCGGGGGAATTCAAGGAACCCTTCCGAAACAGCGGAAGCCGCCGCGATATCTTTCCAAAAGAAAATAAGCGGGAACGTTTTATGAAACCCTTCCGCAACGGCGGGGGAATTCATGAAAACGTCCCGAAACGGCGGAAGCCATTTGGATAAGTCCCGCGGAGAAATTCACGATTGCCTTCCGAAACCATGAAAAGACTTAGAATTTTCTCAAGAAGCTGTCGCGGAAGCCTTCAGCTTTTGCTCCCGAAACGCGGAAGCCTCCGGGCTACCCTTCCGAAACAGCGGAGGCCAATCGCTTACCCCGTTCGGCGAAAGGACTCCGAAACGATCCCGGGCGAATTTGCGGAAAATATAAGTTTTGCTTCCGAAACGGCGGAAGCCTTTCCCAAAAGCTTTCCGAAACCAACGGGAGCCTTCGCCGAACCTTCCCGAAAAATCAACGAAACTTTGAAATTCTGGACCACGGAAGCTTTCGCAAAAGTCTTCCGAAAATACCGGGAGCATTCGCTATATCGTTCCGAAAAAGCGGAAGCTTTGGCGTTACCCGTCCGCTACACGACGGTCTCTCGCGGAAGGCTTCAAGTTTCCTTTCCGCATTAAGCCCCGAAACGTCGGAAGCTTTCACTGAACCCTTCCGCAACGGCGGATGCAATTCGCAAACTGGCCCCGCAAGTGACGGTCGCACGGAAACCGAGGTGCTTTGACGTGACCGCTACGCGCGGCGAATTTAAACCCCGCTTTAACCACACCACCTACCCAATTAAGTGCTCACACGTGCCATTCTTTATAAAATATACCGCGGGGGGCTCGACCAATGCACCATTGTTTTGAACCGGCCAGCGACGTGTGATACCGTGCAAATCGCTCCAGCTCACCTCGCGCATCCGTGCTCGCAGCCACCTTGCTCAAGCAATCCCCACGGTGCCAGGTAGGATCTTAACTCTGATTTCCACCACTGAATTGTCCTTTTGGGGAAAATAATGGGTTTTAGTGGGATTGTGACGGGCAAAACACCCGTCAAGGGCTATGTTTTGCCCGTCAGGTACAGTGAACGGAGTTTCCGTTTTACAAAATCATTTTAGGCCTTCGTGAAAGCGTTATATTTTATTTTGGTGGGTGTGGGCGGTTAACCATGCCCTGTTTTGTTTTAAACCCCGGGCCGCGCCCCTCGTCGTGGGTTAAGTTGACAAAACCCTATAGGATTTCCATGTCCCTGACCGTGAACCCTGGGCCCTTTTCCATAAACCCCAGTCCCTACACGCGAAGCCGAAACCCGTAAGCGGTTAAGCTACGAAAGTCGAAACTTGAAGCCGCCCTAGCTCTCCCCGTCAGTTTGTCCCCGGCACCGTTACCTTCGCTCAGACTAAAGCCTCCCGTAGTGACTCGACAAGTGGCCGCGTGTGACGATAGCATCCATAGCCCTCACCGAGTCAACCCGCCTCTTCCCCGCCTTCGACCTCTCCAACCGCAGCCATAGCGAAAGACCTCTCCTTCCGCGAGGCGGAACCGGAAGCCGATTGCTTCCGCGAATCACCTATCGGTCCAATAAGACCAATAGCGTCCGCAACATAGCTTATCCCGCACTCATCTTTTTAAGAGCTTCAAATGTTTCAATGTGTGTCTTATAATTGAAATAATGTTTTACTTCCTATATATATGCTTCGTTGATTTATCTCATTAAGACAATGTTGCTCTCTGCTGAAACCATACAACCTGTTGCTCAAACTCATGATGAATTGTATATGGATGTTATCAGGGATAATTCAATATGCCGAAACCCAGTAAGAAGAAGGCGAGGATGACAGAAAAGAAACCTGCTCCTCCTAAGATTGAAACCTCGCTCCAAGACACCAGGTGCACCACTGGTGTCCCTCCAGAAATCAGATGGGATGACATATACAGAATGATCAGGGACCAAGAGATCCCAGATATGTTGCTGGAGGAGGCATCGATCTATCAAAATATCAGAGCCTCAGGCATAACTAGAGCCGCTACCCGCCCTGAGCTGTTCCCCTGTGCTGAAGTGATCGGGTGGATACTCCAACATGCAGATGCTGATGGGAGAGTGATAAATGATAGCGGGAACATGGCTATCGCCTCATTTCAACCCGCGTATCTGGCGGCAGCCTACAGGTTTCCCCGTGTCCAGCAAGCTCTGACCGATGAATGGTTAAGCCAGATGGACAATGTCGAGATGGCCAAAAAGCTACTGGTGCAAGGGAAACATTTGAGGAAGAAAGAGAGGGAGGAGTATGACGTACAGAATCTAAGAGCTCCTTATAGGTTGATCGCCCTGATGCTGTGTAGAATCTTCGGCATGCCCGATGGCACAGTATACAAGATTCAGTGGGTCCCTATCATTCACTATGTGGCATTTAAGGGGACAGTGTTTGACTGGGCCACCATCTTGTCAGATAGTCTGGCCTCAATGATAAGTGCTGCTAAGCCCGGGCTGGCCTCGAAGAAGGCTGAATTCTTCATGTCCTCATACCTGATAGATTGTATCTTGGCCAAGATAGAGTTCCCCGGATTGGGGTGTACATGGGATAGGGCCACAGCCCCGGTCTACACTGCATTCAAGATGTTGTGGGCTCAGAATTACAAGCCCAGCTACAAACTCATTTGTGAGGGGTTCATCATGCCCCTATACGAGAAAATGTTCAAGGAAGAACCAAGTTGCCTGTCCCAAAACGCTTTGGAAGTCCTTGAGGATTATGGGGATTTCTACTTTTCAGAACAAGGTACCTACTTGAGAATGTTCGGAGGGACTAAGCCCCCATACATATTGCCGCAGTATGCCACAGACTATGTGGTGCTCAAGGAAGCAGTAAGACAACTCTTCTTGGATGGGATTGGAGCATTCCTCCACAAGCTACACAAGGCTTCCTTTCCCCCCCTACCTTTCTGCATAGGTGCTTACAAGTTTTCAGGGGTGGCCTCTGCCGATGAATTTGTTCAAGAGTTGAGGGCCTTCCATTTCGGTGAGGTCATCTTCCACAGGAACGACAGAAAGGGTAAAGTGGCCGAGCATTGCAAGGGGAACTATGCGAACTTCGAATATTCCCACTACCCCGATGCCGAGGAGGAAGCTTTCAGAGGCATCAGCAACATGGCTGAGCTACGGATCTGTCGCCAAAGTACTGGAGCGAGCTCTAGCTCAACCAAAACCCAGAAGACCATCCAGCAAAAGGAGAAAGAAGCCAAGGATGCCCGAGCTCAGGAAGAGCTCAGATTAAGAGAAGAGGCAAGGTTGCAAAAGGAAGCCGAGGAGGCAAGAAAGCTACAAGAGGCTGAGAATGAAAGACTGCGGAAGGAGGCTGAGGAAGCCCAAAAGCAGAAAGAAGCAGAAATTGAGCGAGCTGAAGCAAGGAAGAAGGAGGAAGAAGAATTGAGGACAAGGGAAAATACCGAAACAGGTGGGTCCGGTGCGCAGGACATGGAGATAGACACCTCTCAGGCAGGTGGCTCTAGTACCCAAAAGGAAGGGACAGACCCCGCTCAGGAAGTCCGGACCCCACCTATGGAAGAAGACATAGACATCATAAACCGACCAATTGTACCGTACACTCCATCTGGGAAGCGTACGGTGTCCAAATGGAATGAGTTTGTCTATGATAAGAAAAGAAAAACAATGGTCCTCCAATCAGAAGAGAGGATTAAAAGTCCCTTCCATGACGACATAGTTACTCACCGAGAGGTCGCTGTCATGCAGAACACAGATGCGGATCCCATTGCCATGGCCTCCGCAGTTATAGCAACAGCACAAGCATCATTTGCCAATGTAGGGGTTATAGTCAAAGAAAATATATTGACAAAGAAAAGAGCACGTACCTTGCAACGAAATGTGGCTAATGAGCAAGCCCAGAGAGACCTGATAGTGAATAAATACAATTGCTTGTACGCCGAGCATAAGGAGTTGGCAAATAAGTACAGCTACCTGGAGGAGGAAAAGGACCAGCTAGCACTCCAAATAATGATTGCAGAAGCGGAGAAGAATGGAGCAGAAGAAAAGGCTTCCCAGCTAGAAGCAGACAAGCAGGCATTAACTGAACGTTTAGAGCAAGCGGAAAGCAGAACCTTGGATATGTCCCCCTTCCACGAGCTGTCATGCAATATACTACAGCAAGTGCATGGCTCTCAAGAGTTAATCACTGATGAGGTATGCAAACTCAAGGCCATGACGGTCAGGCTAAAGGAGGTTAATGCGGAAGCCCACAGGCTCAAGGCTAAGAATACCCGTGTCAAAGCAAATGTCATAAGTCAGATGGCATGGAGGGAAGGGAAAGGAGGTTTTCCCCCTCATCTTCCTTTTAAGACAGTGGAAGATTTTAATGAAGATATAGCCTTGTTGGAGTTTGGCCGGAACTGTGCCAATAAGCTGATGGCCAGTGTGCAGAAGACCACAGAGAGAATCAACAACCTGTACCAAAAGCTCAAAGGAGTCCACGATAACTGCTCATTGAGTTTCCCTCAGACCCTAGAAGATTTCCCGGGAAAGGAGCAGCGGTTATCTCAACTAAAAGAAGAGCTAGGCGTCCAGATGGAGTATGTAAAAGGCATTGATGTTCTTGCCATGGATGATCTCCAACATTACATCGGTTCGTCAACACTTCACAATCATCTGTTGAAGGAAACATATCAAGTTGCTGAAGCGGGAGTACAAAGCATTAAAATAGAGCTCGGGAAGAATGTAACTTCTCAGAAAATCCTGTTTCCTGCTGCAGCAAACATAATCATAAGGGATACAGGTGTGTGGCACAGCTACATAGAAGAGGAGGTCAGGAAAGCTGCAGCAGCAGCAGAAACATCAGTGGATCCGGCAGCCCCGCTCCCAGCAGCATCTTCCCCAGCAATGGCAGAAAATTTGGCCAGTCCCGTTCCCCCTTCCCAATTAAGAGCAGCATCAGCAGGGGATTCGAAGTCCTCTTCCCAGGCAGCACCAGTGACAATCAATTTGGGCGACCCTTTGCCATCGGAAGCTCACGCACAGGAATGAAGCAAACCGAATTCAGCTGGACGACTCCCTTCAGACAGACACGTGCCCAGCAGGGAACGCTCGGATGTTAATAAATTTTCTGTTATGTACATTTTGAACATGTAAGGCTTAAGACATGGGACAGCTGTCCCTAATTTTGTCAAAACATTTTTGTAAAAGGAATGGCCATTTTGGTAGTCGATTTTAGTAGAAATTCCTGTAAAAGACAGAGGGGGAATGCTAGGTGTCAGCCCAGAGGGCAAATTTGTAACTATAAATAGGAGCTAGAAGAGATTAGAAAAGGACTTTTGGCAGGGAATGAAAATTTTGGGCGAATGATATGAGCTATCTTGTATCGGCTCTGTAAATTGAATTTTCTAATAGAAGCCACAGGAGATGGACGTTTTGCTTGGAATGTTGGGTTGCTTTATGTTGGACTATTCTAATGACTGCAATTCTGCAATGTGAGATCATTCTTGACTTCTGAATTATTTCTTTGTATTAATGATTTTGCTCTTATCTATGCATGCGTTCTCTCTATTTCATGGACAATGAATGCGTTCCATATTAAATCAGGAGCTACCTGCTGATACTTTTACCATTGCTGTAGATTTTTCTTCTAGAACGAATGGCTAACTGTTCTTTCTTCAGGATAATTCGTATGGCTCATTGTTCATGCTTTTAATTGCTCCTTGCAGGGATCTTTTAGTTTAATTCCAGTTTCGTTCTATCTAGAGCTGTTTCTTTATTCTTGTTACTTAGATCAAACAATTTTGATTTCTTCTGTTCATAAGCAATAAATTCGTTCTGTAGGTTCAGTGTAGATCTGTTTCCTTAATCCTGTAGCTTTTCTCTGTTTATTTTCTGAGCAACAGATGCGTTCCATTTTAAATGAGAAGCTATCTTCTCAAGATCCTCATCTTGCTGTAGCTTTGACCGTGAGAAATAATAGTTATCTGTTCGTTGCTTATGATATCTGTTACAGCTGATTGCTCTCCCCTTAAGCGTGTTCCCCTGCAGGGATAGGTAGATGTGTTCCTGTTTCTAAATTTAAATCTGTTTCAGTTGCATTTAGACTAAGTATAATTTAGGCATGTGCATCTCATATAAAACACATAAAATCCAAAAGAAAGGTGGATCGGGCCATAACCGGTAAAATCGGATTTAAAGTCCAAAACCACGGTTGCCGGAACCGCTAACCGGACGGATTCCCTACACCAAACGGGAGATAGTCTAATTGGGACCGTCTCTCGGGGAGAATCCCTTTCTGATTGATGCTACGATATCCGAGGCATCAACAGTTTTTGGCGCTAGAAGGAGGGCTCCCGCGGTGCATGGCTGATAGAGGAAAATCTTCCACGGTCATAGATAACACTGAAAACCCGCTTGAAGAAAACTTTTCAAACAGCCCAGATCTTGGATTAACAGACCAAGAACGCCTCGTTTCTGACCCTGAGCCTCAGGAAGCTTTATACGCTGTTCCTTTTGCAGAAATAGAGGACTTGAGAAGACATACTAGATCTTACGTTAGACAGCTAGGTGGGTTAAACGCTGTCAACTTCCTCCCTAAGAAAACTACACCCAGAAAGGAGCCGCAATATACCCGTGATTCGATCCTCGTTCAGAGTTTTGAAGAACTGGTAAATCTAACGTTGGAAGAAATCTCCGGCACTCTTAACAAGTCAGACCAAGAAAATCTCGAAGAAATTACCACTCCCAAAAGTACTCCACCGAATTCACCTTACAATTCTCCACCAGGGTCTCCACGTCCGAACCCAAACATGGCTGTACCTGCCTGGAGAGCAAGGGGAGCGCTGAACCTAGCTGGACCATTCCATAATCTCCCTAAAAATCCAGAAAAGGTCTTGCCTAAGTACGATCCAGGGAAGGCCATTTCGGCGGAGGATCACCTCAAGAGTTTTTACTTAGCTCTGAACCTTTTAAATGTACAACATGAAGACGTAGTCTGCAGGTTGTTTCCGTATACATTCGAGCCTAAGGTATCATCTTGGTACTTTAGCCTTCAACCCAGCTCAATCTCTAGTTGGGATGATTTCGAAAAGTGTTTCCTCAAGAAATACGGGAACCAAAAAACTGTAGCCATGCTTATGAAAGAGCTCTTATCCATGAGAATGGAGAAGAAGGAAAAGGTTCAAGACTTTAATCAAAGATTCACAACGCTGTTAAATAACTTTAGTGAAACTAACAAACCCACAGAAGAGTCTTTGATTGAATACTACACAACAGCTCTTGAAGGTCCAATCGCAATGTTTGTAAAACGATCCAAGAAAACGACCCTAATAGAGAATTTTGAGGAAGCTCGAAAGGTAGAGGAAGAGGCTGATAGCATAGCTAAACATGCCTTAGATGTGGAAACAAAACCAGCAGCTAGCAAGAAACCTTTGCTCCTCACGAGAGGCAAAGAAGAGCCATCTACGGATATGGAAAACGTAGTTAAGATGATGCAGAAGTTATCTAACAAAATCGTAGATCTTGAAAAGGACAAGGCTGCTAATACATCTAGGAAACCTTTCAAGCCATTCTATAAGAGAAGGGAAGACGGGGAACAGTCTCACCCACCAATGAACACTGCCCCTGTTCTAAATTTGAATGAGATTGGGATGGAGAATTTCTGCACCTTTCACCAAGAACCACACTCGGAGAAGAGCTGCCCTCAATGGATCAATTCCATGAGCTTGGTCATGAACCAAATGTTAGATTCTCAGATCCCAGACCAGGATGATCCTCCAGAAGAGTCAGGCCCTGAGTTAGAGGAACCAACCCCGGACACTACTATGGTATTGTGGGATTGGATACCTATGACTGAATTAGTAGAAGAAGATTACGCAGACAGCTCTCCCTCTACCATAAATGTTGCTACTCGCAGCAAGGGCCCAATTGCGGATCCTGTCCCATCCACCTCTTCCCATAAGCCTAAGATTACAAAGGATCCGCCCAGGAGGCATATACCAATCATCCCACCACAGCCCAAAGTAAACCAGACAGCGGCCAAACAGCCAAGTGCTGATAACACAGTTCAGCCGCCTAAGGAGACCTTGAACAAAACAGATCAGTCCACTCGAATTGGGAATGAATCCGATATAGGGTATGATATTATCGAAGATATCAAGAAAGTTAAAGCAAACGTATCAATATTTGACATGTGTAGCTTGCCCCATCAACGAGACAAACTACTTCATGTTTTACAACCAAAACCCAGCGCTACATTAACAGATTCTCAAGACAATCCTGAAATTAACGAAGCTAGCATCGGTGGGAAATCCAAATCCCAAACATTGCCATTTCTGCTGACATTCGAAATTTTTAATCACAATGTGCATAACTGTCTGGTAGACTCCGGAGCTTCTTCAAACGTCATGCCACTTTCAATTTGTAAGAAAATTAATGGGCAGCCCGTACCATCTCCAGCTCAAATCATACAATTAGACAGGACTGCTGTCAAGGTTATAGGGGAGATGAAAGATGTTCTAATTAGACTGTCAGCCGACCCTAGAGTTTGCCAATTCATTGACATAATGGTGGTCGATATTCCTGAAGCTTATGGGCTGATTCTGAGTAGGGATTGGTCTACCAAGTTGAGCGGCTACTTTGCTACCGATTGGTCTCATCTATGGCTGCCTTATCAGAACAGGCAGAATCAGATTAAAATTCTTAGGGAACCTCATATGAAACAAAACGTAACCCAGCTAGAAGAAAAGAATGAGGCTGTAGCTTTCTTTTCCTCGGTCCTGGGAAATTACTTCTTGGAAATGGATCCGGGTAACTATCAATCTGAAACCTTTTGCCATGAATCAGACAAACAGTCCGATCTCCTTCATTTTTCTCGGACTGATGAGGTTGATTGTAACATAGTCAATTTAGTTGCTAACGTAGACCACAAAGAAACTAACTTAGTTGAATCTAAAGATACCTTTTGGACATTATACTTTGATGGTTCTAAAACTCTGGAAGGATCCGGAGCCGGTTGTGTTCTAATGGATCCAAAGAAGAACAAGTATTTTTTGTCTTGTAGATTAGAATTCGATTGTACTAACAATACCGCTGAATATGAAGCTTTGGTGCATGGTTTAAAGAAGGCCATTGGCTTAAATGTTAAGTACCTGAAGGTTTTTGGTGACTCCGAGATAGTAGTTAGACAGGTAAGAAACACCATTCATTGCCTCTCACCGCACTTGAAAGGTTACCAGGCTGAGGTATGGGATTTAATCATGTATTTTGACGCTTTCAATATAAAATCAATTCCTAGGTTGCAAAATTCTGCTGCCGATTTGTTAGCAACATCTGCTTCTAGATTGGTGCCGACAAATAATAAATGCTCGATTGAATTGATTTTCAGGCCTTCCATTCCCGATAACATCACAAACTTCAGAATCTTCGATGATGACGAGCAGATTATCAGCTTCCTGACAAATGAAGACAGTTTTCAAGGAGCTGCAATAGATGAGGAAGAACATGATGATGATTTGATGAAGAAGGAAGAGGAGAAGGGAAATTTCATGCCAAAAGGGGTAAGGTCCCTCGAAATGCTTTTCGATCTTCAAAATAAATTCAAAAGACCAGCTAATACCAAAACTAACAGCTCATCAATGCAACATGAGTTGGTTAATTTGGGTACCGAGGCAGAACCAAAATTTGTCAACCTTGGCAAATGCTGTTCACCAGGAGAAAGAGAAAGGTTCATTAAGTTGTTTAAACAGTACAAGGATGTTTTTGCATGGACCTATGAAGATCTGAAAACATATGACGTCCGCATCATTCAGCATGTTATACCAATGAAAGCGGGTGTCAAACCATTTCAGCAGCAAATAAGGAGGATGCATCCCACTCTTGAACCGCTGATCCAAAAGGAATTAAAGAAACTCCTGGACGCAAAGATAATCTTCAAAGTTAGGCATTCCGAATGGGTTGCAAACTTGGTTCCCGTGAGGAAGAAATCAGGAGAGATTAGGCTATGTGTAGATTTCAGAAATCTAAACAAAGCCTCAGATAAAGACAACTACCCCGTGCCTTCAATGGAGCAAATCCTACAAATGGTGTCTGGATCTGAATTGTTTTCTCTCCTCGATGGGTTCTCTGGCTATAATCAAGTGTTAGTAGCTGAAGAAGATCGTCTCAAGACTACCTTCAGGACTAAGTGGGGAACGTTCGCTTACAGGAGAATGCCGTTTGGTCTGATAAATGCTGGAGCTACATTCCAAAGGGCGATGGATATTGCCTTCCGAGGATTGGGTGGGCAATGCGTTGTTGTTTACTTAGATGATGTTACAGTCTTTTCGAAGAAAAGGGAAGATCATGTTGTTCATCTGAGACATATCTTTGATCGTTGCCGGAAGTATGGTATTTCCTTAAATCCCAAGAAGAGCGTGTTCGCTGTACCCGAAGGTAAGCTATTGGGTCATATCATCTCCAAAGAGGGAGTGTCAATCGACCAGGAAAGAGTCCAAGCTATTAATAAGATTCCGATGCCTCACAACAAAAAATCTATGCAGTCTTTCATGGGCACCATTAATTTTGTCCGCAGATTTGTTCCGGATTTTGCACAAATTGTTAAGCCATTGCAACAGATGGTTAAACAAAGCATGCAATTTAAGTGGACAGATTTGGAGAAGGACGCATTTAGAGATATCAAGACAGCTGTAGCCAAAGCTCCTTCCTTAAGAAGTCCATATTTTGATAAAGATTTCATCTTGTATACCTTCGCTTCGGATGATTCTCTCGCAGCTGTACTCACGCAAAAGGTGGAGTTGGGGGACGAATACCCAATTTCATTTATGAGCACTGGTCTGCAAGGGGCTGAGCTGAATTACCCCGTAGTGGACAAGCATGCCTACGCGGTCTTCAAAGCAGTCAAGCAATTTAGGCCATACATTTTGAAGAACAGAACTAAAGTCATAGTTCCCCATCCAGCTGTTAGATCCCTTTTCGTTCAAAAGGAATTGGGAGAGAGGAGAGGAAACTGGGTCACAGCTCTGCAGGAGTATGATTTGGAATTTAAACCTGCTACAATCATCAAAGGACAAGGTCTATGCAAGTTACTGGCGGGAAACTCGACTGATGAAGAGCACCATTGGAGAAATGAAGCCGAGCTCAATTCGGTTGAGGTATGCCATATCTTCACAGCTCCCCAGTCACGGTATAGAGATCTAGTGCACTATTTGCAGCAGGGATATCTACCCGAGCACTGGAATTCTAAACAAAGAAGGGCACTCCGATTGAAATCGGCACCCTATCAAATCATTGATGGGATTCTTTTTAGAAAGAATTATGACGGAATCCTTCTTAGATGTTTGGAAAAGGAGGATGCAAACAAAGTTGTCAAAGAATTGCATGATGGCCCCGCAGGTGGCCATTATTCAGGAGAGACGACAGCACACAAGATATTGAGAGCTGGTTATTACTGGCCCACTCTGTTTCGAGATGCCCACACGTACGCACGAAACTGTGATGTATGTCAAAGAAGCACTGGGAAGTTACCTAAGGCCGCAGGCCCATTGCAGCCTGTCATCATCTCTGAACCTTTTGAGCAATGGGGCATAGATGTTATCGGGGAAATAAATCCAAATTCTTCCTTGCAACACCGATACATTCTGACAGCTACCGACTATTTCACCAGATGGACGGAGGCCATCCCGCTGCGCAAGATCAATGAAGATGCAGTTATCAGCTTCTTGAAAGAGAACATCATAACCAGGTTTGGGGTTCCAATTTCCCTTGTTTTTGATAATGCTACTTATTTTTCATCTTGCAAGATAAATGAATTTGTTTATGAATGGGGAATTAAGTTGCATTATTCAGCCAATTACTACCCTCAGGGAAACGGATTAGCTGAATCCTCAAACAAGAATCTGATTCGAATCCTTAAGAAAACAGTGATAGAAAACCAGAGAAGTTGGCATGTGGCTCTCCCAAATGCCTTATGGGCAGATAGGGTAACCCCGAAGAATGCTTTAGGTGTCTCCCCTTTCACTCTTGTCTATGGCAAGGAAGCCATACTTCCCCCAAACATCTTGCTGCCATCCTTGCAATTGTCCCAAGCCTCTCGGGGTTCTGGTAGCCAAGCCTTACAATCCAGGATAAACACCCTGCTTCGACTGGAAGAAGCCCGACACAAAGCTAAAGACCGATTTCATCAACACCAGGACATAGTTAAGAGATGGTTCGACAAGAGGAAATCCGGCAAGAGGGACTTTGAAGTTGGGGATTTAGTCCTGAAATGGGACCATAATCACGAAGGCAAAGGAATGCACACGAAATTTCAACATCTATGGGTAGGCCCGTACCAAATTTCTGCAAAATTGGGCCCATCCACTTATAAATTGACAAATCTCGAGGGAGAGGAAGTAGCCCTTCCACTCAATGGCCTCGCCCTGAAACAGTACTTCGCGTGAGTCTCCGTGAGACTTCCTGTACATAAATAAAGTTGTCTGTTCGCTTTCGCTTTTAGCTGTTTTATTTTTCGGCCATGTTGTTTCCTGTTTTGTTATTTGAGCTTTTCAATAGGTTTTGTTTTCTGAAGCACCCGTTTGAGTTTCCCGTTGAAGATAGCTTTCTCAAAGAAAACCTGCAACCCATGAGTCTGGAACCTTGCTCAGTAAACCCGGCCCGCTGTGCTCTCGCTGAAATAATCAAAAAGCGGGAGGCCTACCCTGCTAGTCACACTAATCCTGTTCAATAGCAGAGACCCATGGCCATCTTCACTACTATCGTTGGGCTCCACCCACTCTCACACTTCAAAGGCATCTCAAGAAAGGTTACCTAAGTTGGACCCATGGAAAGTGGCACTTCTCGAAGACACGGGGTATTGAAATGACTCCATGCTGCTGATTTAAAAGCCAAAATGGCCTACATTCAAGAGTCTGTTTTCCAGGGATTCTCGCCTCAATTAAAGCATGGCTGAGACAAAACAAAAGGGACATGTAAAATCAAGAAGGCTGTCCAAAAGGCCCAGCTCAAAATAGGCTCCTCTCCGTCCGTGAAGTTTGATCAAATCAATAAAACCTCTAACTCACACAAAAGGACATTATGGATTGAGGAGCCCAAATCAAAGATCGGTCCAAAAGAAAATATCCCTGGAAGGCTCAAAAAGCTAAGCTGTCCAAAATACAAGCATCCCAAAGGATGCCAGCAGCATGGGAATGAGGAACAAGAACAATAGTGTCCATGAGGAAGTGTTGCAAATCCTGTGGAGTCCGGCAGTAGTGACCATTTGAGGGACGACCCTCCTAAAATGAATCTCATATGCTGGCCCTCTGAGAGTGGTGAAGATGCCTCGGTCGAAGCTCCCCTTTCCCAATGACTAGCAGGAAAAGTGCTCCTTTCCCCGCATGAGTCTAAAATGCTCAGCTGAGTAGTGCACCCGAGACGGATGTTTTAATGAAGTTCCGGACCATGTAGGGTATTTTTTCAGAGATCTGTGTTCGCCAGCGACTCGCCATTGTTGTTGCAGCAACACCCCTCCCCAAAATTTTGTACATGTTGGGGCCCCTCCTGTATTTTTCGTACAAAGTCTGTTTGAGAAGACATCCCAGGCGTCCGCTCTGTTTTCAACATAAAATTTTCCTTCCCTGCTGAGCTGCTTGCCGTCAATCCGTCCATGTTCTCCCCATTAAGCCAAAAGATAACTTAGTTTTGCCCAAACGTTTTGAAGTAATCCGGACTTTGTCCCAAAACAGCGGGAGTCAAACGTCCAACCTTTCCGAGAGGAGGACCTAGATTTCCTTTGTCAAAATCCGCGGGAGCCATTGGGCAAAACCACCCGAAACGGCGGAAGCTTTCGATCAAGTCTTCCGCGACCACGGAAAGGTTCGCGTTGTTCTCCCGAAACGGCAAGGAATTCAAAAAAGCCATCCGAAACGGCGGAACAATTCAGCTCTGTCTTCCGAAACGGCGGAAGCCATTCGGATAAACTCGCCGAAATAACACAAAGCAGTTCATCATTTTCTTCCGAAGTAAAAGCACTTGGAAAATTTTCAATCGTTGCTTCTGCGGAACGGTTCAAGCTCCGAAACAACTTAGTTCCCGAAACGGCGGAGCCTTTCACTCGAACCTCCCGAAATGGCGGGGCTCATTCACCTTAGTCTCCCGAAAAGGACTTAGATTTTCTTTCGATGAGAAGACTGCGGGAACAAAGGACTTAGAGAATGTTTAGTTTCAACCTTCCGCAACGACAGGAGTTTAAGTGAGCCCACCCGAAACGGCGGGAGTTTTCAGGGAACCCTTCCGCAACCGCGGGAGCCCTCGTAAAATCCTTCCGCAACGGCGGGGGAATTCAAGGAACCCTTCCGAAACAGCGGAAGCCGCCGCGATATCTTTCCAAAAGAAAATAAGCGGGAACGTTTTATGAAACCCTTCCGCAACGGCGGGGGAATTCATGAAAACGTCCCGAAACGGCGGAAGCCATTTGGATAAGTCCCGCGGAGAAATTCACGATTGCCTTCCGAAACCATGAAAAGACTTAGAATTTTCTCAAGAAGCTGTCGCGGAAGCCTTCAGCTTTTGCTCCCGAAACGCGGAAGCCTCCGGGCTACCCTTCCGAAACAGCGGAGGCCAATCGCTTACCCCGTTCGGCGAAAGGACTCCGAAACGATCCCGGGCGAATTTACGGAAAATATAAGTTTTGCTTCCGAAACGGCGGAAGCCTTTCCCAAAAGCTTTCCGAAACCAACGGGAGCCTTCGCCGAACCTTCCCGAAAAATCAACGAAACTTTGAAATTCTGGACCACGGAAGCTTTCGCAAAAGTCTTCCGAAAATACCGGGAGCATTCGCTATATCGTTCCGAAAAAGCGGAAGCTTTGGCGTTACCCGTCCGCTACACGACGGTCTCTCGCGGAAGGCTTCAAGTTTCCTTTCCGCATTAAGCCCCGAAACGTCGGAAGCTTTCACTGAACCCTTCCGCAACGGCGGATGCAATTCGCAAACTGGCCCCGCAAGTGACGGTCGCATGGAAACCGAGGTGCTTTGATGTGACCGCTACGCGCGGCGAATTTAAACCCCGCTTTAACCACGCCACCTACCCAATTAAGTGCTCACACGTGCCATTCTTTATAAAATATACCGCGGGGGGCTCGACCAATGCACCATTGTTTTGAACCGGCCAGCGACGTGTGATACCGTGCAAATCGCTCCAGCTCACCTCGCGCATCCGTGCTCGCAGCCACCTTGCTCAAGCAATCCCCACGGTGCCAGGTAGGATCTTAACTCTGATTTCCACCACTGAATTGTCCTTTTGGGGAAAATAATGGGTTTTAGTGGGATTGTGACGGGCAAAACACCCGTCAAGGGCTATGTTTTGCCCGTCAGGTACAGTGAACGGAGTTTCCGTTTTACAAAATCATTTTAGGCCTTCGTGAAAGCGTTATATTTTATTTTGGTGGGTGTGGGCGGTTAACCATGCCCTGTTTTGTTTTAAACCCCGGGCCGCGCCCCTCGTCGTGGGTTAAGTTGACAAAACCCTATAGGCTTTCCATGTCCCTGACCGTGAACCCTGGGCCCTTTTCCATAAACCCCAGTCCCTACACGCGAAGCCGAAACCCGTAAGCGGTTAAGCTACGAAAGTCGAAACTTGAAGCCGCCCTAGCTCTCCCCGTCAGTTTGTCCCCGGCACCGTTACCTTCGCTCAGACTAAAGCCTCCCGTAGTGACTCGGCAAGTGGCCGCGTGTGACGATAGCATCCATAGCCCTCACCGAGTCAACCCGCCTCTTCCCCGCCTTCGACCTCTCCAACCGCAGCCATAGCGAAAGACCTCTCCTTCCGCGAGGCGGAACCGGAAGCCGATTGCTTCCGCGAATCACCTATCGGTCCAATAAGACCAATAGCGTCCGCAACATAGCTTATCCCGCACTCATCTTTTTAAGAGCTTCAAATGTTTCAATGTGTGTCTTATAATTGAAATAATGTTTTACTTCCTATATATATGCTTCGTTGATTTATCTCATTAAGACAATGTTGCTCTCTGCTGAAACCATACAACCTGTTGCTCAAACTCATGATGAATTGTATATGGATGTTATCAGGGATAATTCAATATGCCGAAACCCAGTAAGAAGAAGGCGAGGATGACAGAAAAGAAACCTGCTCCTCCTAAGATTGAAACCTCGCTCCAAGACACCAGGTGCACCACTGGTGTCCCTCCAGAAATCAGATGGGATGACATATACAGAATGATCAGGGACCAAGAGATCCCAGATATGTTGCTGGAGGAGGCACCGATCTATCAAAATATCAGAGCCTCAGGCATAACTAGAGCCGCTACCCGCCCTGAGCTGTTCCCCTGTGCTGAAGTGATCGGGTGGATACTCCAACATGCAGATGCTGATGGGAGAGTGATAAATGATAGCGGGAACATGGCTATCGCCTCATTTCAACCCGCGTATCTGGCGGCAGCCTACAGGTTTCCCCGTGTCCAGCAAGCTCTGACCGATGAATGGTTAATCCAGATGGACAATGTCGAGATGGCCAAAAAGCTACTGGTGCAAGGGAAACATTTGAGGAAGAAAGAGAGGGAGGAGTATGACGTACAGAATCTAAGAGCTCCTTATAGGTTGATCGCCCTGATGCTGTGTAGAATCTTCGGCATGCCCGATGGCACAGTATACAAGATTCAGTGGGTCCCTATCATTCACTATGTGGCATTTAAGGGGACAGTGTTTGACTGGGCCACCATCTTGTCAGATAGTCTGGCCTCAATGATAAGTGCTGCTAAGCCCGGGCTGGCCTCGAAGAAGGCTGAATTCTTCATGTCCTCATACCTGATAGATTGTATCTTGGCCAAGATAGAGTTCCCCGGATTGGGGTGTACATGGGATAGGGCCACAGCCCCGGTCTACACTGCATTCAAGATGTTGTGGGCTCAGAATTACAAGCCCAGCTACAAACTCATTTGTGAGGGGTTCATCATGCCCCTATACGAGAAAATGTTCAAGGAAGAACCAAGTTGCCTGTCCCAAAACGCTTTGGAAGTCCTTGAGGATTATGGGGATTTCTACTTTTCAGAACAAGGTACCTACTTGAGAATGTTCGGAGGGACTAAGCCCCCATACATATTGCCGCAGTATGCCACAGACTATGTGGTGCTCAAGGAAGCAGTAAGACAACTCTTCTTGGATGGGATTGGAGCATTCCTCCACAAGCTACACAAGGCTTCCTTTCCCCCCCTACCTTTCTGCATAGGTGCTTACAAGTTTTCAGGGGTGGCCTCTGCCGATGAATTTGTTCAAGAGTTGAGGGCCTTCCATTTCGGTGAGGTCATCTTCCACAGGAACGACAGAAAGGGTAAAGTGGCCGAGCATTGCAAGGGGAACTATGCGAACTTCGAATATTCCCACTACCCCGATGCCGAGGAGGAAGCTTTCAGAGGCATCAGCAACATGGCTGAGCTACGGATCTGTCGCCAAAGTACTGGAGCGAGCTCTAGCTCAACCAAAACCCAGAAGACCATCCAGCAAAAGGAGAAAGAAGCCAAGGATGCCCGAGCTCAGGAAGAGCTCAGATTAAGAGAAGAGGCAAGGTTGCAAAAGGAAGCCGAGGAGGCAAGAAAGCTACAAGAGGCTGAGAATGAAAGACTGCGGAAGGAGGCTGAGGAAGCCCAAAAGCAGAAAGAAGCAGAAATTGAGCGAGCTGAAGCAAGGAAGAAGGCGGAAGAAGAATTGAGGACAAGGGAAAATACCGAAACAGGTGGGTCCGGTGCGCAGGACATGGAGATAGACACCTCTCAGGCAGGTGGCTCTAGTACCCAAAAGGAAGGGACAGACCCCGCTCAGGAAGTCCGGACCCCACCTATGGAAGAAGACATAGACATCATAAACCGACCAATTGTACCGTACACTCCATCTGGGAAGCGTACGGTGTCCAAATGGAATGAGTTTGTCTATGATAAGAAAAGAAAAACAATGGTCCTCCAATCAGAAGAGAGGATTAAAAGTCCCTTCCATGACGACATAGTTACTCACCGAGAGGTCGCTGTCATGCAGAACACAGATGCGGATCCCATTGCCATGGCCTCCGCAGTTATAGCAACAGCACAAGCATCATTTGCCAATGTAGGGGTTATAGTCAAAGAAAATATATTGACAAAGAAAAGAGCACGTACCTTGCAACGAAATGTGGCTAATGAGCAAGCCCAGAGAGACCTGATAGTGAATAAATACAATTGCTTGTACGCCGAGCATAAGGAGTTGGAAAATAAGTACAGCTACCTGGAGGAGGAAAAGGACCAGCTAGCACTCCAAATAATGATTGCAGAAGCGGAGAAGAATGGAGCAGAAGAAAAGGCTTCCCAGCTAGAAGCAGACAAGCAGGCATTAACTGAACGTTTAGAGCAAGCGGAAAGCAGAACCTTGGATATGTCCCCCTTCCACGAGCTGTCATGCAATATACTACAGCAAGTGCATGGCTCTCAAGAGTTAATCACTGATGAGGTATGCAAACTCAAGGCCATGACGGTCAGGCTAAAGGAGGTTAATGCGGAAGCCCACAGGCTCAAGGCTAAGAATACCCGTGTCAAAGCAAATGTCATAAGTCAGATGGCATGGAGGGAAGGGAAAGGAGGTTTTCCCCCTCATCTTCCTTTTAAGACAGTGGAAGATTTTAATGAAGATATAGCCTTGTTGGAGTTTGGCCGGAACTGTGCCAATAAGCTGATGGCCAGTGTGCAGAAGACCACAGAGAGAATCAACAACCTGTACCAAAAGCTCAAAGGAGTCCACGATAACTGCTCATTGAGTTTCCCTCAGACCCTAGAAGATTTCCCGGGAAAGGAGCAGCGGTTATCTCAACTAAAAGAAGAGCTAGGCGTCCAGATGGAGTATGTAAAAGGCATTGATGTTCTTGCCATGGATGATCTCCAACATTACATCGGTTCGTCAACACTTCACAATCATCTGTTGAAGGAAACATATCAAGTTGCTGAAGCGGGAGTACAAAGCATTAAAATAGAGCTCGGGAAGAATGTAACTTCTCAGAAAATCCTGTTTCCTGCTGCAGCAAACATAATCATAAGGGATACAGGTGTGTGGCACAGCTACATAGAAGAGGAGGTCAGGAAAGCTGCAGCAGCAGCAGAAACATCAGTGGATCCGGCAGCCCCGCTCCCAGCAGCATCTTCCCCAGCAATGGCAGAAAATTTGGCCAGTCCCGTTCCCCCTTCCCAATTAAGAGCAGCATCAGCAGGGGATTCGAGGTCCTCTTCCCAGGCAGCACCAGTGACAATCAATTTGGGCGACCCTTTGCCATCGGAAGCTCACGCACAGGAATGAAGCAAACCGAATTCAGCTGGACGACTCCCTTCAGACAGACACGTGCCCAGCAGGGAACGCTCGGATGTTAATAAATTTTCTGTTATGTACATTTTGAACATGTAAGGCTTAAGCCATGGGACAGCTGTCCCTAATTTTGTCAAAACATTTTTGTAAAAGGAATGGCCATTTTGGTAGTCGATTTTAGTAGAAATTCCTGTAAAAGACAGAGGGGGAATGCTAGGTGTCAGCCCAGAGGGCAAATTTGTAACTATAAATAGGAGCTAGAAGAGATTAGAAAAGGACTTTTGGCAGGGAATGAAAATTTTGGGCGAATGATATGAGCTATCTTGTATCGGCTCTGTAAATTGAATTTTCTAATAGAAGCCACAGGAGATGGACGTTTTGCTTGGAATGTTGGGTTGCTTTATGTTGGACTATTCTAATGACTGCAATTCTGCAATGTGAGATCATTCTTGACTTCTGAATTATTTCTTTGTATTAATGATTTTGCTCTTATCTATGCATGCGTTCTCTCTATTTCATGGACAATGAATGCGTTCCATATTAAATCAGGAGCTACCTGCTGATACTTTTACCATTGCTGTAGATTTTTCTTCTAGAACGAATGGCTAACTGTTCTTTCTTCAGGATAATTCGTATGGCTCATTGTTCATGCTTTTAATTGCTCCTTGCAGGGATCTTTTAGTTTAATTCCAGTTTCGTTCTATCTAGAGCTGTTTCTTTATTCTTGTTACTTAGATCAAACAATTTTGATTTCTTCTGTTCATAAGCAATAAATTCGTTCTGTAGGTTCAGTGTAGATCTGTTTCCTTAATCCTGTAGCTTTTCTCTGTTTATTTTCTGAGCAACAGATGCGTTCCATTTTAAATGAGAAGCTATCTTCTCAAGATCCTCATCTTGCTGTAGCTTTGACCGTGAGAAATAATAGTTATCTGTTCGTTGCTTATGATATCTGTTACAGCTGATTGCTCTCCCCTTAAGCGTGTTCCCCTGCAGGGATAGGTAGATGTGTTCCTGTTTCTAAATTTAAATCTGTTTCAGTTGCATTTAGACTAAGTATAATTTAGGCATGTGCATCTCATATAAAACACATAAAATCCAAAAGAAAGGTGGATCGGGCCATAACCGGTAAAATCGGATTTAAAGTCCAAAACCACGGTTGCCGGAACCGCTAACCGGACGGATTCCCTACACCAAACGGGAGATAGTCTAATTGGGACCGTCTCTCGGGGAGAATCCCTTTCTGATTGATGCTACGATATCCGAGGCATCAACAGCTTGTTAGTCATTAATCACATGCCTAATCATAATCAAAATACTTTATGCAACATAAAGTCAACATTTAATTTTCTCAAGAAACATAATGGTATCTCCCTACTCTCATGGAAATAATCATCAAAGGCCATGTATTGATAGTCCATCAAATTATTATTAAGTGGTTGATATATACACATATCAATGGAAATATTTGGATTCTTAGTATAAAAGTGATTCAGCCAAGGTTTCCAACTTTTTAATTATGAAATGGGTCATTTGGTCTGAATACATTACTCAAAATTATCACCATTTGTAGGAGGTGGGGGGCTTGCTTGCATGTTGGGATCTGGGTGTTCTAGATGTGGATATGGGCTATAAAGAAGTTAGTTTGGGATTTAGGGGGGGGTTAGCGTTTTTTTGTTGTTGTAGAATTGGATTTTTTTACACGTTCTAGCCTCTATGAATTCATCATTTGAATTTACAACAATGAAGAATATTATTTTACATAAGGTATGAAAAAATGTAATCAAAGACAAAGTCATATCGACAAGTGCATATTCATCTATTAATATGAAAAAATGCTCCAATCATATACACTTTTGGGGGAAAATGGAACATCATTCCCAATGTCTATATAATGGCAACTTGTGCCCAAAATACCACATCATGGCCAGTGTACATAGGAGGGTATCTCAATCCTCCTGCCCACCTTCGGAGCTCCCAGGTGCATCTCCAAAATCGATCTTCCTCTTCTTCGAGCTAGAGGAAGTTGGGTCCTTATGACGACTTGGACCACATCCCCCTAGGCCCTGAAACGACAACAATAATATGTTAACTTTTTCCTGGCAATTATAAAAGTATAAAACACAATTTAAAAATAAAAATAGTTTTCAAATCTTAAATAACTCACCGCAGGCAAGACTGTAGTTCATGAGGGGGTTTCTCTTCTCCATGCTCGAAGTCTCTCAGCAATGCCACCCTGCAACATTTAGAACAATCAGATAAATGATGAAATTAGATGCCTATAGTATTTTTTGTTAATATTGCACGAGATTTTCATAAACTAGTCAATATCACTGTGAACACAACCGGCTGGTCTTCAGGGCTGGTGGATGGAGCATTCGGCTGGACAACCTGCTCCGATGCTAGGGTAAGTTGTTAGGATATTCCTATACTCCATCCTAGTCCTACCAGCATTTTCATCCTTTGCATTTTCAGTCTTTCATGCATTCCTGCATGCAGCATGCATTCTGCATGCATCCGCATGTTTCCCAGTCATCAGGTTGACACCTCCAGCACCTAGTCCCTAGTCTTCTAGCACTCGGGAGCTTATCTCCACTCAGATTGAGCCCTCCTAGCCAGTTATGCGCCCACATATCACCATCCACTTGACAAAGGCACCCTTCTTCACCTACCAGTCCAGTTGTCTTTAGTTAACTGAGTTCTCTCCTTGATTTTAGGCTTGACTCACTCTTAACTGACCTTACCACTCTGATGGACCTCCAGTGTGACTAAACTGCTCATTCTGACTTTAGTTATCTCCTCATGCGCCCTCCACCGAGCCTCCTTCATTCATGTAGTTCCAGTTACACTCAGTTACACCTACCACACTCAATTAGACTCAGTTTGACTGATGGTTGACAGTTACTTGAGCATTGATGACTCCACTGATGATGATGAAGACTTCCAGTTGTGCTCCGATGACACTCCAGTGATCTTTTGATCACTCCATGAAGGCTAATTTGAATTGCCACCTTAGGCATTCAAATCCTCATGCATTGTACTACTTATGTGTCCATATTGTGATTAATTAATTAGTGTGTGTGAAGTATTTTTGCTTCTATCCGAGTTCTATTGTATTATTATTCTATTTCTCATCTTACTGCATTGACCACTCTTAATCTTATTCCTAAATTCTTTCTTGTGAGGTATACATCATCTCTTAGATCTGCTGTGAGGATTTTCACATGGTATCAGAGCATGTTGAGAGTATTGTTTATCTCCATTATTGAGAGTTTTTTGCAGGTTATTATCAATATTTCGAGTGCAGCAGTTTATGCATCTTTTGCAGCAGTAGCAGTTGCAGAATTTTCTATTTTTTTGCAGGTCTTCTACAGCTTCCATGAATTCAGAAGAAATCCCTCCTCTTTCTCCATTCAACTATGATGAATGGAAACCAAAAATGATAGCACATTTGAAGAGCCATGATCTCTTTGCTTATTGTTTTGAAAGAGAGTTCGAATCCTCTGAATAAGAGATTGACTGGTTAAATAAAGGTGACAGTGTCTTTGCAACAATGATGTTTTCTATGTCTCGATGCATGAGACCCCTCTTCATTGATTCTACTGATGAATCTCCAAAAGAGCTATGGGCCCAACTGGATGAAAGATTTGGCAAGCAGAATGAAGGGATTGGTCCAAACCCTTTCGAGAGCAAGCAAAGTGATGCATTCGCCCTCCTTGATGATCTCATTGATAATGAATCAGTATCAAACATATCTCATATTGAAGTTAGCCACAAAGAAGAAGAACTTGCAGATTCTACACCCATGCTCCAAATTTCTTCTATTTCGAATTATGTGCTAGCTCACACTCTAGAAATTGCAGAAGGTCCTAAATCCTCTCTTGCACCAAAGTTTGTTGGTTTGCATCATGATCTATTGAATGTTTCGGAGGTCAAATCAGCCATTGGAGGTAATGCATTCGCTCTCCTTGATCACTCACCTCTTATGTACTTCTATAAGATCATTATTTCATGCTTTTAGAAGGTTATTGAAGATAATGGCCATTGTCATTCGCTTGGGATAATTTCTCATGCACTTACTGGTTTTGATCTCACCTCTAATGGTTCAAAGGAGATCTCAAGAAACCATGATTCAAGTCTTGGATCTAATTTGGACTCTAAGCAATCACTACTTGGGATAATTTCTCATGCATATGATAGTTTTGATCTCACCCCTGCTAGTTCAAAGGAGATCTCAAGAAACTGTTCTTCAAGTCTTAAATCTGATTTGGATTTCAAGCTATTATTTGATGGTTCCTTTTGGCATAATCTCACCCATGATGGTTCGAAGGAGAAGACAAAAGACTATCTGCACATTCATAGATTTGATCCTACCTCAACTGATTCGAATCACAGGTTCAAGGATCATCCTCATATTTTTGGATTTGTTCTCATCACATTCGATTTGAAGAGCAAGTACAAGCACATGCTTTCTGAGCATGATCCACTTCTTCCCAAGAAGAAGATACATCCAGACATATGACCAAGCATCACACCTACTTGAGTTTGGAGCATTTATTTTGTGTGTGCCTTACAATCTATTTTGAGGGGGAGTATTTTTCCCATGAGGTTTTCCCCATTTCCTCGGTTTATTGACTGTTATTATTCATTTGTATTGGGTGACGTTTGGTCTTAGTTACCAGGGCCCAGGATGGATTAAGGGGGGATGTTAGGATATTCCTATACTCCATCCTAGTCCTACCAGCATTTTCAGTCTTGCATCCATTCCTGCATGCAGCATGCATTCTGCATGCATCCGCATGCTTCCCAGTCATCAGGTTGACACCTCTAGCACCTAGATCCTAGCCTTCCAGCACTCGGGAGCTTATCTCCACTCAGATTGAACCCTCCTAGCTAGTGATGTGCCCACATCTCACCATCCACTTGACAAAGGCGCCCTTCTTCACCTACCAGTCCAGTTGTCTTCAGTTAACTGAGTTCTCTCCTTGATTTTAGGCTTGACTCACTCTTAAATTACCCTACCACTCCAATGGACCTCCATTGTGACTAGACTGGTCATTCTGACTTCAGTTAGCTCCTCATGCGCCCTCCACTGAGCCTCCTTCATTCAGTTAGTTCTAGTTACACCTACCACACGCAGTTAGACTCAGTTTGATTGATGGTTGATAGTTACTTAAGCATTGATGACTCCACTGATGATGATGAAGACTTCCAGTTGTGCTCCGATGACACTCCAATGATCTTTTGATCACTCCATGAAGGCTAATTCGAATTTCCACCTTAGGCATTCGAATCCTCATGCATTGTACTACTTATTTGTCCATATTGTGATTAATTAATTAGTGTGTGTGAAGTATTTTTGCTTCTATCCGAGTTCTACTGTATTATTATTATGTTGCTCATCTTACTGCATTGACCACTCTTAATCTTATTCCTAAATTCTTTCTTGTGAGGTATACATCAGCTCTTAGATCTGCTGTGAGGATTTTCACATAAATGGCATAGGGGCGGATGTATCCACATCAACGGTGGCTACAAAAATGGGAGGCACAGTGGAAGAAGGCAAGGTGGAAGAAGGAAGCGTGGACTTGCATGGGCGAAGTGGAGATGCATGTGTAGGGTGATAAACCCTAACTGGTTGTAAGATGGATGGAGCCACCCTAGAAGGGGAATCAAGGGTGGTGGGGGAATGTGGGGGGGGTTGTGTTGCGGTGGAGGGATGGGTGGTATATCATGTTAGGATATTCCTATACTCCATCCTAGTCCCACCAGTATTTTGATCATTTACATTTTCAGTCATGCATGCACTTTTAGGGTTTGCATGCATTCTAGGGTTTGCATGCATCCCAGTCATCAGTCTAGCACCTAGCCCTCAGTTAGCCAGCCCCCAGGAGCTTCTCACTATTCAGTTTTATCCCTCCAGTTTCTTAATGCACCCTTCTTCCTTGATTTTAGGGAGAAACTCGCCCTTCTTCACCTACCAGTCCAGTTGTCTTTAGTTTACACTCAGTTACACTTAGTTACACTCAGTTACACTCAGTTACAATCAGTTACACTCAGTTACACTCAGTTACACCTACCAGAGTTAGTTTGACTGATGGTTGACAGTTACTTAAGCATTGATGACTCCACTGATGATGATGAAGACTTCCAGTTGTGCTCTGATGATACTAGTTGTGCTCTGATGACACTCCAGTGATCCTTTGATCACTCCATAAAGGCTAATTCGAATTGCCACCTTAGGCATTCGAATTCCTCATGCATTGTATTATTTATATGTCCATTTGTGATTAATAATCTAATGTGTGTGAAGTATTATTGCTTCTATCTGAGTTATACTGTACCATATTATTCTGTTGCTCATTATACTGTATTGTTCACTCTATTTTCCTGCTTAATCATAATTACTCTTGTGAGTTATACATCATCTCTTAGATCTATTGTGAGTATTTTCACATGGTATCAGAGCATGTTGAGAGTATTGTTTATCTCCATTCTTGAGAGTTTTTTTGCAGGTTATTACCAAGATTTCGAGTGCAGCAGTTGCAGCAGTTTCTGCATTTTTGCAGTAGTTGCAGTTATTCTATATTGTTTTTGCAGGTCTTCTACAACTTCAATGAATTTAGAAGAAATTACTCCTCTTTCTCCATTCAACTATGATGAATGGAAACCAAGAATGATAGCATATTTGAAGAGCCATGATCTCTTTGATTGTTATTTTGAAAGAGAGTTCGAATCCTCTAAAGAGAAGATTGATTGGTTGAATAAAGGTG
Organism: Larix kaempferi; assembly: GCA_027924585.1. NCBI lineage: Eukaryota > Viridiplantae > Streptophyta > Pinopsida > Pinales > Pinaceae > Larix > Larix kaempferi. Next base: position 21,865,986 of record BSBM01000106.1, read on the forward strand.
ACATGCACATTGGAAGAATGAAGCTTACTATGCCGGATTACATATTGCTCCCAATCATTATTTATATTGAAACTCCACAAGAGCTATGGGCCCATTTGGATGAAAGATTCAGCAAACAGAATGAAGTTTTTGGTCCAAACCCCTTCAAAAGCAAACAAAGTGATGCATTCGCTCCCCTTGATGGTCTCTCAGATCATGCACCAGTATCATTTCATATTGAAGTTGTTGACAAAGAACTTGCAGATTCTCCACTCATGCTCAAACTTTCTTCTCTTTCTGTGCCAACTCACACTCTAGATATTGCAGAAGGTCCTAAATCCTCTCTTGCACCAGAGTATGTTGGTTTGCATCATGATCACATGATTATTTCGGAGGTCAAAACAGCTATTGAAGGTAATGCATTCGCTCCTCTCCAGCTATCTCCTCTTTTATACTACTATATGATCATAATTCCATGCTTTCAAAAGGTCATTGAAGAATATGGCGATTTCCATTCCCTTGGGAAGATTTCTCATGCAACTCATGGTTTTGATCTCACCCCTGTTGGTTCAAAGGAGATCTCAAGAAACTATGGCCATTCACTTGGGATAATTTCTCATGCATCTACTGGTTTTGATCTCACCTCTCATGGTTCAAAGGAGATCTCAAGAAACCATGATTCAAGTCTTGTATCTAATTTGGGTTCTAAGCAATTACTACTTGGGATAATTTCTCATGCATATGATAGTTTTGATCTCACCCTTGCTGGTTCAAAGGAGATCTCAAGAAACTGTTTTGAAAGTCTTAAATCTGATTTTGATTTCAAGCAAACATGTAACAGTTATTTTGGCATAATCTCACCCATGGTGGTTTGAAGGAGAAGACAAAAGACTATATGCACTTTCACAAATTTGATCCTACCTCCGCTGATTAGAATCACAGGTTCAAGGATCATTCTCATACTGTTGGATTTGTTCTCATCACATTTGATTTGAATAGCAAGTACAAGCACATGCTTTTTGAGCATGACCCACTTCTTCCCAAGAAGAAGATACCTCCAGACATATGACCAAGCATCACACCTGCTTGAGTTTGGAGCATTTATTTTTGTGTGTGCCTTACAGTCTTTTTTTTAGGAGGGGGTATGTTTCCCATGAAATTTTCCCACTTCCTTGGTTTATTGATTGTTATTATTCATTGTATTGGGTGACCTTTGGTCTTAGTTACCAGGGCCCCGGATGGATTAAGGGGGGGTGTTAGGATATTCCTATACTCCATCCTAGTCCCACCAGTATTTTGATCATTTACATTTTCAGTCATGCATGCACTTTTAGGGTTTGCATGCATTCTAGGGTTTGCATGCATCCTAGCCATCAGTCTAGCACCTAGCCCTCAGTTAGCCAGACCGTAGGAGCTTCTCACTATTCAGTTTTAGCCCTCCAGTTGCTTAATGCGCCCTTCTTCGTTGTTTTTATGGAGCAACTCGCCCTTCTTCACCTACCAGTCCTGTTGTCTTTAGTTTACACTCAATTACACTCAGTTACAGTCAGTTACACTCAGTTACACCTACCAGAGTTAGTTTGACTGATGGTTGATAGTTACTTAAGCATTGATGACTCCACTAATGATGATGAAGACTTCCAGTTGTGCTCCGATGATACTAGTTGTGCTCCGATGACACTCCAATGATCCTTTGATCACTCCATGAAGGCTAATTCGAATTGCCACCTTAGGCATTCGAATTCCTCATGCATTGTATTATTTATATGTCCATTTGTGATTAATAATCTAGTGTGTGTGAAGTATTATTGCTTCTATCTGAGTTCTACAGTGCCATATTATTCTGTTGCTCATTATACTGTATTGTTCACTCTTCTTCTATTTTCCTGCTTAATCATAATTACTCTTATGAGTTATACATCATCTCTTAGATCTGCTGTGAGTATTTTCACATATCATGGTCGGAGGGGGGGTGGAAACATGGGAAATTGTAAGGGAGGTGGTGTAAGGGTTGGGGGGGGGTGATGGAACGAAGGATGTGAAACTGAAGGGGAAGATGGATGGAAGTGTGGTGCTGGATGGGAGGGGGGGCATTGGATGGAAGGGGGTGGGGAGGGATGCATGGAAGGGGACATGTATTCCAGGGGCTACAACTGACATATAAGGTGGCTGAAAGGCCGGGGAGGGAGGGATAGTGGCACTAGCAGGCCGAGGTGCTCGCACCTGCATACACATTTATAACCTCATAGTTTAATATAGAAAAGTATAAATATATAAAGAAAAGTCATCAAATTTGAAATTAAATTTATACTTTAATACACACAATACATGAGGGGAGTTTTGAGGTCTAAAATGGGCCTCCTAAGGGAAAAAATAAAATAAGAGTTATAACAATAAAATAAGAGTTCTAACTTTTAGAGGGAAAAAAGAAAAACTACTTTTTCTTATCGTATTTTTTAGATATCTCCTTATCGATTTACACAAATTTCAAGTTTGGGCACTTGCTGGATGCATAATTCAATTCCGTATACAACCCATACGCACACTACATACTTCTGAGGTACCCATGGTATGAAAAAATGAAAATTTCAATAAAACAACATATTTTAATATTAAAATACATTTTTTATTGAAATTTAATTGTTTTCATGCCATGGGTGCCTCATAAGTATGCAGTGTGGGTATGTGTTGGATGCAGAATTAAATTTCGCTTCCAATGAATGCCCAAACTTGAAATTTGGGTAAACCGTTAAGGAGATATGTCAAAAATACGTTAAGAAAAAGTAGCTTTTTTTCCCTTCAATTTGTTTTACAAATTTTACCCTTATGGTTGACATCATAATCTTGAATCCTATTGTTTTTTATAAAGTGAATTTTGATGGTGCATTTTTTGTTTTGAGGCCCATTTTTTACCTCAAAAATTCCCTAATGCCTGCACACATGGAGATCTGTCGATCCCCGATGGGGATGGTTGATCGTTGGAGCTTGCGGACAGCTGTGCAAACATTACAATATTTATATTCAATTTATAAAAATAGTAAGAACAATATTAAACACAATGACAATCAGAATGAAAATGATAGTACTTAAACAACATGACTGCAATTACTTTAGATTCAGGTTAGATGATTACTAGAGACCAACAATTACTTCCTTAATAGCGGTAATAGTATAGTATCCAACAATAGGGAGTAGATGATCACATAAACTAATTATTTCCTTGTTATGAGAGTTATGTGTGATTGTCTTATAGGTTTAAATTTCAATCCAAATATGATATGATTATACCAGCAGTAGAAATATCACCTCAAGTTTAGTTTTGGATTGAAGTAAGTGTGTGTAACATCCCTAAAATTCACTCCTATTATTATTATTTTGTAAATGTAAATATGAGTTTTGTAAATGGCCATGGTGAGGATCTCAAGGCCAAGGCCCCACCAATGGACCTCGAGCGATTTATATGTTTATAAGTCTTAGTTTAAGCCTAGAAGGTTAAAAGATGCTAATTGCGACTAAACGATAAGTAACCTAACGGATAGTGACTAGGAAGCCATGTGATCGGTTGACCATATCATGACTTATCATATTCGATTATGATGAGTGGATATATAAGTTTATCCTAGTAGAATTAGTTAAACCCTAAAAGATAAAATTAGTATCTTGGGAAAACAAGAGGATGGGTGAAATGTTTGAGACACTTTGAAATATAACTAAGGTTATATAAATTATATATATATATATATATATATAATTAGAAATATTATATATATATATATATATAGTGGGTGTTAGAATAAGTTATTCTAAAGTTAAAAAAAAACCTTGGATTTATTAATATGGATCGCAATAATTCTTACCTTGCAAAATTGACATATTAAATAAGTATAAAAATATGAATATTATAGTAAAGGATTACTATAATAATTTAAGTGGAAAAACAATAAAACTTCTTATAGCTTAGTTGTAAACAATACACGAGATTTCTTTTTATATATAGATATGTGGATAAGGCTCATATAAAGAATATATTTTATTATTGGAATTAAATCCTTGTTAGAGGTTGAGAATCCAAAGAGATTTCGACGCTAGCATAAACCGTGGATGGTTTGTCTCCTCCCATTAAGAATGTAGGGAGTTAGAGTAGAAAGTGGAAGTTAAACGTGGTGGTGGAAACCCGAGTGTTGGAGTGTAAATTAAACTAAGCCGCCACTTGGTTACCATGCTAAGCAGCCATCACCCGATAATCGTGGGAAGTTAAACTGATCGTATGGGAGTTTTAGCTTAAGATGGGCATACTATTTTTTAATAGTAGTGGAGTTTAAAATTTATGGACACTTGTTTACATCTTGAGAGGCGGGGTGGCTTGTCCCCTAGTGAAACGACCCGGTCAGTTGTGTAATTTTGCCATTTGTCTAATTTAAAATGACATCTGTTCCTGGTTAGAGAGCTAGTTTGTTATTGTTCTGTCGTTGGTAATAGTAGTGGAGAGGTGATCTGGAGGGGATGATATATCGGCCGGCTTCAACTTTTGGAAGGGGAGAGATACCTTAAGTGTTTGCTGTGATTAAATGGGAACACCACCCCTGGTTTATCAAAGTTAGTTGTGCGATTAAAGGGGTTGAAGGCATCGAAATTTCATTTGTGCTCAAAACCTGCGAATTTGCCAGCGATCTTAGAGAAAAATAGTAGTAGGTGATCTCAGCATGGGAATTGTGACCCTGTATAAAATCGATCATGGAGGAGCTAGATCATGAAATGGATGGATCGTAAGATGGACCCCTTTTTCGTTTATGTGATTTTCAGGTTTGTTTTCGGATCGATATATGTCTTACAATTATAGTGATATCTTCTTCATTGCTGGGATTATTATAATTCTTACAACACGTATGGAATAAGATAAGATCTTCCAGTAATTTTTATAAATACGATTAATGTTTAGCTGTTAGGTTCATTGCTTAGTTGATACCAGAAATATCTACTCTCTGCGAGTTTTACAAACCCTGTGTTAAATTCCTTTTTTTTTACTTTAGAGTTTATACCAGTAAAAGACTGAGAACTCACAAATATTTCCGCGTGAGCTGGGTTCCTGTAAGGTATCGAATTATATGATGAAGTCTCTCTATGAGTAACCAATAGTATGAATAGAAAGGCTGTCGACAGAGTCTTTAAATCCTGGAGATATCTCTGCGATAGTAGGATAGCATGAGGAGGAGATCTGGGTGTTGGAAGTTTGTTTTTCACTGCATTCGTGAGGGGAGGGAAACCTCTGCGCGAGAATTTTACAGCGACCCTATTTTTTTTTATAGTCTCTGCCCCAGCTATGGCGTAAGGAATGGTGTGTAAAATCTGTGTGTTATGGAGAGGGAAGGTCATTACGCATCTTTGTTTCTTTGTTTGGAGAGGAATTGGCCCGGAATAATTTACATCTCAGCGTTGAGGAGGTAACGGAGGGTTTAACGCTTCGACTTAACAAAATCGTTGATAGCTCGAGTTACTGTAAGTATAATATGGAAGTCTCTTCTTTTACCTGGATCATTATCTCATCAGAAGTTAGATCTCAACTTAATAAATTTGTGGCACCGAAAAACGTTACCTAGAAGTATTTTATGGATTCTACTTTATTTAGATTGTTAGGATCAGAGTTAGCACCAGTTTCATGTATGGGGAACACCTCAGAGAAATCCGATCTCTATCTCAGCTTAGCAAACCATCCAGGCTTAAAATCCCAGCATAATTTATATTGTGATATATAGTCTAGTTGTTTAGAAACGGTTGGGGCATGCGTTTACCTACAGGGTTCTTATTTTTATATTCTACATCTCTACAATAGAATGCTTGCATTTCGTTTGATGGAGCTGAAATTTTACTAATGAACATTGTATGATTTAAATATTATATGATATCGCCATATGCATCCTGCAAAAAGTGTTATCTCTGCACTCCGCCAGAGGTAACACGATCTAAGGGAAACGTTGGAATGAATGCTGATAGATTATAAGTTATGTTGAATTGATGGATCGTAAGATGGACCCCTTTTTCGTTTATGCGATTTTCAGGTTTGTTTTCGGATCGATATATGTCTTACAATTATAGTGATATCTTCTTCATTGCTGGGATTATTATAATTCTTACAACACGTATGGAATAAGATAAGATCTTCCAGTAATTTTTATAAATACGATTAATGTTTAGCTGTTAGGTTCATTGCTTAGTTGATACCAGAAATATCTACTCTCTGCGAGTTTTACAAACCCTGTGTTAAATTCCTTTTTTTTTACTTTAGAGTTTATACCAGTAAAAGACTGAGAACTCACAAATATTTCCGCGTGAGCTAGGTTCCTGTAAGGTATCGAATTATATGATGAAGTCTCTCTATGAGTAACCAATAGTATGAATAGAAAGGCTGTCGACAGAGTCTTTAAATCCTGGAGATATATCTGCGATAGTAGGATAGCATGAGGAGGAGATATGGGTGTTGGAAGTTTGTTTTTCACTGCATTCGTGAGGGGAGGGAAACCTCTGCGCGAGAATTTTACAGCGACCCTATTTTTTTTTATAGTCTCTGCCCCAGCTATGGCGTAAGGAATGGTGTGTAAAATCTGTGAGTTATGGAGAGGGAAGGTCATTACGCATCTTTGTTTCTTTGTTTGGAGAGGAATTGGCCCGGAATAATTTACATCTCAGCGTTGAGGAGGTAACGGAGGGTTTAACGCTTCGACTTAACAAAATCGTTGATAGCTCGAGTTACTGTAAGTATAATATGGAAGTCTCTTCTTTTACCTGGATCATTATCTCATCAGAAGTTAGATCTCAACTTAATAAATTTGTGGCACCGAAAAACGTTACCTAGAAGTATTTTATGGATTCTACTTTATTTAGATTGTTAGGATCAGAGTTAGCACCAGTTTCATGTATGAGGAACACCTCAGAGAAATCCGATATCTATCTCAACTTAGCAAACCATCCAAGCTTAAAATCCCAGCATAATTTATATTGTGATATATAGTCTAGTTTTTTAGAAACGGTTGGGGCATGCGTTTACCTACAGGGTTCTTATTTTTATATTCTACATCTCTACAATAGAATGCTTGCATTTCGTTTGATGGAGCTGAAATTTTACTAATGAACATTGTATGATTTAAATCTTATATGATATCGCCATATGCATCCTGCAAAAAGTGTTATCTCTGCACTCCGCCAGAGGTAACACGATCTAAGGGAAACGTTGGAATGAATGCTGATAGATTATAAGTTATGTTGAATTGATGGATCGTAAGATGGACCCCTTTTTCGTTTATGTGATTTTCAGGTTTGTTTTCGGATCGATATATGTCTTACAATTATAGTGATATCTTCTTCATTGCTGGGATTATTATAATTCTTACAACACGTATGGAATAAGATAAGATATTCCAGTAATTTTTATAAATACGATTAATGTTTAGCTGTTAGGTTCATTGCTTAGTTGATACCAGAAATATATACTCTCTGCGAGTTTTACAAACCCTGTGTTAAATTCCTTTTTTTTTTACTTTAGAGTTTATACCAGTAAAAGACTGAGAACTCACAAATCTTTCCGCGTGAGCTGGGTTCCTGTAAGGTATCGAATTATATGATGAAGTCTCTCTATGAGTAACCAATAGTATGAATAGAAAGGATGTCGACAGAGTCTTTAAATCCTGGAGATATCTCTGCGATAGTAGGATAGCATGAGGAGGAGATCTGGGTGTTGGAAGTTTGTTTTTCACTGCATTCGTGAGGGGAGGGAAACCTCTGCGCGAGAATTTTACAGCGACCCTATTTTTTTTTATAGTCTCTGCCCTAGCTATGGCGTAAGGAATGGTGTGTAAAATCTGTGAGTTATGGAGAGGGAAGGTCATTACGCATCTTTGTTTCTTTGTTTGGAGAGGAATTGGCCCGGAATAATTTACATCTCAGCGTTGAGGAGGTAACGGAGGGTTTAACGCTTCGACTTAACAAAATCGTTGATAGCTCGAGTTACTGTAAGTATAATATGGAAGTCTCTTCTTTTACCTGGATCATTATCTCATCAGAAGTTAGATCTCAACTTAATAAATTTGTGGCACCGAAAAACGTTACCTAGAAGTATTTTATGGATTCTACTTTATTTAGATTGTTAGGATCAGAGTTAGCACCAGTTTCATGTATGGGGAACACCTCAGAGAAATCCGATATCTATCTCAACTTAGCAAACCATCCAAGCTTAAAATCCCAGCATAATTTATATTGTGATATATAGTCTAGTTTTTTAGAAACGGTTGGGGCATGCATTTACCTACAGGGTTCTTATTTTTATATTCTACATCTCTACAATAGAATGCTTGCATTTCGTTTGATGGAGCTGAAATTTTACTAATGAACATTGTATGATTTAAATCTTATATGATATCGCCATATGCATCCTGCAAAAAGTGTTATCTCTGCACTCCGCCAGAGGTAACACGATCTAAGGGAAACGTTGGAATGAATGCTGATAGATTATAAGTTATGTTGAATTGATGGATCGTAAGATGGACCCCTTTTTCGTTTATGTGATTTTCAGGTTTGTTTTCGGATCGATATATGTCTTACAATTATAGTGATATCTTCTTCATTGCTGGGATTATTATAATTCTTACAACACGTATGGAATAAGATAAGATATTCCAGTAATTTTTATAAATACGATTAATGTTTAGCTGTTAGGTTCATTGCTTAGTTGATACCAGAAATATATACTCTCTGCGAGTTTTACAAACCCTGTGTTAAATTCCTTTTTTTTTTACTTTAGAGTTTATACCAGTAAAAGACTGAGAACTCACAAATCTTTCCGCGTGAGCTGGGTTCCTGTAAGGTATCGAATTATATGATGAAGTCTCTCTATGAGTAACCAATAGTATGAATAGAAAGGATGTCGATAGAGTCTTTAAATCCTGGAGATATCTCTGCGATAGTAGGATAGCATGAGGAGGAGATCTGGGTGTTGGAAGTTTGTTTTTCACTGCATTCGTGAGGGGAGGGAAACCTCTGCGCGAGAATTTTACAGCGACCCTATTTTTTTTTATAGTCTCTGCCCCAGCTATGGCGTAAGGAATGGTGTGTAAAATCTGTGAGTTATGGAGAGGGAAGGTCATTACGCATCTTTGTTTCTTTGTTTGGAGAGGAATTGGCCCGGAATAATTTACATCTCAGCGTTGAGGAGGTAACGGAGGGTTTAACGCTTCGACTTAACAAAATCGTTGATAGCTCGAGTTACTGTAAGTATAATATGGAAGTCTCTTCTTTTACCTGGATCATTATCTCATCAGAAGTTAGATCTCAACTTAATAAATTTGTGGCACCGAAAAACGTTACCTAGAAGTATTTTATGGATTCTACTTTATTTAGATTGTTAGGATCAGAGTTAGCACCAGTTTCATGTATGGGGAACACCTCAGAGAAATCCGATCTCTATCTCAGCTTAGCAAACCATCCAGGCTTAAAATCCCAGCATAATTTATATTGTGATATATAGTCTAGTTGTTTAGAAACGGTTGGGGCATGCGTTTACCTACAGGGTTCTTATTTTTATATTCTACATCTCTACAATAGAATGCTTGCATTTCGTTTGATGGAGCTGAAATTTTACTAATGAACATTGTATGATTTAAATCTTATATGATATCGCCATATGCATCCTACAAAAAGTGCTATCTCTGCACTCCGCCAGAGGTAACACGATCTAAGGGAAACGTTGGAATGAATGCTGATAGATTATAAGTTATGTTGAATTGAACGCTGATATATTTTTGATTTCCTAACTTAACCGTAATTGCCTTGAGGTGTTGTGATGCAATCGTATTTTTCCTTTTTGTATAGTTATGAAATTGTTCCTATATGGGATTTGTTCGTTTGACTTGACCGAGTAGATCCCTCACGTAAAGATCAAATCTTTGTTTATGAGTTAGAATAAAATATCTTTGTCAAACACCAACGCGGATCCGGGTGTGAAGATCTTTTATTTAGTTGTCTTTTAAATGGGTTGGAAAATCTATGTTAAAACATTGAGTAAATTTCGTTTTAAGTTAGTGAGGAAGTTCTGATTTTATAAGTGTTTATCTCTCTTGTGGATCTTATTTTTTTGGCAAGATAGATAAAAAGGCAAAAGCAGATCTTCATAGGAATGATATTATTTTTATATAAATCATTTAAATTACTTCTTCTAGTATCAAGAGAATCTTGATGGCTATTTTGACACTTAGGCTAGAATCTTGTAACCCTGGAAATAGCTAGTATTTGATTGTCTTGTAAAAGATTCCTTCAATAAGAGGAATTACTATGGCAACAACTAAAGTTGCAGCTTGTAAACACTATGTTCTCAGAATAAATAAATATGCACACACTTTTGTGGACTAGCCCGTGTACGGGTGAACCACGTTACTTTTGGTCTCCTGTGTATGACTTGATTTTGCATATGTGTGTAATTGTGTTGAAATCGAATGTTTTATGTGTACCTTGCGATTTATGTATTCATATATTGATATGTTGATTATTTAAATGTAATAATGCATTCCTTGGATGTGTCTCATATGAGTCATTAGAAACCCACGTGATGAGTAAAATCAAGTTAGAAATTTTTGTATGTAAACAATGATGAATGTGTTAGTTTCCATTTATATCAGGACTATGGGAAATAATTGATCAATTCTAAATTGTCCACTAAAAGATATACATGCTTTCTAAAGATGCATATTAAGACATAATGAAGTTTTTGTGTTTCCCGCAAGATTTAAGAATTGGTTGACATATCAAGTTCAGAATTTATTTAGTTGAAATTAAAACGTATATCTTTTCCTTGATTAGCATAACGACATTTGTAAACAGTAATAAGTGTCGCAAAGTTTAATTATTTTAAGCAGTATTTAAAGAAAGTAAACCCACACTTTGTATTTTCGCATAGATTTTAGTGGTATTTTAGACACTTAGAAAAGTTTTTAAATGTTACAAATTTTGGGTTCATGACAGTGTGTTTGTGGTATGCAGGAAGCCGAGTAAAGTTGTAAGACAAGATTATGGTATGGATTTAGGCTTGATGGTATAGGGACAACTCAGATCTGATATACATTTGCACCAATAGTCAATAATTTGTTGTGATTTTGTTTCTTCAACAATCAAGCTATGATGGGACTCAAAATGAAGTTATATGGTCAACTAGGTAGAGGTCTAGGGTAAAGTTAAGGGTATAGGTCTGAATTGTGAGTGTTATAGCTCTAAAAGTAGGTTGGACCAGTAGTGAGATGTTTTTTTTAGGATGGAAGTGTTCCAAGTATACCAATGTTGTAGGGTAGGTATTCTTAGGAGATGAAATGGCAAAGTGATTTGGGTGTAAGAAGAGACTATTTTGGTTGAATGAGTGATTGATTTGTTGATTGAAGTATCACTGTGAATACCTTGTAACAACAGTAATATAAATTGGATTAGAGCCCAAATATACTAAGTGAATTAACATTGTGATATGAGGCAACTAGGAGAGAGATGGCAAGGTTTATTGGAGGTAGAATCCCGTGTTCTTATTTTGTTGGTTTTATCCTTGAGAAGTTTCCAAGGCATGTCTTGTTTAAACTATGAATGTGCCATTGTTTTATTTTTGTTTTTATTAAGAATATGGTAGAGTTAATTCTTTTTCTTACGTTTATCAATCATTTCTTCTATTCAAAAAGTAGGTTCCACCAACCTACAAATGACATCAATGACTCAAGAGTACACACTAAAACACACTCAAATTAGAGCTTTAAATCAATCGCCACAATAACAACAACATAGATAAGCACATAGGGGAAATAAATGCAGGGGGGTATCTTCAACCACAAAGAAAAACAAGAACTAGCCTTCACTTAGGGAATAGGAGCATAAATAGACAATCAAGAGTTCTCACCTTGTATCAAAGAATGGTCATTTTAAAGAATTTACAAATTAGGAATGTTTTGATTTTTGGGGACTTTTCTCTCATCATTGGTCAAGTAAGAATGACAGATTCTGGAAATTTCTCTCACATTTATATAATCATTAGAGGTATTAATGGTATAGCTACAAAGTTTGAATTTATTGAATATTTTCATATTCTTTGTTCATGTACCAAATTTACATAAACCATGGTGAATGTGATGGTAAAATTGGAAAAAGGAGTGTTATAAATCACTTAATTCCTTCATTAAATACATTAGAAATCACACTTAGTGGAATTTATGTGATAAATGGAAATGAATGTGGTCGAGGAGATCACTTTTAAGTCCTCCCCCTTCAAGTAATCAATGCACACTTGAACTTGGATTATTCTCTACTGGGAGTTTTAATTTGGTTTAAATGGAAAATCTTGGTGTGTGTAGGATATCTTTGACTATTAATGCCAAGAAACTTCATCATATGGTATGTTGGGTTGAGACAAAATTTGGTTTTGGGTTACTTCATGATTTGTAGGGGTGGTGGTGAATGTTGTTGGGTAGTGAAGAGGATGGGAATACTTTTGTTTGGTTTGTTTCTTTGTTAAGAATTGGACTATGAAATAATTATTTTAATTGGAAATGTTGGTTTGTGGATGAAAACTTGAACTCTTGTTTTTTAGGAAATCCTTTTTTGGTTTATTGTCTAGGTGATATCAATGGAGACTTGAGAAATTTCTTTTCAATTTAGGTTATTTCTCCAAGAACCCTTTCTCTTGTACTTTATGTTGGTACTATGGAAGAAAAAAACCAACCTAATAAGTGTGTTCATTGTGGATTTAGAGAGCTTCACAAGGTCATGAGGTGCTTATCACCACAAATGAACACCTTACAAGAGGTAATTTTGCATATTAATCAAAGTATATGTAGTCATCATGAAGCCCAATTGGATAAGCTTTTGGATATGGAAATGAGAATGGCAGCACAGATTGAAAGGTTAGAGAAGTTGGCTACAAATTTAGAAATGCATCATAACATTACACTAGGTTTTGCTTGAAACTATAAATCTTTGATTGACCACCCTATAGTTTCCATAGGTTCAGTGAACGGTATTCATCCAAAAGACTTTGCAGTTCAACGAGATCTTGGTGATTATGAAGACATAGAATAAGCACAAGTAGCATCATAAATGAAAGAAGTTGAAAATGGAGAAACAAAGGATGCTTACAGTGAACATGAACACATGTCTAGTTTTCTTAGGTTTTCATGTTTTATAAGGTTTCATTTTTGTTTGGCTGGATTATATGAATTTATATCTCTCAAGAATTTAGACAATATGATGAACAAAACTGTAAAATCCAGTGTGATAGAAATGTTTTGTGAGAATTATTCATTTTTATTTTATGTTTTGTGAGAAAGGAAGACAAGATGCAAGAATAGGGATAGATAGATTTAATTACTGAACAAAAATTACTCATAAATGGATCTAATTATTCAAAGTAAAGAAGTTACCTATGTGTATGGTGTTGCAATATCCTCTGTTGCCGCCATGGCTCCTTCTAGGTTGAAGGAACCAGTGTCCTCCCACCTGGAGGATGGATACTTGACCCTAAATAACTGTACATTAAAAAAATAAAGTCAACAACATGTAATTCAAAGTTAAATATTTTAAAAAATACGATATCGAATAACATACAATAAATACTTGAACATTAAATAAAACAATAGCTAACCTGGTCCATGTAGCTCTCTGTGGCATGCTTCTACATAGGACAATGGAAAGAATTCCCACATTGAGAACAATGATGTGCCGATGTTCCCATCGAACTAGATGGACCCGCTTGGGTTCCACCTATACTTGGTCTGTCCCGTCCACCGCCCATAGATCGTGCAGTAGTGTGTGTGTCATCGCCATCCTCTCGGCTCTGTGAAGACATAGCCACAAATGTGGTAGGTCTAAGAAGGTGATTTGTGGCACGTCTAACAGATTCATCGATCTCATCTAGGCCGCTACCAAACCCAGGTGGTTGAGGAGGGGGGTTTGGATCTTGAATAGGTGTAGGTGGTCCTCTAAGTGGGTTGTGGTGGGCCTGAGGTTGATCTTGGGCAGAGCCAAGACCGACACCCTGAAACTCAGTGATGTCAAAATAATTGACATGGTATCATAACTCAAACTCATCCCATAATTTCCTAAGAAAATACTGTGGGACCTCCAAATTACTACATGGGGGCCTATCAAACACCATAAACCATCTCTCTCCTTTTATCTCTCCATGGTTGGTAATTACACCAATCCATGCAAACCCGTCTCTTCCTCATATCCGGAGGCTTCCCTGTCCCGGGATCTATGAATTTGCTGTACAATTGTGCTTTTGTGATGTTGAGGTCTTTAATTTGTTCTTTTGATATCCCGATGGAATAGTGCTCCCTCATTCGAGCCCTATATTGGCTCAAATTAGTTATCTCACTGTGGGAAATGTTAATATATTCAATGATGTTTTTGTCATGTCCCAAACTTTTGCATTGGGTCATAATGGCCTAAGCCCCTTGGCCATACTCATGATAGTTTTTCAAATTGATGCTAAGGGTCAAATAATTGCTAAGAATGATGTTTGAGTTAGTAATAATGTGAGACAAGGTGGGTCACATTAAGAGAAATTCCAAATTCAAGTTTGTAATATACCCATCCAAATGAATTGTCAAGGAGGAAAATTACTAGTTCCCTAGGTTGGGGGTGGAAGCATTGGGATTTGAAACAAGGGGGCTAATAAATGATGTTTGGACATTAGAATGCAATAAATATTTAATAAATGATCTAAATAAATAAATACAAGGGAAAATCAAAGTGGCAATTGATCATGAAGACACATGGACGATGTGGGCCCCACACAAGCTAGATTTTCTATGCCACATGGCATCTTCCTCTTGTCAATTCGAATCCATAAGGAGTCCAACATTATTGGGATGAGTTAGAAGGCTCATACACTTGGAAATATGCATCATAGGTCGAATTGGGATGGAAGTGTAACTCCATGGAAGAGGAAGAGTCAAAGGAGAGGTTCTTGGACACTTGGACTAGATTCCCTAGCTCTATGACAACAATGATGAAGATGCTATGAAACCTATTACACAAATAAGATATGAATGATGGAATATAACATATATGACATGTCAGGGATAAAAATAGTCTCCAAGAAGGATCCCAAGTGATTTAGGGCATCCAAAGAGACACCAATTCGAATTTGGAGATGGAGGGGGCTAGAATTGGAAGGACAAGTGGCATACTTGGGAATCTCTTCCCAGCTTGAGTTCGCATGAAGATATTGGAAGGAAATCGACCCATGGAGGACCTTATAATTTTATAAAAGATAATAACAAAGAAGAATACCATATTTTTTATCATTTTACATTTTGCATTTGGAAAGGAGAGCTAGTGGAGTGTTACTCTACTTTCCTTAGCACCAATTTCGAAGGTGAAAGATTCCCATCCTAATTAGAAATTGGAGAGGCCATTCAGACCTTTCATTTTGAGCTATAATGTATTCTTTTGTTATAGGTTGATCTACAGGGAATCTCATGGTCATGTCTCTTTCAACTTGCTTCTACAACCATTCTTGTATTTCTTGGCATATTCTTGCTCCTTGAGGAGAGGCGCACTTGTTGAGGTGATGAACTCTTTGGGATAGATATTGAGGCCCCATATATTTTTAATATGATATATATACTCTTTTCTACTTATCATCATACTTTCAGGTCGAAACGCAAAGAAATTTGATGTAAAAATGCTAAACTATGAACAAATGGTGTCATTTCCCCAATACCTTGTTATTTGCACTTGAAGTGGTATCAAATTCGAATGGTTCAGTAAATTTCTGATGTATTAATGTTGTATGGAGTTCCATTAATATGATTAATAAGTTTCATATTCATTATACAAGCATTTGGAGCAAAATTCTTAAGTTTCATAACCATTTGTGAAGATTTACTATCATTTCCCCCCCTTTGTCGAAACTAGTCTTTTACTATCTGATTTAAGAGGGTTGTAGCAGACTTAATAAACTGAATGATGATTCATATGAGACCATATTTATGTCCCCTATATATCCCCTTCCTTTTTTCATAAATTCGAGAGGGTCCAATAGCATTTGGAGAGACATTTCCAACATCTACCCCATGGGAAATTGAACCCCTAATTGCTAGTCAAATTCCATACATGGTACATAATTAAAAGGAGAGTTTCAGAAGCCTTTTTAAGACTCTAAGGAATCCATGAAACTCATAATAATGTCCTAATACCATCCATATACCTTCTATAACAATTTGAGAGCATTTGAAACTATTTGGAGATCAAGAAACCAATACTAGTTAAGAGAAATTGCTAGTCAAATCCCCTACCTTGGCCAGAATCCTAAGGAGAGTTGCATAAGCCTTTTGAAGACTCTAAAGCATCCATGAACCTCATAATAGTGTACTAATACCATACATATACCTTCTGTGACAATTTTGGAGCATTTGGAGCCATTTGGATATCAAGAAACCAATACTAGTCAAGGGTCGAACTAGTGGAAACAATTGAAAATTTCACCATTTTAATCAATTTCAAAAAAAGGGACATTATAGTGGTATCAGAGCATGGTCCTTTCACCTGTGAATTAATATCATACATTGAAAAATAATGTGCAGCAATGTCTTACTATTATGATGACTCCTATGAGTACAATGCTTATGAGCAGTATGCAGATGATTGTGAGCAATATGAAGCAGAATGTGAATGGTATGAGGAAGAGGTGCCATCATGCAACACTTCTTACAATTTCATAAGGAAAGAGGGTTATTCTTATGACTTTGAATCTGATGAAGATGAGTGTGTCACACTACCAAATTATAATCCCATGAATGAACTACAAATATTGAGAGAAAGATGTAAAACCTTGCCCCAACAATATCAGACATATCTTGATTGGTATAAGAAAAATACAAAAAAGGCCCCTCCTTTCGAAGACTTTGTTTATTGGGTGTTTTCAAATAGGCCCAAAAATGAATATGTGCCCAAAAATGAATATGTGGAGTTAGTGAAGAAAGGTTTATGCCATTCTTGTAAAAGACCTTGGATATAAAATCATATTTGTGTGAGTGAAAAGAGCAATGAAATATATGAAGCTTCAGGGAATGCATGTATGTCCTACTTGAGGAGAATTCTTGGGATTTATTCAAAAATATATTCCAAATATATTGATCTTAAGGAAACCAAGGGGAAAAATGCATCATCTTTCTTGAAGGAGAAAAAGGAAGAGACACATTCTACCTTGGACATGAATCAAAGAGCATCTACTGATGGATGCTTAAACTATGAAGGAGTAACTACTGATGGGTGCTCACACCTCTATGTTGGTGACATAGAGATAACTTTTGAAAGTGGTGCTGCAATCCAAACTTCCATTAAGCATTAAAATGAAGACCTTGTAGCAGTTGAAGAAGAAACAAGATCAACTTCCCCATCACCACTTGAGATTCATGAAGTTGGTCCAAGTAAGAAGGAAGAAGATGAGGAGGTTCATTTACAAGAGCCTCATTTTCTTGAAGGGTCCTTGAATATGAATTAAAAGAAGATCCAAGAGACCCTTAGCATAATCAATGACACTCAAGCATTGGTGTCAAATTCTTGTTGGAGAGTTTCTTCATTGAAGGATCCATCCTTCCTTGAAGACATGAAGAAGATTCAAAGAGCAATGTGCAACATCAAAGGTAATTTCATGTCTTTGCTTTTTGATAGGAAAAATTTGATTGAGTTTAATGAATTGTTACATGATGCATACTTGAATAATAATGAGGATATTCATAAACTAAAAATTCAAAATGAGCAACTTCTTGAAAGGTTGCAATATACTTGTTCTTCCTCCTATGTTTCAAATTGTCATATGGTAGATTGCATGGAGGATTCTGACATGGTAGATCATGAGAAACATGTAAATTTGCATGTAATTGATGTATTTGAAGATTAGATTGATGAGATCCAATCACTTGATGTGGTGGAAGAGGACTTTGAGTTTCCTCTTGGAAATGGTTCACATTTTTTGAAGAAGTTGATTCTACTACCATGGAGCCCACCTATGAGGAATGTTTTGCACTTTTGAGGGAGGTGCATGGTCCTACCATTATGGAGAATTCATATGAGGGCACTTCTGCACTTTCTGTTCATTTGGGTGAGTTGGTCCATTCTCCTACATCCTACACTTCCATATTTTGCAGCATTCATCCTAATGAAGTATGGGTTAAAGGTTTCTTTTTGATGGTGCCACATGAGGAGCATGAAACTCCTATCTCTCCTTTATATGATGACATTATTAGAGCCATTTCTTATTTACATTTGTAGCAGCATTCCTTGTTACTGTATGATGAAACACATCTACATGGATGCACTTATGATGTTCACTTGAGTCACTTGAAGACTCAAGATTTCCCTTTCTCCTTGCTTACTTCAATTGATATTGGAGGAACTTCATCCACTACTTGGGTGAAGAGATATATGATTGGAGAAAATTCTTATTGGCAGAAACATCCTTTGTTATTTCTTGATGATACACATGTTCAAGGATGCACAAATTCTACTAATGTGATCCCCTTGAAGGCTTATTTTTTTCTTTTCTGCCTACTTGATCATGAAGACACATGGAGGATGTGGGACCCACACAAGCTAGATTTTCTATGCCACATGGAATCCTCCTCTTGTCAATTCGAATCCATAAGGAGTCCAACGTTCTTGGGATGATTTGGAAGGCTCATACACTTGGAAATATGCATCATAGGTCGAATTGGGATGGAAGTGTAACTACCATGGAAGAGGAAGAGTCAAAGGAGAGGTGCTTGGACACTTGGACTAGATTCCCTAGCTCTATGACAACAATGATGAAGATGATATGACACCTATGACATAAATCATATCTGAATGATGACATATGACATATATGACATGCCAGTGCTAAAAATAGCCTCCAATAAGGCGCCCAAGTGAGTTAGGGCAACCAAAGAGACACCAATTCAAATTTGGAGAAGGAGGGGACTAGAATTGGAAGGACAAGTGGCATACTTGGGAATCTCTTCCGAACTTGAGTTGGAATGAAGATATTGGAATTAATTCAACCCATGGAGGACCTTATACATTTATAAAAGACAATAACAAAGAAGAATACCAGCTTTTTGATCATTTTACATTTTTCCTTAGCACCAATTTCGAGGGCGAAAGATTCCCATGCTAACTGGAAATTGGAGAGGCCATTCAAAACTTTCATTTGGAGCTACAATGTATTATTTTGTTACAGGTTGAATCTACAATGCAGCTCATGGTCACATTTATTTCAACTTGCTTCTACAACCATTCTTCTATTTCTTGGCACATTCTTGCTCCTTGAGGAGAGGCGCACTTTTTGAGGTGATGAACTCTTTGGGATAGCTCTTGAGGCCACATATAATTTTAATCTGATATATATACTCTATTTCTACTTCTTATAATACATTCAGGTCGAAACTCAAAGATATTTTATGTAAAAATGCTAAACTATGAACAAATGGTGTCATTTCCCCAATACCTTGTTATTTGCACTTGAAGTGGTATCAAATTAGAATGTTTCAGTCAATGTATGATGTATTAATGTTGTATGCAGTTCCATTAATATGATGAATAAGTTTCATATTCATTATACAAGCATTTGAAGAAAAATTCTTAAGTTTCATAACCATTTGTGAAGATTTACTATCATTTCCCCCCTATGTCGAAACTAGCCTTTTTGTATCTGATTTAAGAGGGTTGTAGAAGACTTAATAAACTGAATGGTGATGCATATGAGAATATATTGATGTCCCCTAGATATCCCCTACCTCTTTTCAGAAATTCGAGAGGTTCCAATAGCATTTGGAGAGCCATTTCCAGCATCTACCCCATGGGAAATTGAACCCCTAATTGCTAGTCAAATTCCCTACATGGGCCAGAATTCAAAGGAGAGTTGAAGAAGAATTTTGAAGACTCTAAGGAATAAATGAACCTCATAATCATGTTCTAATACCATCCATATACCTTCTGTAACAATTTGGGAGCATTTGGAGCTATTTGGAGATCAACAAACCAATACTTGTTAAGAGAAATTGCTAGTCAAATCCCCTACCTTGGACAAAATCCTAAGGAGAGTTTCAGAAGCCTTTTGAAGACTCTAAATAATCCATGAACCTCATAGTAATTTCCTAATACCATCCATATACCTTATGTGAAAATTGTGGATCATTTGGAGCCATTTGTAGATTAAGAAACCAATATTAGTCAAGGGTCGAACTAGTGGAAAAATTTGAAAATTTCACCATTTTAATAAATTTCAAAAAAAGGGACATTAAAGTGGTATCAGAGCATGGTCCTTGCACCTATGAATCAATATCAGACATTGAAAAATAATGTGCAACCATGCATTACTATTATGATGACTCCTATGAGTACAATGCTTATGAGCAGTATGCAAATGATTGTGAGCAATATGAACCAGAATGTGAATGGTATGAGGAAGAGGTGCCATCATGTAGCACTTATTACAATTTCATAAGGAAAGAGGGTTATTCTTATGAATTTGAATATGATGAAGATGAGTGTGTCAAACTACCAAAGTATAATCCCATGAATGAACTACAAAGATTGATAGCAACATGTAAAACCTTGCCCCAACAATATCTGACATATCTTGATTGGTATAAGGGAAATACAAAAAAGGCCCCTCCTTTCGAAGACTTTGTTGATTGAGTGTTTGCAAATAGGCCCAAAAATGAAGATGTGGAGTTAGTGAATAAAGGTTTATGCCATTCTTGTAAAAGACCTTGAAGAGAAAATCATATGTGTGAGAGTGAAATGAGCAATGAAATATATGAAGCTTTAGGGAATGCATGTATGTCCTACTTGAGGAGAACTCTTTGGATTTATTCAAAAAGAGATTCCAAATATATTGATCTTAAGGAAACCAAGGGGAAAAATGCATCAGCTTTCTTGAAGGAGCAAAAGGAAGAGACGCATTCTACCTTGGACATGAATCAAAGAGGTTCTACTGATGGATGCTTAAACTATGAAGGAGTACCTACTGATGGGTGCTCACACCTCTATGTTGGTGACATAGAGATTGTTAAATTTTCAGAATTTACTTCAATCTGAGCTAGGATCTTAACTGAGAGAACAACATGTACATCAAATCTACAGCATAACAATCATGGACACAATAATGCAAGCACACAAGAGACACAGAGTTTACTTGGGGAAAACCATAAAGGTGAAAAACCCCAATAACTTCCTCAGAGATAGATAGAGAAATGATACAACCAGAATACAAGAGATAGTCTTCTCCTAGCAGCAGAGCCTCCTCCTCCACAAGTGCGCCACTCTCTAAAGTGCGAGTGAGAGAATAGAATGTGTAAAATGAGAGAGACACACTCTCTATTTATACACTAACTTGACTTGACCTTTACTCAACTAGGTCGGCCTCAACTTAACTACTTAACATAATGCTGACTGGGCCGACCCCCACTAGGGTGGTCTAATAACCCTTTGACCCACATGGCCGACCCCCAATAGGGTGGTCTAATAACCCTTTGACCCACATGACTTATACAGGGCCAACCCCAACAAGGTGGTCTAATAACCCATCAAGTATAAGTTACAACACTTACAATATAAATGACGACACTTTCGTATAGAGGAATAATAACATCTCTATAGGAATACAATATACATATATGTGAAATACATTCCGAAGTTACATATACATCAACACTCCCTCTTAACTAGGAAGGTATTTCTCAACACAGGTCTTCTAGCACAAGTCTTCTTCTCTGGATCATCGTCACTGGATAATTGTCATTGATTCATCATCATCGCCAATGCTGCTGCTATCTCAATCAATCTCTGAATCTACTCGTCATAGGAAGTTCTACAGAGCCAGTCCTTTTTCATACTGGATGTAGTTCCACCACCTGTAGGTCTTCATCATCTCTGTGAACGGTCTGATAGAGGTGGCCTCTCAGGACTAATTTTATATGCGGATGCAATACCGGAAAGAGTATCCCAGGAAAATTTATGTGCCTAAGCACGACCGGTAAGATCTCCCAGGACTGATTACATGCATCTCCTCCATAATACCTTTAAAGAGCATCCCAGGAACATTTATGTGCCGCAGCATGACCGGCAAGATCTCTAAAGAGCATCCCAGGACTTATTACGAGCACACAACTCAACCTCTCGGATCTCCAGGACTGATTACATGTGGATAGACAAAACCTTTAAAGAGCATCCCAGGAACATTTATGTGCCGCAGCACGACTGGAAAGATCTCTAAAGAGCATCCCAGGACTAATTACGAGCACATAGCTCAACCTCTCGGATCTCCAGGACTGATTACATGTCTCCATAGTAATACCTCATACTAGGATTGATTACGAGCACATAGCTCAACCTATTGGATATCTGAGGATTGATTACATACTACATAGCAATACCGGAAAGAGTATCCCAGGAACATTTATGTGCCGCATCACAACTGGCAAGATCTCCCAGGACTGATTACATGCTATTTGCACAACCTGCCACATATCATCTCTGACCTCCAAGTATCAACCTGATACTCATGATCCAACGGATCATCATCACACAAGGCATCATCTTGATGCTCATGATCACACTGATCATCATCACTGTACCATCCTGATACATATCATCTGGAGCAACACCCTGAAGCTCGTCATCATGATCATCCTGATCATACAATGCATCCACCTGATGCATACCAAGTATCTACCTGATACATATCATCATACATTATCCACCTGATCATACAGTGTATCCACCTGATACAAATACAAATACATGATACATATCAACATACATGATCTACCTGATCATACAATGTATCCACCTGATACATATACAGATACATGGTCCAAGCATCCAACATGATGCATATACAAATACATACAAATGATCCAACCGATCATATCCAGGATCCAACATGATGCATACATACATATAAATGATCCAACTGATCATCTCCAGCATCAACATGATGCATACATACACACAAATATAAATGATCCAACTGATCATATCCAGCATCAACATGATGCATACACATATCAGTAACTGGAGCATCGTCCTGATGCTCATCATCCATGATCCTCCTGATCATCATAGCATCATCTTCTTCAGATCATCTCATCGTCCACGAAAGCACAGCCCAGATGCACATCATCCAGCACTTACACCACCGACATGGGAGAATACATCTACCACCATTCGGGGAAGGCTCCAGCCCTTACTTTTTCACCATGGGAGAACACATCTACCACCATGTGAAAAATGGCTTCAGCCCTTACATCTACACCATGGGAGAACACATCTACCACCATGTGAGAATGGCTCAGCAATTACATCACGACCATGGGAGAACACATCAACCATGTCAGAAAATCTCATGTGCATCTACATCTTCCGGACTCATCACTTCCCTTTGGAAGGAACCTCGATCTGAAGTCCACCAAGCCTCTCTCTGAAGTACTCAAATTGCACTCTGGCCAACAGCTTGGTCAATACATTTGCAACCTGCTCATCCGTCGCAACATACTCTGCTTCGGCTGTACTCAGTGCTACGCAAGACTGCTTCGTGCTAAACCAAGAGATCACACCTGATCCCATACTGAAGCAGCACCCATAAGTTTTCTTCCTATCTGCAACACTACCTGCCCAATATTAGAATATGCTTTACAGCAACCAGGTGAACATCTCTTGGATCCATCAGGAACTGGCTCAATGTGTTCACCACAAAGTAAATATCTGGTCTCGTGTTCGTCAAGTACATCAAGGACCCAATCATCTGACAATACACAGTGACATAAACTAGATCAGATGAAGCAAACACTCCTCCAAATCTAAATTTTTCGGAAGCAGTTGGATAGCCAACTTCAAAGAAGGGATTTGGCATTCGACTGGAATGACTGCCTCCACCCCGTGAACGAGTTGGAAAGGTGAGAAACCAGTAGCAGTCTTAACATTAGATCGGTAATCCAAAAGAGAGGGATACAACATGATGTGCTAGTTATATCTACTGGCATTAACAGTCCTTTGAAGGATGGTTTTCAAATTTTTGTTGACCGCTTTGACCTGACCATTCGCCTGCGGATAAAACGAAGACGAGTGTTCTTGTCAAAAACATAGCATGGTATACAACTCGTGTTGTGAAGTGTTATACCCTATAGCAGGGGAAAGGATGCTATCAACGTACATGGGGTGACAGATAGATACATTATATCTTTCATAGATTACTGTAAGCAAAAGAGATTTAGGGTTCAAGAATAAGCACCTTATTTATGGCGGTTGGTCCTAGCTTTCTCCCAATCTCCACGGCAATGTACCTGCAAAATATATAGACCTTCCTTGGCATATCTTGACTATAAATAGATAATGATATTGAAGACAATATGACATTAATTATAATTAGAAATTCAATAGAAAAAACATTCCATTGGGACGGGAAGGGTATCTCGATCTTTATTGTCAAAGAAATGAAACCAAATACAGTTTATACCTGATCTGTTCCAAGCACTTCTGCAACCAAGTTCTGGGATCCTACTCCTCACAATGAATTAGAAATTCCTTCAGTGTAACAATAGCTTCTTCTTCATTTGGACTCTTCCTCATGGCTTCCCCTTGTATTTATGGCCCAAGGCTGGAAGTTGGATTCGTGAGGTAATTGAATTGGGAGGTTGGGGGAGTTACAATATCCACTTCAAATAATCCCAATTCATAATATTAATATATTTTTTCATTTCATCTTAACATGTGCGCAGGTATCACATTAGACAACTTGCGCATAGAGCGCAGCTAGTGCTCTCCAAGACTAGCACATGCCACTTTTGGGATAAGTGCGCGGGTCTATTTTAGTAGAACCAGTGCACAGTATGCTAGATGCTATTTGTAAGTAGAGCACCTTTATTAAAATATGCAGAAAAAAATATAATTTTCAGCTGAAGAGGTGTGATCTCAGCAATAAATCATCTAAGGTCAATCTAGCTCTTCCTTCCATAGTGTCATTTTGTGTGATCGGCAGGGAAATGTGATCACAGATGGAGAAGTGCATATTTGACCTATAACAGATGCCCCCTAATGTGTGAGGTCAGAGAGAAACGATGGTCGAAATACATTATAATTCCAAGTCAGAGGAGAAGTAAGAAACCATAGGACGAAGTCACAAAAGTACCTGAAAACAATGATCAAGGTCAACGAGCAATTACAATATTGACATCATATAGATGTTCAGTATGATACAACATGATCTCCAATACATAAATGGGAGATGTATATATAGCATGGCCACTGAAATACAAGCGTGGATCCATGCCAAAGATAAGAGATCATAGCCATAACAACAAGATGGATCTATGTCTCATGAAGAGTCGAAAATAAGTGTGACTCAGTCTTGCACAACTTAGGTGATAACATGAATATGGTGATGCTATCAGAGTTCCAAGGTCTTCATCCAAACAACCCAAGGTACAAACCCTGACCATGTGAATAAATGAGTTGGATTCGAACATGGGGGGTATCGTTTGATTACTGGTCATTGATGTATACCATTAACAAACGTGAGGGCTTCCATCGATAATGATAATGGGGCCCAAGGTACCTAGTACGTTCCAACAAGTGTGAATAAGTGAACTTGAAGTTGAATACTTGAGGAACCTGTCAAATAAGTGACATTGATGTATTCCCATTATCCAACAGCGAGGGAAACTGCCACTGATGACTACAATCCCCAAGGTACAAACCGAAACTCTAAACTTCATTCCCAGAGTACAATGAGTTGAAGTCGATGGGAAGAAGTCCGTTGGAAGGGAGGCCTTAATGCATCCTCCATCATCCAACATGAGGAACACTCAAAGGTTTGAGCTGATTTGGAGTAGGACGGATACAAGATGAAACAAATTGACACCAGGATGGCCGACACATGAAGTCAAGGTTACTGCAGAATGGCCGACACAGGCTGTATCCTTGAACAGTGAGCACAACACAAAAGTGACTTAGGCAGCTTTTAACATGACGGGACGTGATATAAACTTGCAATGTAGGAGACATTAGCAGATTCTCCATATGATTGGAAGAATAACCAATCAGAGGAGCAAAAAACTTTGAGATCAAGTTCACCCTAAGGTCAAAAAGTAAAACCCAACTAAAATGATGGACTCAAATAGGTGTTGTGTTCAAGGACATGACTGACTAGCTTCCTTTGAAACTTAAAAGATGTATGATACCCCTCTCTTCCCTTATTCTTTTTATAAAAGAATATCCTTCTTGTTGTTTTAATGAGTCCAAGAAAGCAAACTCAATAGTCTTTCTTCATTTTTTTCAAAGTTCGAAGAAAATATAGACGAATACTCTATAACACCGATCTCTGTATTTTAATATCGAGCCGAGATCTGTTCTTGCTCACCAATGTTTTCAATTTTAAGGAGTGTGAAAAACTTAAACAATAACTCCATACACCTACTCATGGATTTTAGTATCGAGCTCGAGTTGGTATATGCTCACCGGTGTTTTCCTGTTTATAGAGTCTGAAAAACTTAAACAATCCTCTATATACCTTCTCGTGGATTTCACATCGAGCCCGAGTAGGTGAATGCTCGTTTGGTGTTTTCATGTTTCGAGAGTCTGAAAACCCCAAAGAATACTCCTAAAGGTCCTTTTTCGTCCAGTTAGTCTCCTCACCCAAAAAAGTGTAAAACAATGAGAGAAGAACTCTTCTAGCCATGTATGACTAGAGTATTCCTTTTTCATAAATAATCCACAAAAGTCCAGAAAATGGGTAAACTTATACTTAAGCGGATGTCGCTTCAAATCCTTTAACGAGTCTAAAAAGACAACTATACTCAGAAATTTTGTCATATTTAAAGAGTCTAACAAGAGCGTGAAAGAACTCTATAAAAATCTTTTTCGTAAAGTTTTAACGAGCCCAAAAAAGTAAACTCGTGACCTCCTTACCATTTTTAACGAGCTCAAAGGAGAGATGGAAGAATGCTCATAGCCTCCTTACTGTTTTTAATGAGCTCAAAGTAAAGGTGGAAGAATGCTCGTAATTCTATCAATGTCCAAGTGAATGGCAGATTGCATTATAGACTCTAGGAAAACTTCATCAAAAGGAAGTATATCATCCCAGATAAAACACATATCTAAACATTCAGATGGATTCATCACTTGGACAATTACCGGGACCTAGTCCTGAGAAGGTAAGCATGAATTCAGAGGCTTATTCTTAGTAGAAATTGGACTCAAGGAACAGTATGCCACATAATTTGATTGTGACATGGTAGTGCCTACTGGCGAGGGATATACTTGGTCTATAGTTGGGTAATAAGAGGGATCAACAAATGTAAGTTGAACGATAGTGACAATGCTTTCGTTGTGAGGAAAATGCATCAAACGAAAGAGCGTAGACACCACAGCCTGCATAGCATATACGTAATCAGGCTTGAGGATCATATCAAAATCCATAGGGTCCTTTAAAACCATAAAATCAACTAAGACTGTTTTTCCACCCAAAGTAACAGGTACTTGAGGGAGGAATCCCAACGGTACACTAGGTCTTCTATCAAAAGTCAATGGCCAATTAACAGTTGGAACATGTTTAGGAAAACCTAAATCTCTCTAAGCATAAGGGGATAATACTAACAGAGGCTCCTTCGTCTACAATACATCGATGAACCGCATGGTTGCCGATATCAACCTTTATCTGCAAAGGTGTAGAAGAAGGAAGGTGAGGCCCAATTAGACTATTACAATCAAAGGAAATGATCCCAAAGCTTGGTAGGGGTTCACTCGGCATAGATGAACTGCCACCAATTTTAGAAACATCCGAACTGGTAATGCATAAGACTTCAGGGATAGGTGCATCAGTCTCCGAAGGACTGATGGGATCGGTCGAAGATTGCATCGATTTGATCACTTCACTCTTTGAAGGAAGAGTGGGGTTGACCAAATATTGCATTGGTTCAACCACTTCATCAACCAAAGGTTGATCAGGCTGTTATGAATCTATACGCAATTCAGGAGCAGAGGATTCTTCAAACATGGACCACACTCTCCGCACCTCTGGAATAGCAGGGCACAGGTGAGTAAGGTGATCTCCCTTACAAAGTTTACAAGGGAAATTTGCTTTTCGTCCTATAAGCTTAGACTCCTTTACAACATCAATACTTGTAACATGACTAGCATTGGATGACAACTTGCCCCAAGCATTACTTGCAGTGGGTGGTTGCTCAGAAGCAGAAGACTTTTGAATTACAAAACACACTTTTTGCACTTCTGGAAGTACAATACACAATAGGTCAGGTGGTATACCTCGCAAAACATATAAGGGAACTTAAGCTTCTGTTTATTAGGTTTGTCGACAATGTCAAATTTCTCGGCATGACTTGCAGTGGCTGATTCAGTGTCTCTAGTATGACTCATAGTAACTGGTGACTTGTCATTAATATGACCAGCAGTTATCAATGACGCATCCTCGACATGACCAATAGTGGTTGAAGACATGCTTTTAGTATGATTTACAGGGACTGAAATTTTGCTCCCAGCATGACCTCCAGAGGCTAGGTAGGTTCCCCCAACATGACTTTCAGAGGCTGGGTGGGTGCCCCCAGCATGACTTTCAGAGGCTGGGTAGGTGCCCCCAGCATGAATTCCAGAGTCTAGGTGGGTGCCCCTAGCATGACTTCCAGAGGCTGGGTGGGTGCCCCCAACATGACTTCCAGAGGCTAGGTTCAGTATGATTTACAATGACTGAGTGATTTCTCCCAACATGACCACCATAGGTTGGGTAGGAGCCCCCGGCATGACTTCCATAGGCTGGGTGGCTGGGTTCAATATTATTTACAGTGACTGAGTGAGTTCTCCCAACATGACCACCAGAGTTTGGGTAGGTGCCCCCATCATGACTTCCAAAGGTTGGGTGGCTGTCCCCTTGCTTTGGCAGCTTCTCTTTATTCTTCCTCCGTCTATTCCTTTTAGATTGCTGGTTACTGGTATTACTACTTTCACCACATGAGGTAGAAGGAGGAGGAGAAGATGTTACTGGCGAGGAAGGCATAGGGTTTTGATGCTCTTGATGTGAAGTGCTTACTTGAGAAGCATCAGGAGCATGCAAGGCATTCAGAGTGGAAAACAACCAAACCGGTAGCCCTATAGTGAATCTCAGAAGATTCAAGGTAGCCATTAAGGGAGTACCAATGTTCCCAATAAATGGAAAAACACAAGGAGCCCCTTGAATAGGGGCCCTTGATTGGTTCTAACCGGGATGTTATCTCTAATTTCCTACTCAACAGGCCATAAATCTCTAAGGCCAACTAAAAACAAGCATCACAAAGAGCACACCACTAAAAATGTCCTATAGTGATAAAAACCAGGAAAATAGAGCTAATACTCTCATAAGCTAGTCTGGGATGATAAGGGCCAAGAACAAACCAATAGATTATCGAAGGTCAGTTACAGAACGTCCAGTGCAGGTCCTTTGGGTGAAAGCATTTGAATCACCAATTCTCCCTCCTGAGATTACTATAAAGGGTTACCTTCCATGCCTGTCCTAGGTGCAGTGGAAATAACCTTCAACTATACATGTGAAGAGCCCTAAGGTTAAGATACTAAGGATACCACAAATACGAAAATACTGTTGATGTATATGCAACTTCGGAATGTATTTTACCCATGTGTATTATATTCCTATAGAGATGTTATTATTCCTCTATACGGAAGTGTTTGTATTCCTATAGAGATGTTATTATTCCTCTATACGGAAGTGTCGTCATTTATATTGTAAGTGTCGTAACTTATACTTGATAGGTTATTAGACCACCTTGATGGGGTCGGCCCTATATGAGTCATGTGGGTAAATGGGTTATTAGACCACCGAGTGTGGGGTCGGCCCGGAATAACTAAACCATGGGTTATTAGGCTAAGCTAGACAAGTCGGCCCCATTAGTTTAATGGGCAGGACATGACAAGTATAAATAAAGATCGGGAGATCTCTATTTGATCACTCACTACTCACTTCTATCTCTCTCAGAAAGTGGCGCACTTGTTAGGAGGAGGATCATCTGCTAGGAGAATACTATCTCTTGTAGTTTGGTTGTACTTTGGTTGTATCATTGCTCTATCTATCTTTGAGGAAGTTGCGGGGTTTTTCACCTTCTTGGTTTTCCCCGGTGAAATTCTGTGTCTCTTGTGTGTTTACATTATTGTGTCCATGATTAATATGTTGTAGATATGTTGTACATGTTATTCTCTCAGTTAAGATCTTAGATCAGATTGAAAATTTTGAAAAACTAACATGGTATCAGAGCTAGCCTGAAAGAAGGCATGGTATGGCATGTATGACACTTGTTGCACTTGCGATGCTAGGGCTTGATATAGCAAAAACAAGTCATCGTAGCACTTTTGGTATAAATCCATTTTGGCAACATTTTTGGATATAAAAATTTTACAAGTCGAAGATCAGATCCCCATGTACCTTGTGTCCAAAGGACAACTTCTAATTCGTTGTAATTTGTGTTTTATGATCTGTACAATCTAGGGTTTCTGCCTCTTTCGGATCTGAGTCATAAACAATTGACCTAGGAAAAAAACGTCATAACTTGGGCTAGAAAGCTCCAAATGAAATTTCATAAACATTGATAGGTAGGGAACGGACCGTACTTTCACAGGCCGAAGGTTCATAGGCCGAAAGTGAACCAGTGACACATGACACTCCGTACAAGTTCGCTCTTCTGTTTTATCCCATAAACAAGTCATGTTGTGACACTTGGCATAAATCTCTCTCAGAGAATCCAATTGAGGTAAGACCTGTGGGGTTGGAAATATGACAGGTCAGGCTACAACAGGTAGAAGTTTCAAACCCTGTGGATTCGTAATTTCGGAGTTACACAGAAACAATCAGGTGCATATTTCTGTCAAAACAGAATTGGATTTTGAGCGCCTTCATTCATGGATCTGGGAATTAGGGTTTCGGAGAAAGTTGGTATTTTTGTAATCGAAGACCACGGCTAAATGCTACTCATCAAAATCAAAATTTAGAGGCCAAGATAAAAATTTTGGTTGGGTAGAAGGTCGGGCTTGATCAAACCCTAGTTCGGGACTTTGATCGGAAAAGTGGAAAATTAGGGCTCTTGCAAAAGTTGGAATTTTTGAAGTCTGTGACCACGGCTGGAAGCTCCTCAGAAAAATCGAAGTTTAGAGCTTTGGATCAAACTTTTTGGTTGGGCAGAAGGGTGGGCATTATCAAACCCTAGTTCAAGATCCTGTCCAGAAGATCCAGAAGTTTCAAAGGCAACTTTGAGGGGTGAAACTTTGCATTTTTCAAACTCTGAGTATACCAGGTTGATCAGCTCATCAAGGCGCATATTTCTATTCTTTCAGAAGTTTGAAATTCAAAGTTTGAATTTTTAGAGTTTCCCTGACAAACCCTAATCTAGCTCCAGATCTAGTTTCTGCAAATCAAGTGGATTGGGTTAATCCTAGAAGAAAATGGATTGGTCACCTGCATAAGTGAAGAAGTTACAGTTTCAGAGGGAGATAAGGCTAAGGCCTTACATAAGAAGATTAGAAGCAATCTTGACAGGTATGACTTATCCAGGTATGTTTCGAGATCTGTTCATGATTAAGTTTATGGTATGTTTGTCTTCATTAAGGTTAGTACAATCTTGATTAACTTTAGACTTGTCGTATCACCTTAATAAAATTATGAATGCACAATAGAAGATATTCATTGATTAGGGTTTTGACACTTATGATTGTACTAATGCATTGTGGTGTTGTATGAGGTTGATGTTGTCCGCTAATATGAAAGGTACATCAATAAAGATAAATAATTTTCTAGTTCAAGAACATATGACCATGGTGACATGAAGACAAAGGTTCATCCATTTCCATGGATCACATAGAAGATCTACTTACGAGGTATGTATAACTTGGTTATAATGGTTAACCTATGAGATATGTAGGTTACTAGCACAAGTCACTTAAAAGAACAAGAAGACATCATGTGGGTATGTTAGACAATAACCAACTAACATATTAATCTAGGTACGTTTTTTCCTATATCAAGTTAGAATCCTACCTTGTGTTAGAATCTCTTATATAAGTATACATGGCATGATTGATAATGATTATTCATTGAAGTTAGTAATCATGGGTTTAGGCATATTATGCTTCTTACTTTGATTGATGATATGACTAACCAGAAGAGTCCTATGATCAAATAAGAATATGCATGAGTAAGAGAAGTCTTCCCTGAAACCTTGAATGATAATGCTTATTATCTGTGTTTGAAATGATCATGACTATACATGTTTAAGATTATTTTGTTTTGATAGTATACTAATGAATGTATGATTATGTATGAGATCTCAAGGATAACACAATGATGATACTAGTAAGTATGCATAATGATCGAGGATGGATATAAGTTCAAAGACAGGTAATCCAAGAAGCAAAGATCAAGAGGGAGCACACTCCAGTAGTTCCTGCAAGGAAGCAAATATTGAGAGGGAGTCCACCCTACAACCAAACAAAGATAAATATTTGAATTGAGATTTTTGCATACTTGTTTGTTTAAATAATATTGCTCAATGATGTATATGCTTATGTTCCTAGACTTAGGGTGTGTATTATGCATATTAGAATAATTGCATTAATGAACATTATACTACTAATATGCATGTGATGGGTAAGTGGCCTATGGCACTGTACAACATTCCATTGCTACTTATCTAGAATGAAACCTCTTTGCTGACATGTTGGGAGTAGTGCAAACTCTTAACAATGTTCTAGTAGAGATTGGAAGGCATGTAGAAAGCTACGGGATATGGATAAATGTTGTATTGAAGCATTGGCTAAAATAATTGCATGATTGTGTGACATATTTCTTTATGTGTAAGAACTTGTTCTGCAAACTATGAGATGTTTTCTAATCATGCAACTTAACTTGTTTTGTAGGATCGTATACCATCACCTACAAAAGAAGGACTACAACATTTGTTCAGCAACAAAGTTATCTATTGAAGATATTGAAGTTCCCAGGATCTGGGAAGAATTCCATGATCAAGGAGTACCAGTCGATCATGAAGATGTTTGGGATGTAGTCCCAAGACCTGAAGGGAAGTCTGTAATGACTTCCAAGTGGATCTAGAAGATAAAGCATGCTGCAGATGGCAACATAGAAAAATACAAAGCAAGTGATGAATAATAACATCACCCTTTGACCCTCATGACTTATACAGGGTGGTCTAATAACCCTTTGACCCACTTGACTTGTACAGGGCCGACCCCAACAAGGTGGTCTAATAACCCATCAAGTATAAGTTACGACACTTACAATATAAATGACGACACTTCCGTATAGAGGAATAATAACATCTCTATAGGAATACAACCACTTCCGTATAGAGGAATAATAACATCTCTATAGGAATACAATATACATATATGTGAAGTACATTCTAAATTTACATATACATCAACACTCCCTCTTAACTAGGAAGGTATTTCTCGACATAGGTCTTCTAGCACAAGTCATCTTCTCTGGATCATCGTCACTGGATAATCGTCATCGAGTCATCATCATCGTCACTGCTGCTGCTATATCAATCAATCTCTGAATCTACTCGTCATAGGAAGTTCTACAGAGCCAGTCCTTTTTCATATTGGATGTAGGCCCACCACCTGCAGGTCTTCATCATCACTGGCCATACTGTGGAATATTCAGGACTTATTACGTGCGTCACAAAAACTGGTTGCAGCATCCCAGGCTATTACGAGCACACAGCTCTACCTGTCAGATCTCCCAGGAGCACATTACATGTGACCCATCACAAAACCTGGCTGAAGCATCCCAGGCTGTTATGAGCACACAGCTCTACCTGTCAGATCTCCTAGGAGCACATTACATGTGATCTCACCACAAAACCTGGCTGAAGCATCCCAGATTGTTACGAGCACATAGCTCTACCTGTCGGATCTCCCAGGAGCACATTACATGTGGTCCACCACAAAACCTGGCTGAAGCATCTGAGGCCTTTTTCATCTTGTCCAGATCTCCCAGGAGCAAATTACATGTGGTCATGGAAAAACCTGGCTGAAGCATCTGAGGCCTTTTTCATCCTGTCCAGATCTCCCAGGAGAAAATTACATGCCATAGGACAAAACCTCGCAAGATCATCTCAGGATGTTATGGGTACACAACTTCGACCTGAAGATCTCCCAGGGCACAAATTATATGTCCTCCCAGAGCAATGTCTCGAAAGAGCATCCCAGGCTGTTACGGGTACACAACTCCGACCAATAGGTTCTCCCAGACATGCTCATCTGCACAACCTGATCCACGGTCACAAAGTATCATCCTGATACTCACCATACATCATCCCGATGTACACATGATCATCCTGATCATACAATGCATCCACCTGATACATACCAAGTATCTACCTGATACATACCATCATACAAGATCTACCTGATCATACAATGTATCCACCTGATACATACACAGATACATAATCCACACAATGTATCCACCTGATACATATCAACATACATGATCTCAGTATCCACCTGATACATATACAGATACATGGTCCAAGCATCCAACATGATGCATATACAAAATACATACAAATGATCCAACTGATCATATCCAGCATCCAACATGATGCATACGTACATAAATGATTCAACTGATCATATCCAGCATCCAACATGATACATATATATATATATATAAATGATCCAACTGATCATAACAAGCATCCAACATGATGCATATATACATATACAGAGTAGTAACTGGAGCATCGTCCTGATGCTCATCATCCATGATCCACCTGATCATCATAGCATCGTCCTCTTCAGATCATCTCATCGTCCATGAAGCACAACCCAGATGCACATCATCCAACACTTACACCACCGACATGGGAGAACACATCTACCACCATTCGGGGAAGGCTCCAGCCCTTAATTTTTCACCATGGGAGAACACATCTACCACCATGTGAAAAATGGCTCAGCAATTACATCACGACCAAGGGAGAACATATCAACCATGTCAGAAAAACTCATGTGCATCTGCATCTTCCAGACTCATCACTTCCCTTTGGAAGGAACCTTGATCTGAAGTGCACCAAGCCTCTCTCTGAAGTACTCAAACTGCACTCTGGTCAATGGCTTGGTCAATACATCTGCAACCTGCTCATTTGTCGCAACATACTCTGCTTCAGCTGTACTCAGTGCTACGCAGGACTGCTTCCTGTTAAACCAAGAGAACACGCCTAATCCCATACTGAAGTAGCACCCAGAAGTGTTATTCCTATCTGTAGCACTGCATGCCCAATCTGAATCAACATACCCTGCAGGTTAAACTTTTGATTCGCATCATACTTGAGCCCATAATCAACCGGATCAGATGGAGCATCACACAGAAGCTTCAGGTTCGATTCCATAGGTGTGGCCATAGCCTTGCAGTCCATCATCCCGAACCTCTTCGGGATCTCTACTGCATACTTCCCTTGTCCAAGGAAGATTCCATCTGCACTCTGCCACACCTTCATGCCAAAAACAAATAGTGCATCATCCCCAAGTTCTTCAACTCGAACTTGGCAGCAAGCTTCCGCTGCATGTCGGCAATCAATCTATCCTCACCTGTTACGAATAGGTCATCCATATACAAAAGTAGTATCAATGGATTGCCTTCCTCAACCTTGTAGTAAAGGTTGGAATCCGCTTTACTCTTGGTAAAGCCCAAACTGGATAGAAAGCTATCTATCCTACCATACCAAGTTCTGCACATATATGACTCCCTGTCATGTGTCTCAGAACCAAGTGGCTTCTCTACATACACTTATTCTTCAACTGCACCATTCAAGAAGGCTGTCTTGAAATCCATCTGGTGTATCTTCCACTTCATCACTGCAGCCAGAGCAAGTACGGATCTAATGGAAGTGTATCTGGCTACAGGAGCAAAAGTCTCTATGCTACCACCCGTAGCATGCTTGATCTTGTAGATCCTCTTGGAAGTCACTACAGACTACCCTTTGTGACTGCATCCCAAACATCTTCATGATCGACTGGTACTCCTCGATCATGGCATTCTTCCCAAATCCAGGGAACTTCAATATCTTCAATATTTTCAATAGATAACTTTGTTGCTGAACAAATGTTGTAGTCCTTCTTTTGTAGGTGATGGTATACGATCTTTCCTACACAACAAGTTAAATTGCATGATTAGAAAACATCTCATAGTTTTCAGAACAAATTCTTACACATAAAGAAATATGTCATACAGTCATGCAATTATCTTAGCCAATGCTTCAATACAACATTTATCCATATTCCATAACTTTCTAGATGCCTTCCAATCTCTACCAGAACATTGTTAAGAGTGTGCACAACTCCTAACATGTCAGCAAAGAGGTTTCATTCTAGATAAGTAGCAATGGAATGTTGTACAGTGCCATAGGACACTTACCCATTTATATTAGTAGTATACTGTTCATCAATGCAACTATTCTAATATGCATAATACACAACCTAATTCTAGGAACATAAGCATATACATCATTGAATAACATTATGTAAGAAATGACAATTCAAATACATATCTTTGTTTGGTTGTTGGGTGGACTCCCTCTGAATCTTTGCAACTCCATTCTGATGTGGATTGTGAGAAGTGGTCAACTCCCTCTGAATATCTGCATCCTTGCAGAAACTACTGAAGTGTGCTCCTTTGCTTTCTTGCAGGAACAACTGGAGTGTGCTCCCTCTTGATCTTTGCTTCCTGGATTACCTGTCCTTGAACTTACATCCATCCTTAATCACTATGCATGATTATTAGTATCATCATTGTGTTATCCTTGAGGTCTCATACATAATCACACATTTATTAGTATAATCTTAATACTATCAAAACAAAATAGTCTTAAACATGTATAGTCATGATCATTCACAGATAATAAACATTAGTATTCAAGGTTTCAAAGAAGTCTTCTTTTACTCATGCATATTCTTATTTGATCATAGGACTCTTCTGATTAGTTAAATCATCAATGCATAAACCCGTGATTACTCAAACCTATACCTTCATGATTCTTCTAGTTAGTCATATCATCAATTATGGTAAGAAACATAATATGCATACAGCCATGACTATTCAAACCTATAACTTCATGAATAATCATTATCAACAACACAATAGTATAAGATCCTAACACAAGGTAGGATTCTAGCTTGATATAGGAAAAACATACTTGGATTAGCATGCTAGCTAGATATGTCTAACATACCCGCATAATGTCTTCAGGTTCTCTTCAGTGACTTGTGCTAGTAACCTGCATGTCTCATAAGTTAACCATTGTAGAACCAAGTTATACATACCTCGTAAGTAGATCTTCTATTGGATCCATGACAATGGATGAATCTTTGTCTTCATGTCACCATGATCATATGTTCTTGAAGTAGAACATGATTTGTCTTTCTTGGTGTACCTTTTATGTTAGGAGACAACATAAACCTCATACAACACCATAATGCATTAGTACAATCATAAGTGTCAACACCCTAACCAATGAATATCTTCTATCATGCATTCATAATTTTGTTAAGGTGATACGACAAATCTCAAATCAAGATTGTACTAACCATAATAATCATGAAGACAAACATACCATAAACTTAAACATGAACAAATCTTGAAACATACCTCGATGAGTCATACCTGTCGAGATCGCTTGTAATCTTCTTATGTAAGGCCTTAGACTCATCTCCCTCTGAAACAGGAACTTCTTCACTTATGCAAGTGACCAATCCAGCTTCTTCTAGGATTAACCCAATCCACTTGATTTGCAAGAACTGGACCTGTAGCTGGATTAGGGTTTGTTAGAGAAACCCCAAAAATTCAAACTTTGAATTTCAAACTTTCGAAAGGATAGAAATACGCGCCTTGATGAGCTGATTAAGCTGGTATATTCAAAATTTGAAAACTGCAAAGTTTCACTCCTCAATTTTGCCTTTGAAACTTCCGGATTCACTGGACGTGACCCTGAACTGGGGTTTGATGAATCCCACTCTTATACCCAATCAAAAGGTTTGATCCAAAGCTCTAATCTTCTATTTTTATGAGGAGCTTCCAACCGTGGTCACAGATTTCAAAAATTCCCATTTTTGCGAAAGCCCTAATTTTCCACTTTTCTGATCAAAGTCCCGAACTAGGGTTTGATCAAGCCCCGCCTTCTTCCCAACCAAAAATTCTGATCTTGGTCTCTAAATTTCAATTTTGATGAGTAGCATTCAGCCATGGTCTCCGATTACAAAAATTCCAACTTTATCCGAAACCCTAAATTTCGGAAGCCATGAATGAAGGTGCTAAAAAATAATTCTGTTTTGACATAAATATGTACCTGATTGTTTCTAGTGTAACTCCGAACTTTTTGATCCACAGGGTCTGAAACGTTTTCCTGAGATAGCCCGACCTGTCATATTTCCATCCCAACAGGTCTGACCTCAATTGGATTCTCTGAGAGAGAGTTATACCAAGTTTCGTAACGTGACCTGTTTATGGGATAAAATAGGAGATCGAACTTGTACGGCGTGCCACGTGTCACTGGTTCAACTTCGGCTCTGAAATTTTTTTCTGAGGTAGTAAAGTCTGTGTACTACCTGTCACGTTTTACAAAATTTCATTTGGAGCTTCCTAGCCCAAGTTATGACCTTTTTCCCAAGGTCACCTGATTTTGACTCAGATCTGGAAGAGGCAGAAACCCTATATTGTACAGATCATAAATCACAAAGTACAATGAATTACAGGTTTTCCTTTCGAAACAAGGTACATGGGGATCTTATCTTCGACTTGTAAAAGTTTTAGACCTGAAAAGTTTGCCAAAACGGATTTATAGTGAAAGTACTACGATGACTAGTTTTTGCTATATCAATCCCTAGCATCGTAAGTGCAACAAGTGTCATACATGCCATATCATGCCTTCTTTCAGGGTAGCTCTGATACCATGTTAAATTTTCAACATTTACTTCAATCTGATCTAGGATCTTAACTGAGAGAACAACATGTACAACAAATCAATCATGGACACAATAATGCAAGCACACAAGAGACACATAGTTTACTTGGGGAAAACCTTAAAGGTGAAAAACCCCAATAACTTCCTCAGAGATAGATAGAGCAATGATACAACCAGAATACAAGAGATAGTCTTCTCCTAGCAGCAGAGCCTCCTCCTTCACAAGTGCGCCACTCTCCCAAGTGTGAGTGAGAGAATAGAATGTGTAAAATGAGAGAGACACACTCTCTATTTATACACTAACTTGACTTGACCTTTACTCAACTAGGTCGGCCTCAACTTAACCACTTAACATAATGTTGACTGGGATGACCCCCACTAGGGTGGTCTAATAACCCTTTTACCCACATGGATGACCCCCAATAGGGTGGTCTAATAACCCTTTGACCCACATGACTTATACAGGGCCGACCCCAACAAGGTGGTCTAATAACATATCAAGTATAAGTTAGGACACTTACAATATAAATGACGACACTTCCGTATAGAGGAATAATAACATCTCTATAGGAATACAACCACTTCCGTATAGAGGAACAATAAAATCTCTATAGGAATACAATATACATATATGTGAAATACATTCCGAAGTTACATATACATCAACAGCTTCTGTCTTCGCCAATCCTGAATGTGATCAGAAAGGTGAGTGGCTTTATTCTGCCTAAAAGTAGACAGAAGATCAGTACTAGCATCATACTGGACTGGAAGCTGGAAGTGATTTAGGAAGACTGTCGCTAGGTCCCAAAAATTATTGTATGTTGCAGTAGGTAGTTCAATGTACCACTTGGCTGCAACACTAGTTAAGGTCCTTTGGAAGAGCCTCAACCAAATGGAATCGTCGTTTAGCGAGTTGGAAGAGCACCATAAATGAAAGCTCGTAACATGGTCTCCATGGTATTCCCTAGTCTTACTTTCGAACTTTGGAATGTCCGATGGAAGCTTGGTTGGGACCGGTGGCCATGCAGGGTTATGTCGCATCGAATCATTAGTTAGTTTTGAAAGATATGGAAAGTTCAAGGTTTCCAGAAAATGAAAAAGGGGTCTCGCCGATGGCATTTGATTAAAATGAGTTTGGTATGGGGAACCACTCGAAACTTGGCTCCTATAGTGTTGGTTGGAGTTTCCCCCAGCCACCGGTTGTGAAGAAAATGCATTATGGAAGTTGCTCTAGCCGTAAGACAAGGGATTGCTTCCTTATGTACTCGTCCATTGCGGTTGGGTATAAGCACCCCCGAAATGTGGGTTGACAAAACTATTACTACCCCCTCCACCAAACAGTGAAAAGGGAGTACTCCCTACAGGCACGTTCGAAGTCTGTACATTGGATGGGTGCACATTAAAGCCTGTGAAGGGATTGAACCCTGATGTAGATGCAATGGAATATGCAGGCATTGATCCTACAAAAGATGTCGAAGGAGCTATGTGTCCTCCGAACCAAGGAAATTTGTGACTAAAAGGAGGAGACTGAGGGTTAACATGGAATTGTTGTACAAAAGGGGAAGATGTGAAATATACCGAAGGTATCCCTGGAAAAGGGACACTAGATGGAACAATGGTAGAAACAAAAGGACTATATGTAGTCGTAGCTTGAGAGCGATACAAACTTACAGATCTAGCATTGAAACTAAATGAAGTGCTCGGAGCAGTAGTAGCCTGCAACGAGGTTGGTATAGATGTGTGTGCATATGGAGGGGAAAAACCTCCTGATATGATAGCTGCTGTAGGAGTATGAGGAACTCCTGACACCTCCCCTATGTTATCCTTGAAAGAACTAGGTGTGAACCGATATATGCTTAACTCTAGAATACCTAGAGAAACTACCCTTTCCAACAAAGGATCGTTGGGTCCAATTAATGGAGGGTTGAAGGGTGTATTAAACTCTTCAGAAGTCAAGTCTTAAACCCCAACAGTTTCTTGAAATGGTTGACCTTGAGATATCAGGTGAGGTTCTCTGGGTTGTTCAGTTGTTCCTGTAAGTTCGTAAGAACCACAAGAGTCTTTTCTCCATCACTGTGGTGGCGATGGAGGCTCCACTGTAAATGGGGGAAGGTTCTGCAACCTTTGTGACATTTGAAGAGGTTGGTCCTCCACAATTGTGTGAAAAATATACTAAGTAATTACCCTAGGGCCACTAAAAAACTAGGAGCAAAGAGCACACCACTAAAAATGTTATAAAGTAATCCATACTAGGCACACAAAGATAAATACTCTCAAAAGTAAGTCTGGGATGATGAGGGCCCAAAACAAACTAGTATAATATGGAAGAACAGTTACCCAGGGTCCATAATACATTATTCTTGGGTCCAAGCGTTTGAATCACCAAACACCTTCCCAAAAACCTGCAAGGGATTTCCTCCCACATATGTCCTAGGTACAGTAGAAATAGCCTATTGTCGTCACTTGTTTAGAGCCCTAAAGGTCAAAAGATACTAAATGCTACCAAAATTGTAGAAAGAACCCGCGGGGACAGTCACAGGTCCAACCAAGACGCATGGGAATGATAACTAAGCTTGAATTTCAAGAGTACACAAGGCACTAATGGGCCCTCGTACGCGAAAAAGGCTCTGGTGTATGCTCGAAAGAAAAGTGGGGGGGTATCCCCAACAGTTCGATCTCACACGACCTCGTGCTTAACTATGGTTTGAGTAGAGCTTCCTGGATGCCTCCACAACAGTGGATTTAGATGAACGATAGTTTGTACTACAATTTGAGATTTGAATGGTTTGGAAGGTTTAAAGTGATGTATTCCAAACCCTAGCCTAAGCTAGTTGATGATGTGTAACCTAAAAAAGGAAATGTTACTATCATATTTTATTAATAGTTCTTTTTTAAGGCTATTACTTACTCAAAGGATAGTGCAATGTGTGGTGATGGTTATAACTGAAAAGAAATGTGTATATATAAAAATGTAAAAGCTTCACAATTAACCTACTTTGTTTTTCTTTCAAAACATGAAATCATAAATCAAACTAAGCATAATGAAAGTTTTTTTTTGTATTTTCAAATATGATAGTACTAAAGACTACAACTACTTCGAAAAGAAATGGCAATTATTTCTATGAAACGAAAGTTATTTTTAAATTTGATTTTTTCTTTTACTATGAAAGAAATGCAAATAAATGTGAACCAACAAGAACTGTAAAAGTAGTGCATGCAAAGAGACAATGACCCAAAACTAAAGCAATCAGACCTTATGCAAGACCGACAAAGACCAACCCAACTAGTTGCTTTAGAAAGTAACTAGATTTTGGAAACAAAATGCAAACCAAGACGAATGATATGTAAGACAGAAAAAAAAGACTCTTATGTAGAGATCAGACTTCTCTTGAATACCAGTGACCAAAGAGGATAAAATATGAGCACTTTCCAAACACAAAATGGGATAGAAAGCAAGGGTAACTTTGTAAGCACAAAAAACTCGAGTAAAAACTCTTAGAAAAGGGTGCAAACAGAATCATAATACACTGGACAATGTCGAGGGGGTATCAGATCAGGAAAATACTTCCAAAGTGACACAAAAACCACCCTAAGACCAAACCCTAATTAAAAAATAAAAAGTCTCAGGAAAAACCCGCGACTGTGAAATGCAACAATGCGTGGTTGACACGCGGGTACACACACCAACAACTCGCGAGTAGGGCAGAAAAGTTATGACTATATATATATGTATGTCGCAGGTGAGCCTTGAAAAAATTTAAAAGACCTAAAAACCAACTGAATCAAGCATAAAATCAAAGGATATCTCTAAGAGAGGCTGTAACAAAAGACTCAGATCAACACTAAAAGGATTTAAACCAGTGTCAGACCAACAAACAAACTTCCAAAGCCATAGAAGTAACCCTAAGATCAAATTTTAATTAAAAAACAAAATATCAGGAAAATTTCGCGACTGTCACATGTAGAAGCATGCAGGTGCAACTAAAAAACCGCGGGTACCTATATAGGCAACTCGCGAGTGCAACTGAATAACCGCGCCTGTAAGCATAGGGAAATCACGGGTGGGCTTTGAAAAATTCTAAAAAAGAAAGAAAATTGCAGATCCAAAAAGAACTGAGTCAAGAAACAGGGTCAAGGATACCCTAGACACTTCTACAAAGATCAAACAAGTTATAAAATACTAGAAAAAACACTCAACAAGAGTCCCCAAAGAAGAAAAAAAGAAGGTGCTCCCCAGTGGAGTCGCCAGTCCTGTTGTTAGGGGAATTGTCCTAATAGTAAGGGAAGACTACCAACGTACTGGGGGTTATCAGATAGACATATAAGGATTTGAAATCATTGTTATTAAGAAAATAGGATTAGAGTTAAGATAATATATACCTTATTTATGAAGGTCGGTCCAAGCTTTTCTCCCTTCATTCTCTTATTCAACAACCTGCAAAACAAACACAAGACCTTTCTCAAACGTATTTGACCACAAATAAGATATTGATATTAATAAGACAACATAACATCAACATGTAATCAAATAATAATATATATAAGCAAATATATATTGGAAAGGAAAGAATGTCTCAATCTTTATTGGCAAATGCAGAAAGTACAATAATTCTATAGCTATCCTGCACCGGCACC
The DNA here is from genome assembly GCA_027924585.1 of Larix kaempferi. NCBI lineage: Eukaryota > Viridiplantae > Streptophyta > Pinopsida > Pinales > Pinaceae > Larix > Larix kaempferi. Next base: position 21,909,635 of record BSBM01000106.1, read on the forward strand.
GTCGTAACAAAACCCTGGGATCCTACTCCTCTCTCTTAGCTATGAATTTCTCCAGCATAAATTTCTCCAATGATCATAATGTCCCTTTCTTAATCCCTTCCCCTTGTATTTTTAGCAAGGAAAGGAAGGCAGGTTCGAAAGGTGGTTGAGTTGGGAAGTTCGGTTAGTTTCGGTACTTGCCTCAACTAATCCCAATTCGTGTTTTTAATTATTTTTCCAAGTTTTCCTTAAGATACTCTCGAGTGTGATATAGGGAAACTAGCTAGTGAATCGCTAGTGTCCTCACTTGCATGTAGCGGGTGCATCTTTTAGTTGACACCCGGGGGTTGTCAGTAGTGATACACGCGGCTGACCCGCGGGCTGGAAAGTATAAGGGTCGCGGTTATGTATAAAAATAGGAAGAGAAAGATGCTTCTAAGTAAAGGATTGCAAGGCTCAGCTCTAGGTAATATGGGGTCAAGTTAATCTCTTCCATCCATAGTGTCCTTTTGTGTGACCGACAAGGCAATGTGGTCACAGATGAAGAAGTGCTAATTTGACCGATAACAGGGGTGAATATGTTTCTGGAGAATTCAAGAGGTACTGTAAGGATCATGGAGTCCAACAACAATTTGCAGTGCCTTACACTCCTCATCAAAATAGAGTTGTTGAGAGAAAGAACAGAACACTGGTGGAATGTGCATGCAGCATGTTTCAAGGTAAAAATATTTCAAATGGATTTTGGGTTGAAGCCGTTAATACTGCAGTTTATTTAAAGAACATAAGTCCAACAAAGAAATTAGATCTTCAAACACCATTTCAATTTTTTCATGGCTATAAACCAGAAGTCAAGCATTTGAGAGTATTTGGATGTAGGGCCTTTGCACACATTCCAAAATATGAGAGAAGAAAACTTGATGCAAAGTCAATTGAATGTATATTTGTTGGATATTGTACTGATCAAAAAGCATACAAGTTGTTCCATCCTAGCTCACATAAGCTGATTGCAAGTAGAGATGTAGTGTTCCATGAGAATACATATAAAAATGATAGATTGAATTATTCTGATGTTTCACATATCATTAATGATAATGATGAATATGTCAAAATAGATTCATTAGTTCAGCAGGAACAAGAACATGAGCAGTCACATGAACAGGTACATAAGCAGTCACAGGAACATGAACAAGAACTGGAACAGGGTGAAAGCAACATGAGCAATAGTGATACTTCGTCTGATGGAGATACAATAGAAAGCAGAAGAATAATGGATGGAACTCCTACAGGAACTACAGTACCAAGAAGGTCATCACGACAAACTCATCTTCCTCCAAGTTATAGCGACTATGTTTTAATGTCTAATGTAATGAATGTCATTGAACTAGTAAATTATGAACAAGCCAAAGATAAAGAAGAATGGGTGAATGCTATGAATGAAGAATACAACTCTATAATGAAAAATCAAACTTGGGAATTAACAAAGTTTCCTGAGAATAAGGTTCCCATAGGGTGTAAATGGTTTTTCAAATCTAAGTTTAAATCACATGGTAGCATTGACAAATATAAAGCTAGACTAGTTGCAAAAGGTTATGCTGAAAAGGAGGGAATTGATTTTGAAGAGACATTTGCCCCAATATATAAATTAAATACAATCAGAGTTCTTGTTGCATTGGCTACAAAATATAAATGGAAAATACATCAATTAGATGTTAAATCTGCTTTCTTGAATGGAGAACTAAAAGAGGAAGTGTATTTAGTCCATCCTGAAGGTTTTGTACAGAAAGGACAAGAGCATCTTGTGTGTAAATTGAAGAAAGCTATCTATGGATTGAAACAGGCCCCCGGATCATGGTATATAAAGATTGATACCTTCTTTAATCAGAAAGGTTTTGTGAAGAGAAAAAGTGATCCTAATCTTTATGTGAAGAAGGATAAGGAAGGAAATGTTTTCTTGATATCTTTGTATGTTGATGATCTCATCATTACAGGTAATGCATGTAAGTTGATTGCATAAATTAAAAATCAATTGTCACGGGAATTTGAAATGAAAGACCTTGGTGAATTACATTATTGTTTGGGACTTGAGGTTTGGAAAGAAACTGGTAAGACTATGATCACTCAAAGTAAATATGTAAGGGAAATATTGAAAATGTTTAACATGAGTGATTGCAAAGAAGCATTAATTCCTTTAGATAAGAATTTGAAGCTATATAGTGAAGATGGAACTAAATATGCAGATGGTACTTTGTATCGACAATTGGTGGGAAGTTTGAACTATCTCACTACTACCAGGCCAGATATAGCATATGCAGTTAGCATTCTTAGTCAATTTATGGCTAAGCCGAATGAAATCCATTGGAAAGCAGCAAAGAAAGTCCTCAGATATATTAAAGGAACAATGAATTTTGGTCTTTTGTATACTGATAAATTTAATGTTCAATTGGCAGGTTTTTTCGATTCTGTTGGGGCGGGAAATCCTGATGACATAAGGTCTATGTCAGGATATGCATTCAACATTAGATCCGGGGTTGTATCATGGAGCAGCAAGAAACAACCAACTGTTTCTTTATCATCCACATAATCTAAATATAAATTCATGTCCAATGCTACATGTGAAGTTGTCTAGTTGAGGAGGATTCTTGAAGATGTTGGTGAAAAGAAAGAAGAACCAAGAAAAGTACATTGTGACAATCAGAGTGCAGTTAAATTGGAACACAACCTAGTTTATCATGCAAATTCAAAACACATTGAGTTGCAACATCATTTTGTCAGAGAAAAGATTGAGTCTAAGGAAATTGAACTTATTTATGGTAACACAAGTGATAATGATGCTGACATATTTACTAAGCCAGTTGGCAAGATTCACTTTGAAGTCCTTAAGCAGAAATTAGGTGTTGTAGAAAATTCATTTCTACATTAAGGGGGTATGTTGGAGATAATGTAGAAATGCTAGATATATTATTTGAGATTTGGTTGATGTGTACTTTCTATGATTAGCAGGTAGAGGTTTTAGATCCATTTTTCTTGGATCTAATATTTGGTTTGTTGTGATAGTTTTTCAGCTATATATTGTACTCATTCCTCATTAGTTGATTGAATTGGTTGTGTACCATTCATGTGTGTGAGCGAGCCTCTGTGCTTTTCCGTGTCTTCCTATCTAATTTGATTGAATTCTGGAACATGTACATTATCTACCTCATCAGAGCATTGATTGATGCTAATTCATTAGTATGGAAAAAAAATTCAAGTAGGTGGAAAATATTGAGTTAGCCTGGGCTACAAAGAAACAACGATTTTAGAAACTTGGGACCTGGTGTTAGATAGGGATAGGGAAGGAAAAAGTATTCACATGGATTGTGTTACATAATACAACCTGTTTAATGTAAATCATAGGGATTCATGTATATTTAATGTCCAAACTATTGAAGTGAATTTGTTTATTGCGACTGTATATAGCAATGGATATTAAGTCAACTAGGTTGACTTTTAATTAGTTTAAAATACATAAAACACGTTTTCATATAATTTTGAAAGGTTTTGTTAAATAATTAATTTAATTAAATATTTTGAAAATTAAAAACACAGGTTTAATTTATTGAAATTTAAATTCCTATTTTATCATTAGAGAATTGTGTTGATTTGATTGTTTTTATCTGATTATATAAGTAATTGTCAAAAATAAAGATCTCATATCTATGTATCATTTATTCAACATTTATAACAAAGTGGTTGCATAATATTGCAGTCATGTCATGTTTAAAAAAATTGAGAATCCTCATCTATGTTAGGTCACGTCACTTATAAAATTTGAAGTTGTTTAAATATTCTAAGATTATTGGAGTCTGGCATTTTTTATTTTGCAAAATTTGAATTTAACTCTGTTTTAATGATGATTTTTATGGTGGAAACGGATTTAACACAATTAAAAACCCTTGAGGCATCCAAAATTTCAAATTTTGACAGTTGTAAGGGTACCCACATGAAGATGGTACCCAAAAATGTTGCAATGACAGCGCGTGAGTGCAAAAAAAAACAAAGACGTGCACGCGCCTCTAAACACGCATATGCACTACTACTTTGGCAGTGTCGATCGTCCACGTTGGTGAGTTTCCGTGGATAAAATAAGAACGTATGCACTATTAAAAGCGTGCATGCGTATCTGTATAACCATGTCAACAGATGCACGCATGAGTTATTAACATTTACGCAAAAATAGGCACGTACGCATTGTTAAAGCTCATGCAGAAAACACACGTGCGCACTTCTGTGTTTTTTTATTAAAAAAACACAGTCTGCAGGTTTGTTATCACAATAACAAACCCGCGAGCGAGGATTGGAGGAGTTGGAGCCACGCAAGTGCATTTGTAGCACCCAACTACCTCCCACTCAACATCAAAATCAACCTCCACTCCATTGTTGCCAGTGCCTCCACGTAGGTTCTCAACCATTCCTTTTTTTGTTTTTCATTACAATTTTAAATTAAAAAAAAAATTACAATCAATTAAAAAACCAACAAATTTTCCATGCAAATAAATTACACCTAACAAAATGAAAAACACACCACAACCATCCGAGGAAACCTGCGAAACCGAACCGTCAGACGATAACATTAACATTGGAATGGACAATGAACCTGATGATGAACCATTTGAAAACCCCAAGGATGAATTAGATCAAGATTTAAACCAATTAAGGGTCTTAAGTGATGAGTTGAAGAGCACCAAGGAACCCTCTCGGGTTTCCTTGGCTACATATTTGCAAAACATCATTGAATCTATCAACATTTCCCATCGTGATATCACTAATCTGAGCCAATATAGGGCTTGAATGAGGGAGTATTATTCCACCGGGATATCAAAAGAACAAATTAAAGACCTCAACATAACAAAAGCACAATTGTACAACAAATTCATAGATCCTGGGACAAGGCATCCTCCAGATGTGAGGAAGAGACGGGTTTGCATGGAATGCTGTAATTACTATCTATGGAGAGATAACTGGAGAAAGAGATGGCTTATGGTGTTTGACAGGCCCCCATGCAATAACTTGGAGGTCCCATAGTATTTTCTTAGGAAATTGTGGGTTGAGTTTGAGTTACGCTACCATGTCAACTATTTTGACATCACTGAGTTTCAGGGTGTCGGTCTTGGCTCTGACCAAGATCGGCCTCAGGCCCATCGCACCACACTCAGAGGACCACTTGCACCCAGGTGAGAGCCAAATCCCCATCCTCGGCCACCTCGGTTTGGTGGCGGCCTATATGAGATTGATGACTCTGTTAGATGTGCCACACGTCATCTTCTTAGACATACCACATTTGTGGCTATGTCTTCACAGATCCGATAGGACAACGATGAGAAACACACTACTGCACGGTCTATGGGTGGTGGCCAGGACATACTAGCTACAGGTGGAACCTAGGCGGGGCCATCTAGTTTGACTGGAACATCGACACATTGTTTTTCTCACTGTGGTCATTCTTGCCATGGTCCTACACAACAGCATGCCATAGAGAGCTACATGGACCAGGTTAGCTATTGTTTTATTTAATGTTCAAGTATTTATTGTATGTTATTCGATATCATATTTTTTAATATATTTTACTTTGAATTACAGATTTTTGACTTTAGTTGTTTTAATGTATAGTTATTCAAGGCCAAGTCTCCATCATCTAGGTGGGATGAAATTGGTTCCTTCAACCTAGACAGAGCCATGACAGTAGTAGAGGAGATTGTGGCACCATACACACAGGTAACTTCTTTACTTTGAATAATTAGATCCATTTATGAGTAATTTGTGTTCAGTAATTAAATATCTCTATCCCTATTCTTGCATCTTGCCTTCCTTTCTCACACAAATTAGTTATCACTGAGTAACAATTTTTTTTATTATCATCATTTAAAACTAAAATCAAAATGAATAATTCTCACAAAACATGTCTATCATATTATCATCGTATTTTACAGTTGTGTTTATCATATTGTCTAAATTCTTGAGAGATATAAATTCATATAATTCATCCAAACAAAAATGAAACCTTATAAAACATGAAAACCTAAGAAAACTAGACATGTGTTCATGTTCACTTTAGGCATCCTTTGCTTTTCCATTTTCAACATCTTTCATTTATGATGCTACTTGTGCTTATTCTATGTCTTCATAATCACTAAGATCCCATTGAACTGCAAATTCTTTTGGACAAATACCATTCACTGGACCTATGGAAACTATAGGGTGGTCAATCGAAGATTTATAGTTTCAAGCAAAACCTAGTGTAATGTTATGAGGCATTTCTAAATATGTAGCCAACTTATCTAACCTTCCACTCTGTGATTCCATTCTCTTTTCCATATCCAAAATCCTAGCCAATTGGGCTTCATCATGACTACATGTACTTTGATTAATATGCAAAATTACCTCTTGTAAGGTGTTCAGCTGTGGTGATAAGCACCTCAGGACCTTGTGAAGCTCTGTAAATCCACAATGAACACACTCATCATGTTGGTTGTTTTCTTCCATAGTACCAACACAAAGTACAAGAGACAGGGTGCTTGGAGAAATAACCTAAATTGCAAAGAAATTGCCTAAGTCTCCATTGAGATCACCTAGACAATAAACCAAAAAAGGATTTCCTAAAAAACAAGAGTTCAAGTTTTCATCCACAAACCAATACTTCCAATTAAAATAATCATGTCATATTCCAATTCTTAACAAAGAAACAAACCAAACAAAAGTATTCCCATCCTCTTCACTACCCAACAACATTCACCACCACCCCTACAAATTATGAAGTAACCCAAAACCAAATTTTGGCTCAACCCAACTTACCATATGATGAAGTTTCTTGGCATTAATAGTCAGAGATACCCTACACGCACCAAGATTTTCCATCCGAACCAAATTAAAAATCCCACTAGAGAATTATCCAAGTTCAAGTGTGCATTGATTACTTGAAGGAGGAGAACTTAAAAGTGATTTCCTCAACCACATCCATTTCCATTTATCACATAAATGCCACTAAGTGTGATTGCTAATGTATTTCATGAAGGAATTAAGTGAGTTATAACACTCATTTTTCCAATTTGACCATCACATTCACCATGGTTTATGTAAATTTGGTATCACATGAACAAAGAATATGAAAATATTCAATAAATTCAAACTATGTAGCTATACCATTAATAACTCTAATGATTATAGAAATGGGAGAGAAATTTCCAAAATCTGTCATTCATACTCCAATGATGAGAGAAGAGTCCCCAAAAATCAAAACATTCCTAATTTGTAAATTCTTCAAAATGACCATTCTTTGATACAAGGCAAGAACTCTTGATTGTCTATTCATGCTCTTGGTCCCTAAGTGAAGGCTAGTTCTTATTTTACTTTGTGGTTGAAGATAACCCCCTTGCACTTATTTCCCCTATGTGCTTATCTATTTTGTTGTTATTGTTGCGATTGATTTAAAGCTCTAATTGTTGTGTGTTTTAGTGTGGATTCTTGAGTCATTGATGTCATTTGTAGGTTGGTGGAACCTAGTTTTTGAATAGAAGAAATTATTGATAAACCTAAGAAAAAGATTTAAATATACCATATTTTTAAGAAAAGCAAAAATAAAACAATGGCACATTCATAGTTTAAACAAGACATACCTTAGAAACTTCTCAAGGATAAAACCAACAAAATAAGAACACGGGATTCTACCTCCAATAAATCTTTCCATCTCTCTCCTAGTTGCCTCATATCACAACGTTAATTCACTTAGTATATTTGGGATCTAATTCAATTTATATTACTACTCTTACAAAATATTCACAGTGATACTACAATCAGTAAATCAATCACTAATTCACCCACAATACTCTCTGCATACACCTAAATCACCTTGCCATTTCATCTCCTAATTCTACATACCCTACCAAATTGGTATACTTGGCACACTTCCATCCTAAACAAAGCATCTCACTTGGTGAAAATGTATATCAGATATGAGTTGTCCCTATACCATCAAGCCTAATGCCATACAATAATCGTGTCCTACAACTTTACGTGGCTTCCTGCATACCACAAACACACTTACTTCAATCCAAAACTAAACTTGAGGTGATATTTCTAGTGTTGGTATAATCATATCAGATTTGGATTAACATTTAAACCTATAATACAATCACACATAACTCTCGTAACAAGGTAATCATTAGCTTATGTGATCATCTACTCCCTATTGTTGGATACTATACTTTTACCGCTATTAAGGAAGTAATTGTTGGTCTCTAGTATCCATCTAACTTGAATCTAAAGTAATTGCAGTCATGTTGTTTAAGTACTATCGTTGTCATTCTCATTGTCATTGTGTTTAATATTGTTACTACTGTTTTTATAAATTCAATCTAAATATTGTAGTGTTTGCATAGGTGTATGTAGGCTCCAGCGACCAACGATCCCCACTGGGGATCAATAGATCTCCACCTGTGTAGGTATCCTGTGTATTAAAGTATAAATTTAATTTCAAATTTGATGAATTTTCTTTGTATATTTATATTTTTCTGTATCAAACTATGAGGTTATAAATGTGTATGCATGTGCGAGCACCTCGGCCTGCCAGTGCCACTATCCCTCCCTCCTCGGCCTTTCGACCACCGTATATGTCAGTTGTAGCCCATGGAATACATGTCCCCTTCCATGCATCCCTCCCCAACCCATTCCATCCAACCCCCCCTCCCATCCATCACCACACATCCATCCATCTCCCCCTTTTGTTTCATATCCTTCATTCCATCACCCCACCCCAACCCTTCCACCACCTCCCTTACAGTTTCCCATGTTTCCACCCTCCCCCCTCTGACCACTATGTAGCACCCATCCACATTCACCCATCCCTCCACCGAAACACAGACCTCGACGCCCCCCACATTCCCCCACCACCCTCGCTTGCCCTTCCACGGTGGCCCCGTCCATATTACATCCAGTTGGGGTTTATCGCCCTAGACATGCATCTCCACTTCGCCCACGCCAGTCCACACTTCCTCCTTCCACCTCTCCTTCCATTTTGCCCCCCAGTGGTGTAGACACCGTCGTTGTGGATACATCCTCCCCTATACCATTTACCCTAGCATCAGAGCAGGTTGTCTAGTCGACTGCTCCATCTGCCAGCCCTGAAGACCAGTCGATTGTGTTCACAATGAGATTGACTAGTTTATGAAAATCTCATTCAATTTTAACAAAAATTACTATAGGAATCTAATTTAATCATTTATATGATTGTTATAAATGTTGCGGGGTGGCATAGCTGAGAGAGTTGGAGCACGGAGGAGAGAAACCCCCTCACAAATTATAGTCTCGCCTGCAGTGAGTTATTTAAGATTTGAAAACTATTTTTATTTTTAAACTGTGTTTTATACTTGTATAATTTCCATGAAAAGTTGACATATTATTGTTGTTGTTTCAAGGTCCAGGGGGACGTGTTCCAAGTCTCCAGAAGGACCCAACTTCCTCTAGCTTGAAGAAGAGGAAGATCGATTTTGGAGATGCACCTGGGAGTGTCGAGGGTGGGCAGGAGGATCCATAGAACCTCCTATCTACACTAGCCACGATGTGGCATTTTTGGCACTAGTTTCCATATTTTGTATAGGGAACGGGTTTCCATTATATAGACATTGGGAACGATCTTCCATTTTTCCAAAAAGTGTATATGATTGGATCATTTTTGCATATTAATAGATGAATCTGCACTTGTCTATATGACTTTATCTTTGATTACATTTTTGCATACATGACTTTGTCTTCAATAAAAATGTTATGGAAAAGTTTTCACATACATACAGATGCTATTTCTTGACACCAAGTGACCTCAATATGATTCCCTTGTATTTGAATGGGTCTCCATACAAAGATTTATACTACATGTTCTATGAGGATACACTGAGAATGTAATAATGGTATTTTTTAGAGTAAATTGTGTTCACATACATCATACACACATTGAGCAAATTCACATACACACATACACACAACATCCAACATACACATCCAACATACAAACATCAAGCAAATTCACATCCAATATACACACATCACACAAGAAAATTCACATACTCATAAACAAATCCAAATCATCCAAGTGTAGAGGACTCAATGTGTTTAAACAATGAAAGTGTCAGCAATATATGTAATTTAACATTTAATTCAAATGTCACTTCAAATCATCCTTCTAAACTCAGTTATTAATGCATACAAATTCTTCTAAAAATGAAACAAAAGGGAAACCAACCTTATTTTATGCAAACCAAGACTTACTTGTCTCTTATAGAATCATCTCTCATAAACACTATGGCCCTAATACAAATTTTCCAATGTTTTTTACAATTGTCTCTTCATGTTTTGTTGGGTTCTTATTGCATTTGGTACTTCTAAAGATGGGTAATTGATGCAATGAAGCACAAAAGTTTGACCGCGTTAATTTGTACATAAACAACATGCACATATACAAATATATACACATACATACACACATAAGACCATGCACATACACAATAAATAAACCCTATCTTGTAGAAGTCCATGCCAATCTTGCTCGAGGGGGTCATTTATGATATGAAGGCTCCGGACGATCGTGGCCATCCTAAACACATCAACAATGGCCATATGCACGTGTGGGAGCTGAAAGAATCCAAGTCTACTCGTTGGTTTGGGTTCCGTGCCCCCGAAGCAAATCCTAAAAGTGTCCTTGAATGGCCACGGGATTCCTAGAAAATATGACCGTAGCACCAAAACAGTGACTCTGGTCGCGAATCCATTGATTCCAATGGATCCGAGACCTCGGGTTTGAGCTAGCCCCCCCCCCCCCCACACCATGCCTCAAATGCTCATAAACGGTTCTATTGTGCCATCCCAGGAACTAGGTTTTTGCTTAGTGAAGGCCATGCCAATCTTGCTCGAGTGGGTCATTTATGATCCGAAGGATTCCAAGAGAGCGTGGCCATCCTGAACACATCCACAATGGCCATATGCATGTGTGGGAGTTGAAAGAATCCAATTCCACTCTTTGGTATCCAATTCCACTCTTTGGTTTGGTTTTCGTACCCCTGAAGCAAATCCTCAAAGTGTCCCTGAATGGCCATGGTTCCTGGAAAAAATTCCCGTAGCACCAAAACCGTGACTCTGGTCGCGAATCCATCGATTCTGATGGATTCGGGACCCGGGGTCTCAGCTGGGGGACCCCTCACACCGTGCCTCCAATGTCCAGAAACGGTGCTATTGTGCCATCCCAAGAACTATGTTTTTTCTCAGTGAAGGCCATGCCAATCTTGCTCAAGAGGGTCATTTATGATCCGAAGGCTCTCGGGAGAGCCTGGCCATCCTGAACACATCCACAATGGCCATACGCATGTGTGGGAGCTGAAAGAATCTAAGTCCTCTCGTCAGTTTGGGTTCCATGCCCCTGGATCAAATCCTTAAAGTGTCCCTGAATGGCCACGGGGTGCCTTGCAAAAATGCTTGTAGCACCAAAACCGTGACTCCAGTCACGAATCCATCAATTCTGATGGAATCAGGACCCTAGGTTTCAGCTAGGGGGGGCCACACCATGCTTCCAACTCCCGGAAACGGTGCTATTGTGCCATCTATGGAACTAGGGTTTTGCTCAGTGAAGGCCATGCCAATCTTACTCGAGGGGGTCAATTCTCATCCAAACGCTCCTGCGCGTGCGTAGCTATCGTGAACATGTCCACAATAGCCATACGCATGTGTGGGAGCTGACGCAACTCAATTCTCCTGCCTGGTTCGAATTCTATGCCCCCGACATGGATTTGCCATGTGTCCTTGAAATCTTTTGGGAGGCGAGTTTAGATGGGTGATAAAATAATCCTCGTGGCTTGGATTATATGAACCATCAACTCCGTTGGAATATGGACATCATATTAATTCTAGGAGTGCCTCTCTCCTCTAATCCTATTTCCAGAATCTTGTCTTGTTTGACAATTCCAAAATACAAATATATCTATATAATATTGAGAAAAAAAACAAAATTAATTTCGTAGAGTATCCATTTTTGTGAAGTGAGTGAGTTATAAATCCCTCACTTATAAATCATATGGTACCATGGAAATTGAATCCTTGACTATGGTCTAGCTGCTAGAACTTTGAATAGAAAGAAAATTCAACATTTGCAAAGAAAAAATATAAATTTTAGAAGACATGTAGCCATCAATGTATAGCTTCAATAAGGTAATATGAGTTGGAAGATAAGGTCTAGATGTTTGACCAGAGAACAATAGATATGGAGAATAACCTCGAGACAACAACAAGACTCTTTCCATTGCTAAATAATCAACATCAAGAATAACAATTTAAACAGATAGTCAGAAGGAGAAGAGGCTCACTTAGATGATGACTTAGTTGTACTAAGGGTTGGTAGAGAAGGAAGAAGCATTTGTAAATCTACAAGTAGTCACACAAGAGAACAAGTAAGAAAATAGACTTTCCATTGTGACTGTAGAATCCAACACCATGACAGAGACTAGCATGATAAGTTCACCTTTTTAAGACCTTTTGGGAGAATCTTTGGTGATTTTCAAAAGCATACAAGAGGCATTGGTTCAATTTTTTTAAGGTAAATCGGGGATATGATGGAAAAGGGATATGTAGGAGAAGTAAAGGTACCATATTATCCATTATAGCTGAACTAAGGGTTAAGCATGGATTCCTAGGTTGCAATGGCACATAGGAAAAGGCCTTGACCACCAAGATCAATTTTTTGAAGGTGAAAGACATTGCAGAATTGGCCTACTCATTAGAAGAAAGATAAAAAATGAATGAATATGGAAACACACTACCACTTTATCCTTCTCATGAAGGATTGCATCAAGGAAATTGTGAGAGAATTTCAAAGAATTACCCTATAACACTTAGAGAATTTCATGTTAGTATTTACATGCATGCTCATTACATGGGAAGAGAGGTCCTCTTGAGACATCCTATTTGGAGAAGCAAGCCACATCCCACGAGATAAGATATTTTAAAGTAATAATGGAAAGAAGGCTTCCCCAATACAACAAGAAACTCAGTCACCTAAAGAAAAGAATGATGTCAAGCAGTCCATGTAGCACCAAGAATTATTGCCACCACTACAATTTGAGTGGACATTGGGAAGAAAAGTGTTGATGACTTCATCCAGAGCTTCGCCCTAGAAACATTGTAGCCAAGATAAGGTTGTGGAGAGTGAATTCGAAAGGGAACAAAGAGTTGTTTGGATATCTATCCCAAGGAGTAGAAGTTTTCCAAGGATTTATAACAACATAAGTCAAGGTTAGTGTTAGCAACAATGTGGGCATAAGTTGATGCCGACATTAAAGGAAATCATAATAGAATTTTGGTTTCGATGTTGCAACACCAAAATCCATTTTTGTATATGTGCCAAAGGTTGGCACATGGAAGTTAATGAACTTGTGGGTTTCTTGGAACTCCATGGAAATTGACAAAGAAACAAAATGTAGAGTAACTCATGTTTCACCAAGTTGTTTGCTAGCCATTCCTCACATTTCCCAAATCTTGAGGAATTCTCTCATCCTCAAAGACTGTAGGAAATTATTTCACCTACAACCACACATTGCATTATTTTTCAACTATTGTGGGTAGAAGAGTGTACTATGTTTTCATGTCAATATTGTCATTCAATTAACATTGCAACATCAAATTGTTTCCATGATGTGAAGAAATTGATCCTAGCAGAAGAGGATAGTCTACCAAACTTATTGTTGTGGATTTGTTGCACTATGACATATGCTTGTTGGGATATCACTAAACAAGAGAATACCAAAATTATACTTGGTTTCCATTGGCTACCAAGATTGGTTGTCTCCAAGTTTGAGAATCAAAGAGACTTGCACACTGAAAATGGAAATCAATTTTGATTGAAGTGTTTGGATAGAAATATTTATTAGATAAGAGAGTCAATGGTGTTATAGGTCAAATCTGCACTTCTCCGTCCGTGATCACCTTTAGCTGTCGATCACAAAAAAGGACAACTTGGATTGAAGAGCAAGATTGCCCTAGATGATGTATGGACTAGACTTACCCTTCTGAAGGTGACAAAACACTGTTTTTACCTACATTTTGACATGAACGCTACCCTATAGGCATAAGAGTAGCATACACCTCTCAATATGCTCTACTTTGCTTCAGTAGACTAGTGTACACCTCTCAATATAATCTACTTTGCTTCAGTAGACTAGCATACACCTTAAAAAATCTTGCAAACGCTGGTTGTAAAGCATGAAAGTTGCATATTGTGCGCTACTCCACTTGAGAAAACTCGCGTACATCTTAAAATATAATAAAAAATATATTAATTTGTCGAATTGGGATTAGTTGAAGTTGGTTCTGCAACTTCCCCAACCTCCCAATCCGACCACCTCTCGATCTAAACTTCCTACCTTGTCCCATAAATACAAGGAGGATCCATGAGAGGGGTTACTCACTCATAGAGGGAGAAACTATGCATTAAGGGTTGTTATGCTGGAGGAATTCCAAAGTTAGTGTGAAGAGCAGGAGCCCAAAATCCGGTTGCACAAGCACTCTGACCGATCAGGTATAATTGTACTGGTTATTTGCTTTTGACAATAAAGGTTGAAATACTCTTCCTATCCCAATCAAATGTCTAATGTAATGCATATTTGTTTGGATTAAATGCTTGATTGTATTTGATGTCTAAATTGCATTTCAATTTAATCATTGTTATATCAGTCAAGATACGCTGAGGAAGGTATCTTTTGTATTGCAGGTTCATCAAACGGAAGATCAAGTGAAGGATTGAGCAGAGGATTGAGCAAAAGCTAGGATCAAACGTCGTTAATAAGGTATGCCTTCTAAGATCTTGATCTCTTTCTTTTTGTACAAGCCTATGTGATATGATCAATGTATTTACCTATCACCCCAGAAGTTGGTAGTGTCCCTCTCCTCGCTATAAGGTAGAAATCCTGAACAACAGACTGGCGAATCCCCTAGGGACCGGTTGTTTTCTGCTCTAGGAGACCTAGTTAGTTTTCCTTCTAGTACTTTTTGGTTGTTTTGATCCTCTGAGAGGCCCTGTAGGTCACTTTTACCTGTTGTTTCTTGCTTGATTCATCTCAGTTTGAAGTTTCAAAGCCCGTTTCAGACCTTTCCTGACATGAATGCTGGTCTGCCATACATATAGTAGCATACAGTAGATGAAAAACGTTGGTTTCCCTACTGCACAGTAGGGTACATCTCCCAGTATACACAGGTTTATACACTGCACAGTAGAGTATTTTCCTATAAATCTATGTTTGCTGTTGGGATTTGATTTCCATTTGTTTGGTTTGATTTCCAATCTTTTTCCTTGCCTTCTTAACTGAGTCCTGAGGTCTGTAAGCCTTTGTTGAGTCTTGTTAGCCTCTCCTATGTCCCTTAACTCATTTTTGCTTGCTTGCGTCTTTGTAAGTGTCTTCACTATCTTCTAGCCTTTTCAAAGTTTGTGCACTTCTCTGTTTTGGTTTAGTTGCACGCTTGTATCCGAGTTGCTGGTTGCAATCATACAAACATGTGTTTCTTAAGCATTAGTTGTTTGTGGCAACGTTAGCACGCTTCCTTGGTATCTTATCCTTTTTCATTAGGGTTTGACCTAGTTTGAAGTTCTTAGGGTTGCTTTGGAGAGTTGCTTGGTCTATTCACTTCCTGATTGTTTTCAGTTTGAGTTCAAGTGAGTAGAAGCCCTCTAGTTTGCTTTCTTTCGAGTTTGTGTGCTTGGTAAGTTCCCTTTTTGGTTCGCTTGCTTACTTCTTACTTGGATTAGTGTTTTTCTTAGGTTTTTGATACTTAGGAGCAGCCGTTTAGGCCTGCCCTTCTGCTTAAGAGTGTCTCTTTTCCATGTTGCTTTTGCACTTTGTTTCCAAGTCTCAAGTTTTTCTTTTGCAAAAAATTAGTAAGTCAAGTCTTCCTCGAATATTTGGATTCATTTGTTTGAGACATTTAGTTGTTAGTCTTACCCACACCTTTTCATTTAGGTCTTACGTGCACTTTTACAAGTTCTTTTCTTTTACAAATTATCAGAAAAAAGACAAAAAATGTTTTAAGTAGCTTAGTAGTAAGATCTATTTCGCTTTTGAAGTAGCTCAATTTGATTCGAAACATTAAAAGAAAATACAAAAAGATTTTGTTTTAGGTTTTCTTAGGTTTTCAGTTTTGAAAGAATCATAAACGGAAAGAGAAAAATTTGTGAATTTGAAAGCATTGTCTTACAAGTACTGTACTTTATTTACAAACCATTCCACACACCGCACTACAACCCTCGAGTAACAAATAGCCTTAAAAAGAAACTTTAATAAAATTTGTTAGCAACAATTTTCTTTATAGGTATACACGACATCAACTAGCTTAGGCTAGAGTTTCGAGCTTAAATCACCTTAAACTGCTCGAGGCTGGCTTCATTACTCAACAATCATATTACGATTGTCTTTTAGGTAAATCCATCTCTGTCAAATAGTCCTGAGAAAATCTACTTAAACCAGAGCTAAGCACGAGGCCGTGGAAGATTGGAACTGTTGAGGATATCCCCTCACTTTCCCTTCAACCATAAACTAGAGTTGACTCGTGTACGGGGATCCTTACGGATTTCGGGCTTTGCTTCCCTGCCCATGCATTTCGACTAGGATGACGATTGCCCCCTTAGGTTATTTCGCATTGATGGTAGCCTTAGTATCATACTTCTAGGATCTTACACAGGTAGAGTGGGCGGTTATTCCCACTTCACCTCGGACAGACGTGGAAGGAAACCCCCTGGAAGTAATCCCGGGAAAGCCGTTTGGTGATTCAAGCACTTGCACCCAGTGGACCTCCGGAGGACACCACGTAACTGACCGTCGATGCTCTGTTAGCCTTTTTTGGGCCCTAATCATCCCAGACTTGCTTCCAAGAGTATTTACCATTGTTTGCCTGGTCTAAGTACTTATGAAATTTTGTAGTGGTATGTTGTTTTCCCTTTTGTTGTAGTGGCCAACTAGGTGTCTTACTTAGATTTATTTTATTATAGTTGTGGAAGACCAAGATCTTTGTCGGTCTCGGAGGTTGCAAAACCTTCCCCCACTCATAGTGGAGCCTCCACCGCTACTGCGACGTAGGAGAACTAATTCTCATGGTTCTTTTGAACTTACGGGAGAAACAAAGGTTCTTGGAGATCCGTATCCTAGAACACTGGATCGATAAGTCTTTGAAACTGTCAAGGTTGAGGATTTAACTACCACAGAGTTTAATACTCCTTGTAACCCTCCTCTCACAAACCTTAACGATCCACTTCTGGTACCTGTTGGTTTCCAACAGCCTAAGTATAGTGCTTACCTATTTACACCTGGTCTTACTATGATCAACCCAGGAGATGAGCAGGGAGTTCCACAGACTCCCACAACTACTTCTATGAATGCAAGGATTGTGAATCCTTCATTCTCAAACACTGCTCAATCGAGTTCATCGCAGAATGCTTCGGCCTCGACCCCATCTTTTAGTTTCAATGTTGGAACTTTAGGCATGCCGATATCATTAGCCTCGACCTCAGCCTCAGCCTCCACACCTTCTTTTGGACCCAACAATGTCCCTTTGTCAGAGATACCCGCAGTGATTTTTACTCAGTCTTCTGCAACACAACCTTTACAAGGTGTAACATAGAATATTGCTTCTTCATCCGTGGTTGGACCTACCCCATTTACATCTATCCCAGTTATGGGTATGATGACGGCACCATCCACTACCACCACGTCGGGTTTCAACCCCTATGCAGGTTATAACATTAATCCGTCGAATATGCCTGTAGGGAGTATCCCCTTCTCTCTGTTTGTTGGAGGAGGGGGTAATATCATTAACCTGTAGTTCAGTGGGGTTAACCCCCAGTCACAGTGGACTACCCCTCAAGGATTTAATCCACTTACTTTCGGATGGAATATATTCAATCCTTTCGTTTCACAACCGATGGCTGGGGGAAACCCCAACCAACAGTACATGAACCAGGCCATGGGTGGTCCCCAATACTAGGTTCCTATTTACTAAAAGCCATCGGCTCAACCACGTTTACCTTTTCTAGCAACTTTAAACTTGCTAGATCTTTTAAAGCTTATGAACGACCCAGTGCATCATGACCTTGCATGGCCACCTGTTCCCACCAAGTTTCCCTCGGACATTCTGAAGTTTGAAGGTGAGGCTGGTGAGGACCCTGGTGACTATGTCACAACCTTTCATCTCTGGTGTTCCTCCAACTCACTAAACGATGATTCCATAAGGTTGAGGCTCTTGCAAAGAACCTTAACTAGTGTCGCAGCCAAGTGGTACATTGAATTGCCAACAGCTTCCTATGGCACCTTTCAGGATCTTTCCATTGTGTTTTTGAACCACTTTCAACTCCCCGTCCGGTACGATGTCGGGACAGACCTTTTGTCAACATTTCGGTAGAATAAGGCCACTCACCTCTCTGATCATATTCAGGAGTGGCGGAGAAGAAAGAGGCTCATCAAGGCCGACATTCCCCCAACATTCTTGTTAGAATGGCACCTTAAGTCTCTTCTTCCTTATGTTTCTAAGGAAGTTTCCACTTCAGGGGTGTCTTCCAAGGAGGAAGCCATTTTGAGAACTCAGCAGCTCGACTTAGTCTATTCTCAGTCTGGGATATTGTATGAGATAATTCCTGATGCCCCGAGGTCTAATATAGACTTAGGTAAGCCTAAACCTGGACCACATGCCAATGGCATTGTGGGTTCAATCAATTCTACAGCTTTTGATGCCTTAACAAAGCAAGTTCATTCCTTGTCAGTCAAACAATCTGCTGCAGATGCAACTTCTGTTGCACCCTCCCCTTCTACTTCAGAGTCTGTACAGCAGGTGCAGACAAACCAAAAGGGATCTCAACAGCCCAACAACAAGAGAAAGGGGAATAAAAGGGGGGCTAACCAACAAAATCCTGACAACACACAAAATTCCCAAGAGGGTAAGAACGAGAAAAGGAAAGCTAAGTTCCCTTGAAAACTGTGTCAAGGGGACCACCTTACTCACCAGTGCCCTCTAATGGAAGAATCCCAGAAGCTGATTTGTGAGAAGAAACCGGCTGTCTTGAAAGATCCTTTTCCTCATGGACATAGTTCAGCTTCTGGTAGCTCTAGTGCTGGGGGCACCACTCGTGCCACCTCTGATCAGTATTTCGTCAACATGGTTAACTCAGACGCTCTTTTACAAACGAGGGAAATAAATTATACCCCGGATTCACAGAATAAGGATAAAGATATTCCTGAATCTTCCACCCCTCTCCACATACCAGTGGATTCACTGCCCAAGATCCCGAAAGGTGTCTTGAAATGGGCTTTGCACAATCCCAACGCACGGGCTGCTGCCAACTACAATGTGGTTGAAGATCTAGCCCAGACCCCTTGTGTTGTGTCCACCTTAGAAGTTTTTCAAAGTGTCCCATTGCAACGCAATGCACTTCTAGTAGCAATTGGGAGTATGGATTCGTCTAATATGTCTGCATGTTTTGATATGCAAGATATCAAGTACCGGTTGCCGTATCATGTCGCCCTCCAGATCGAAGTCATACATGGTCCCAATACCATTAGACGGGCTGTAGTGGATGAGGGCACATCTACGTGCGTAATGTCAATTTCTTGTTAGAAAGCCTTAGGTGAACCTGAGTTAGCTCCCTCGAACATGATACTCACTGCCTTCGATGGAAGATCCTTCCGTCCACACGGAGTCTTACCATCCTTCGAAGTCGAACTTGCAGGAAAGCTAGTATCGATAGAGGTAGAAGTTTTGGATGCTCCGCTGGATTATAACTTACTGTTGGGTAGGAGCTAGACATATGCCATGCAGGCAGTGCCATCAGCGGTCTTCCGGGTCGTAATGTTCCCCCATGAAGGAAAGATCGTCTCAGTCGATCAACTTTCGTTTACCCGAAAGAACAACCATCCTCCATCAGATTCTTCTATTCCATTGATTGATCAATCCACCCCAGTCATTGAGAGCTTAGGAGCAGGTCTCTACGGGTCCTTAATAGGAACTTTTGACCTACCTTCTCCTGCATTATTTGTTGGTTCTGAAGAATGTTCACCTTCTGAGAACTCCACGACCTGTTCCACAACGGATCCACGATTTCTCCTTATTGAATCAGAACCAGCTGTGCCGATACTTGTTGCAGAGATAACTAATATGGATTCACAACGACTCACAACAGAACATATCTTGACTCCTTTGGTCTCTACTGAGTCAGATATGGACTATGCTCCTGCATGGTCAACCGACTCTACCCTCTCTCCTGATAGTCTAGACACGGTTTTGCCTTCTGATGTTGGAAGCCATGACGAACCTGAATCCTCCTCGGGAACGTTTGCACTCCAGGTCCCAACTATTTTCCATTCTAAACTTGATAGAGAGAGGCGAGTTTTCTTCGAGACCTGGTGAAAATGTTGATTTACCCTCCATCCCTTCCACTTCACAAGTTGCTCATGTCGAAGGGAATGTGAGGAATACATCGAGAACGATCCCGATCAACATTTCCACCAAACCTGGGGTCACAGAAACTGTTTTTATTGGAACGAATTGTTATCTTGATGACATCATTCCGTATACCAATCTTCCTATTGATTTCTGTGACATCATTTCTTGGTATCATGAGGAGATTCTAGGCATCGACCCTACTTGAAGGAGTCATTACGAGCATTCTTCCACCTTTTCTTCGAGCTCGTTAAAAACAGTACGGAGGTTACGAACATTCTTCTACCTTCAATTCGAGCTCGTTAAAAATAGTAAGGAGGCTATGAGCATTCTTCCATCTCTCCTTTGAGCTCGTTAAAAACAGTAAGGAGGTCACAAGTTTACTTTTTCGAGCTCGTTAAAATGTTATGAAAACGATTTTTATGGAGTTCTCTCTAAGCTCTTGTTAGACTCTTTAAATATGACACTATTGCTGAGTATAGTTTTCATTTCAGACTCGTTAAAGGATTTGAAGCAACATCTGCTTAAGTATAAGTTTAACCTTTTTTCGGACTTTTGCGGATTACTTACGAAAAAGGAATACTCTAGTCATCCGTGGCTAGAAGAGTTCTTCTTCCATTATTTTACACTTTTTTGGGGGAGAAGACTAACTGTACGAAAAAGGACCTTTGGAGCCTCTCTTTAGGGTTTTCAGGCTCTCTAAATATGAAAACACCAAGCGAGCATTCACCTACTCAGGCTCGATGTGAAATCCACGAGAGGGTAAATAGAGGTTTGTTTAAGTTTTTCAGACTCTATAAATAGGAAAACACCGACGAGCATATGTCAACCCGGGCTCGATACTAAAATCCACATGGGGGTGTATGGAGGATTATTTAAGTTTTTCTGACTCCTTAAACAAGAAAACACCGGCGAGAAAGAACAGATCTCGGCTCGATATTAAAATACAGAGATCAGTACTATAGAGTATTCTTCTATCTCTTCTTCAAACTCTGTAAACAATGAAGAAGGTCCTGAGTCTTCCTCCCATGGGCTCGTTAAAATTTTCACATGGTTGGACTTATTGAGTTTTCATTCTTTCTTGGACTCATTAAAACAACAAGAAGGATATTCTTTTATCTAAAAAGAATAAGGGATAAGAAGGGTATATCACATCTTTCGGTTTCAAAGGCAGTTCAGTGAGTCCTATCCTTGAACACAACACCTATTTGAGTCTATCATTTTAGTTGGGTTTAGTTTTCGACCTTAAGGTGAACCTGATCTCTGAGTTGTTTACTCCCCTGGTTGGTTATTCTTCCAACCATATGGAGGGTCTGCTAATGTCTCCTACATTGCAGGCTTATATCATTTCCCCATCATGTTGAAAACTGCCTAAGTCACTTTGTGTCATGCTCACTGTTCAAGGATATAGCCCGTGTTGGCCATTCTGCAGTTTACCTTGACCTCATGTGTCGGCCATCCTGGTGTCAGTTTGTTTCATCTTGTTACTCCTTCTACTCCACATCAACTCATATCTTTGAGTGTTCCTCGTGTTGGATGATGGAGGATGCATTAAGGCCTCCCTTCCAGTGGACTTCTTCCCATCGACATCAACTCATTTTCCTCTGGGAACGAAGTTTAGAGTTTCGGTTAGTACCTTGGGGATTGCAGTCACCAGTGGCAATTTCCCTCGTTGTTGAATTATGAGAATACATCAATGTCTCTTATTTGACAGGTTCCTCAAGTGTTCGACTTCAAATCCACTTATTCACACTTGTTGGATCGTACTAGGTACCTTGGGCCCCATTATCATTATCGGTGGAAGCCCTCGCGTTTGTTAACGGTATACATCAATGACCGGTAATCAAACGATACCCCCCATGTTCGACTTTAGCTCATTTATTCGCATGGAGAGGGTTTGTACCTTGGGTTGTTTTAGATGAAGACCTTGGGATGTTGATAGCATTACCTCATGATGTTATCACCCAAGTTGCACAAGATTGAGCCTCACTCATTTTGGCTCTTCATGAGACATAGATCCAGTTTGTTGTTATGGCTATGATCTCTCATTTTGACATGGATCCACGCTTGTATTTTAGTGGCCATGCTATATATACATCTCCTAGTTATGTATCGGAGATCATGTTGTATCATGTTACACATCTATATGATGTCAAGATTGTAATTGCTCGCTGACCTTGATCGTTATTTCTGGTAGTTTTGTGACTTGGTTCTGTGGTTTCTTGCTCCTCCTCTGACTTGAAATTATAATGTATTTCGGCCATCGCTTCCCTCTGACCTCACACATTAGGGGGCATCTGTTATAGGTCAAATCTGCACTTCTCCATCTGTGATCACCTTTAGCTGTCGATCACACAAAAGGACAACTTGGATTGAAGAGCAAGATTGCCCTAGATGATCAATGAACTAGACTTACCCCTCTGCAGCTGACAAAACATTGTTTTTACCTACATTTTGACATGAATGCTACCCTACAGGCATAAGAGTAGCGTACACCTCTCAATATGCTCTACTTTGCTTCAATAGACTAGTCTACACCTCTCAATATACTCTACTTTGCTTCAGTAGACTAGCATACACCTTCAAAAATCTTGCAAACGCTAGTTGTAAAGCGTGAAAGTTGCATATTGTGCACTACTCCACTTGAGAAAACTCGTGTACATATTAAAATGTAATAAAAAATATATTAATTTGACAAATTGAGATTAGTTGAAGTTGGTTCTGCAACTTCCCCAACCTCCCAATCCAACTACCTCTCGATCCAAACTGTCTACCTTGTCCGATAAATACAAGGAGGATCCATGAGAGGGGTTACTCACTCATAGAGGAAGAAACTATGCATTAAGGGTTGTTATGCTGGAGGAATTCCAAAGTTAGTGTGAAGAGCACGAGCCCAAAATACGGTTGCACAAGCACTCTGAATGATCAGGTATAATTGTACTGGTTATTTGCTTTTGACAATAAAGGTTGAAATACTCTTCCTGTCCCAATCAAATGTCTAATGGATTGCATATTTTTTTGGATTAAATGCTTGATTGTATTTGATGTCTAAATTGCATTTCAATTTCATCATTGTTATATATCAGTCAAGATACGTTGAGGAAGGTATCTTTTGTATTGCAGGTTCATCAAACGGAAGATCAAGTGAAGGATTGAGCGGAGGATCGAGCAAAAGCTAGGATCGAACGCCGTTAAAAATGTATGCCTTCTAAGATCTTGATCTCTTTCTTTTTGTAGAAGCCTATGTGATATGATGAATGTATTGAAGTTAACATATTAAATTATTTTTGAATTGAAGTTGTAATTAATAATATTTCATTGTTCCTTAGATGAGTATATTGATTTTATCTTAAATGATTTTATAAGTAAGTGATTTCATGAATAAGTGTAGTGTTTAAATATAAAGAAAATGCATATATATAGATTTTCAAATTAATTAACTAATTTTGAATTAAAGTTGTTATTAATAATATTGTTACATGTAATATTAAATATACATGTGCTATACCTTTTAGTTATATATGTTGCCCAACATTCAATATACATACATATGACAATCATAAAACATAAAACCTTAGAAAACACACCTATTATATTAACGATAATATACATACATATGACAATCATAAAACATAAAACCTTAGAAAACACACCTATTATATTAACGATAAGAAAGGAAAAAGGTGGGGAAGCGAAAGGAAGATGGAAGATGGAGGGGATTACAGTACCACGTAGAGCTGTAAGACGAGAATGCACTACTAGGCTACTACAGACACACACTATAACTAGTACATATACACACTATTTTTGAACTTTACTACAGACACACACTATAACTAGTACAGATACACACTATTTTTGAATTAAAGTTGTTATTAATAATACTTCATTGTTATTGAAATGAGTATATTGATTCGAAGACATCTTGATACATCCAGTATTATATATACATGTGCTATTTATCATTATTATTTATATATGTTGGACAACATTCAATATACATACATTTGGCAATCATAAAACATAAAACCGTAGAAGACACACATATTATATCAACGATAAGAAAGGAATAAGTGGGGAAGCGAAAGGAGGATGGAGTAGATTACAGTACCACGTACAAACGTAGGAGCTGTAAGACGAGAATGCAGTACTAGGATACTACAGACACACACTATTACGGTGAAAAGTAAGACCTGTACAGCCACACACTAGGACCTGCACAAACGTGCATGAAGTCTTTATTTAACTTGAACTTATTTATGTATGAGATATGAAATTACCAAGTCAGGACTCAGGAATAGTGCGTTTCAAAGTGAACGTCCGTGTAATTGACGCCATAGAAAACGCCGTCGTCTCTCTGAACCCTAACGGTCTCGCCCGTAGTAAGCAGGTCTTCTTGGACGTAAGAGAATTTGACGTCGCACTTGGCACTGGTACCCATCACCGTCACTTCCACCGTCTCTTTAGCTTTAACCGGCGCATGGTAAGTGCTTGTTACGGTCTTGAGCGTTTCCGTTGTCCCTCCCCACTCCCCAGACACCGTAAGTTGAGCAGAGACCTCTACTTTCCCTTCCGCTACAAAAGGGATTCCCGTTTGGAATGTGGTTTTGATGCCGGTGGAAAAAGATACGCCTGTTTTCCAACTGGTGCTCTTCTTTTCTGTGTAGGAAAAGCTAACTTGCAACGTGGTGGGCTGATCGGAAGTGTTCGTGGCAGTGGCCTTGTCCAGAACCAGCGGTTGCAAGTCATAGATGTGAGCGGTGTCCATGTGGTATATAACTGAATACACCTTCCGCGAGAACGTGGGCTCGTCGACGCGGAGGATGGCAGTTCGTTCCAATGAGGCGGTGCCAGCGTTCAAACAGCTCGTCTTCCCCTCTGTCGTAAGACGTTTGCAAAACCAATTATTGCCAAGGCATCGGAGTGCCACCGTCTGATCATCAATCTTAACGGGCAGAAAGAGCAAGTCCTTATCAGACGAATCATACTGGACCGTATCAGCCCATATCCAGTTAGGACTCCGTCTCCAGAATTTGTTCCAGTGTAAACATTTCAGCCTCACGGTCCCGTCCCCAACGGGCACCACTTCGTGCCTCACGCGACCATCGCCGATATCGGTCGTGTTGAATTGAAGATACTCGTGCTTTTCAGTCCAGAAAGCAGCGAGATACATGTCGTTGTCTCCTTTAAAAGCAACATACTTGGGTAGCGTGGCAAGCAATCCAAGGTCGTAGAATATCATAACGCCACGTTCACCAGGTTTGTCGACCTCGCCGGCAAATAAACAGTTATGCAGTTTATGTTCCTCACCGAGTGGCCAGCGAGCGGCGAACTTGTTGAGCTGCACTGATCTCAAACTCACATTGTTAGAGTCCAGCAATTCGGGGGCGAAGAGAGTACACGACCAGCTGGACTGATCGGTATTGATGGAGTCCTCGCCGGCAAAGATCCACCAGGTGCTGGAGGTCTCTCTCCTCCAGAATTTGTTGTTGTAGCTGCATTTTATGTGCACGTAGCTTTTATCAGTAGGATCTCTCACCACCTCGTGCTTTACGTAAGGACTACTCAAATCGTCATAGCCGAATTTCAGAAACCCGCCGTTTCCATCGCCTAAGTGCAAGCCCAAATACTTGCCGTTATCTCCTTTAAAAGCTACGTATGGGGGTAAACCCTCCACGGGCATCTTGGACGAGGGAAAACCATCGACTGCCATCTTGGACGAAGATCACACTTGCTATTGCTTGATCGCAGTGGGAGAGCATACACGGCTTCTATGCTCAGACACTAAACAATCAAATTTCCCGATGCCTAAGACAAGCATGCGAACTTTCTTAAATAGCCTATTGACTCTGTATAACGGTCACACAAAAAATAGATTGTTTCACATGGGCATATTAACATGACCGACCAGTACACAAAGCTTACCGATGTTAAAAAAAACAGATGTTCTTTCACATGCGGATATTAACACCACAGATCTTACCGATGTTAAAAAAAACAGATGTTCTTTCACATGGGGATATTAACACCACAGATGTAAAAAAACAGATGTTTCACATGGGCATCTTAACATGACCGATAAGCACACAAAACTTACAGATGTTAAAAAACCAGATGTTGTTTCACATGGGGATATTAACACCACAGATGTAAAAAATCAGATGTTTCACATGAGCATATTAACATGACCGACAAGCACACAAAACTTACAGATGTTAAAACAAACAGATGCTCTTTCACATGGGGTTATTAACACCACATATGTTAAAAAAAACAGATGTTTCACATGGGCATATTAACACCACTTCCCGATGCCTAAGACAAGCATGCGAGATGTTTCACATGGGCATTGGGCATATTAACACATAACTTACAGATTTCAAAAAAATACGGGATATTGTTTCACGTGGTGATATTAACGCCTTATCCCTGCAGCCAGGTCAGAACGGGCCTGTCCTCTGTCCTCTGAGCGGGTCAGAATGGAACGGGCCTGTCTTCTCTTTTTTTTTTCTTATGATGGTTAAACCGGCGTTCAATGGAAGGCGAGAACGCCGAATAGGACGGGGTCTCGGGGTCGATCCTGTCTTCTCTCACACAAGGACAACTGAGTCCTCATCCACGCCATGTTACGAATGAATCCATGGGAATCAAATTTGAAGGGAGGGTCCTATGGTTATGATATTTTGAGCTCCTGAGGGTTTGGGTTTGACAAGTTAAAATAAATAGCAGGTCCTATTTCCCTATGAACGGTTATGATATTTTCAACTATTTAATATTTACCTGAAAAATCAAATAGTCATTAAGAGTGAGATGGTTTGGCAAGGTCTATGATATGCTCCACAATGCACACCACTAGCTAGCCAGGTAAGGCTCAGCTCAACCATACAAATAGCTGGCTAAGCTCCAACTAGTCAAGACTAGGGAACTAATAAATCAACTATCAAATTGATCTCAAGATACAACAAACTAAGCATTCCAAATCTTGAGCTCAACAAAGGGAAGGAATCCCTTTATATATGATTCGTCCCACTCAGCTCTATGAGCTAGACGAGAGATAGAGTATCTCTCTTTCTAAAGATTGAATACATGTACCCCATATATATTTCTAAACATTGAGCCTGTGACTCTATTAAAAAAGGAGATATTTCAAAAGAGTCAAAAGCTTTGCTTACGTAAATCCCAAAAAATAGTACTAATTACGTATTCCAACATATCATTCTATGTAAGCATCTGTGCATCTAGGCCTATGTTGAAGCATCATTGTAGACATAAAAAAACAAAACTGATATGTAACTCAATCCACACATTATGACTAATTAGCAGGAGGGACCAACCCTCCATGAAAGGTCTATGGTAAAATTCAAAATGATATCCATTGTGGTACTGTAATGTACCCATTCAATTAAGGTTATAACAGGAAAATTCCATCAATCCTACTAGTTCCCTGAGGGGGATGGAGACATTGGGATTTGCAATAAGGGAGCTATTAAATGATGTTTAGACATTAGAGTGGAATAAATATTTAATAAAGGAGCTAATTAAATAAATGCAAGAGAAAATCAAAGTGGCAATTGATCATGAAGACACATGGAGGTTGTGGGGCCCACACAAGCTAGAATTTATGTGCCACATGGCATCTTTCTCTTGCAATTCCGAATCCATGAGAAGCCTAATGTTCTTGGGATGAGTTAGGAGGCTCATACACTTAGCCATATGCATCATAGGCCAAATTTGGATGGAAATGTAACTCCTAAGGAGAAGGAAGAGTCAAATGAGGAGTTATTGGACACTTGGACTAGATTCCCTAACCTATATGACAATAATGATGAAGATGCTATGACAAATTGCAAATATGATTGTTGACATCTGACCATTATGACATGTCAAGCCTAAATATAGCATCCAAGAAGGCGCTCATGGGATTTGGGGAAGCTCAATGGACTCCTATTCGAATTGGTGAAAGGTGGAAGGCTTGGAAAGGGAGGACACATGGAAAATCTTGAGCCCCACCCTAATTTAAATTGGATTGGGAACCTTAGAAGGCTAAGGATGTTTATAAAATATAGGGATCAACCAAGAGAAGGGATTTTGATCATTTTGAGAATTTGCATTTGTGAAGAGAGCTAGTGGAAAACTAGTCTACTTGCCTTAGCCAATTTCGAGGGTGAAAGATTCCCATCCTAGTTGGTGTGTGGAAAGTCCATTTAGACCTTTCATGATATATTTAATGGAGTCTTTATTTGCAGGTGTAAGCTACAGGGAAGCTCGTGGTTTCTTCTAGTGATGCTCACTCCTTCAACCATTTCTAGTTTTCATTGCATATTCTTGATCCTTGAGGAGAGGCGTTTTTGGTGAGCTATTGTACTCTTTGGGGGAGCTTTTAATGTCCCATTTCTTTTGTAATATGAATTAAATACTATGTTCTTCATATTTAGAAATTTTCAGGTCGAGATTCCTAGTGTAAATGTATAAATCTGATTTTTAATGAAAGAATGGTGCCATTTCCCCACTATCTTGATGTGTAGCAATGATGTATTGATGTATTCGAATGGAAGATCATTCCTCTGATGTATTTATGATTAATGGGCTGTAATTTATGATCTACACAAGTTTCATGTTCAATACTTAATCATTTGGAGTCATTTTGATCAGTTTAATACCATTTGAAGAAGATTTAATGTCATTTCCCCCAAGGTCGAAACTAGTGATTTTGTAGTTGTTGGGAGAGGGTTATAATAGACTTCAAAAATTGAATAATGGTGCACATAAGACCTTAATATAATCCCTTAGACATCCCCTACCTCTGTTCAGAAATCCGAGTGGGTTTGGAAGCATTTGGAGAGCCATATTCAGCATTTACCCTGGGGGATTTGAACCCCAAATTGCTAGTTAAATTCCATACTTTGGATAGAGTCTTAAAGGGGTTTGAAGAAGTCTTTCGGTGGTCCTATATCATCCCTGAACATCATAATCAACTCCTAATATTAGTCATACACCTTCTCTGAATATTTGGGAGCATTTGGGGCAGTTTGGAGACTTAGACCTCAAAACTAGTCAAAGGTCGAACTAGGGAAAAAAGTTGAAAATTTCACTGTTTTAATTAAAAAAAAAAAAAGGGACATTACAAGTGGTATCGGAGCATGATCTTGGCACCTGATGGTATTAACAAGGAGCCAAAGAAATAATCCACCACCCTTAGAACCTGAAGTTGAATAGGTTTTTGTTGAAGAGGAAGTAGTAGGAGAAGAAGAGTATATTGTTGAAACCATGCCTAAGAATGGAAACGAAACCTCAAAACATGAGGAGGAATTTATTACAATCATAAAACCTTTTTTTGAAAACCTTTCAAGTGGCATCCAAGACATGAACAACATATGATGAAAGGATTTGAATTGATGGCTAGCCAACTTGGAGGCAAAGGAGTCATGGGAGGCAGTAGTAGTTCACATTCAGAAGAAAAGAAGACAATGGGTGGGCATATTTTCTCAAGCACAAGACCCCATAATATACCTAATGAATTTTAGAGCACACCAAGGCCTACTGCACCTAAATTTCTTGTGCCCAAAGAAGAGCCTAACACCCCATTTGACATGGATGGATTGGTAAAAGAATGGGAAAAGTTGGGTGAGGATTGTAGAAGGACTCTACCATTTGACCAATACTTTACCGTCTCAAACAAACTCAAGAAGAGGGAGGATAATAGGGCTCTATTCCAAAACAAAGAATTAAATTCTGCTATTGGTAAAATGCCACTTCCTACTTTTGATTGTTCCTCTCAAAGTTCTGCTAACACTTGGGTGCAAAAAATAGATGTGTATTTTCAGCTGAATCCAATGGTGGAAGAGGATGCCTTAAAAATGGCAATTTTTCATCTAGAAGGAGATGCCAATGAATGGTGGTTCCATGGTCTGAAAGCTTTGGGACATGATCAGGTTACTACCTATGGAGAATTTTTTGACAGGGTGTTTGAGATATTTGAGCAAAAAGACCCAGAATTACCTTTCAAAGAACTAGCCCAATTGAAGCAAGTGGGAACTCTTGCTGATTACATGTTAGAATTTCAAAAGTTATCAATCAAGGTGGCTGATATATCTATGGGAAGGTTAGTATTGTTGTTCACTGAAGGTTTGGATGAACCTTTAAAAGGTTTAGTTAAAGCCCACAAACCAACTACATTAAGAGATGCTATGAGCTTGGCTAGAGATCTCCAAAATGTGCTTCCTAGAACAAGATTTCCTCCCAAGCCTAACTTCATATCTGAAAAGAAACCTTGGAAAAGAGATGCATTTGATAAGAAGCCTTGGAAAAGAGATTCATTTGAAAATAATAAGAAAGAAGGACTAAACAGGGAAGAACTTAGAAGCAAAAACTTGTGTTACACATGCTTTCAACCATGGGCACCAGGGCATAAATGTACTAAGGGAAAGGCTCAATACATCGAAGTATTTTCTGATAATGATGAGTATGAAGGGGGTATGGATGAAGAAAAACATATTTCAAATCAAGAAAAGGCATATGAGACAACAGAAGAAGGAAGACAAGAAGAAAATCAACCCTCACCTGACAAAGCAAGAATGATAGTACTTTCAGCAGTGCCTCGTTATCACACTATTCGATGCAAGGGTGTGGTGCTAGGACAAAGAGATTCAGTTTTGGTAGATGGAGGAGCCACACACAACTTCATTGATGCAGACATGGTGGAGAGAAGGAAGATACCTATTGAACCATTCGATGGCTTCACAGTTTTCATTCCATGGCACAACACAATGGAGTGCAAAACATGGGTTCCAAAGCTGCAAGTCACCATAGGTAACTATACCTTTGTTGATAGATTTTATGTGGTTGATGTTGCTGATACTAATATGGTTTTGGGAGTGAAATGGCTGTACTCTTTAGGGGAGCATACAGTAAACTATCAAATTCCTGAGATGAAATTTCAAGATTCAAAAGGAATACTAAGGGTTGTGAGAGGGAAACACACCTACCCAAATCAAGTAGTGAATTCCAATAGTATGAGATATATATTGAGGAATGGAGACATAGAATGGGCTACGAAATGTCATATCACATTTCCCAAGCCAAACATAAAGGTTGTTGAACACCCAAAGGAGATAGAGAAAATATTTCAAAAGTATGAAAAAGTTTTTAGAGATCTTCCACATGGTAGACCACCTGATAGGGGGGTTGAGCATAACATTGTTTTGGAGGAGGGTACTTCACCCATTCAAATACCACCCTATAGACATCCAAAAAAATTCAGAGATGAAATTGAAAAGGCCATCCAAGAACTCCTAGAGTTGGGACTCATTAGACCAAGCTCTAGCCCTTATGCTTCTTCAGTAGTGTTGGTAAAGAAAAAAGATAGAACCTTGAGGATGTGCATAGACTTTAGAGCCTTGAACAAGAAGACAATAAAGAATAGGTATCATATTCCTAGGATTGATGAGCTCATGGATGAGCTATTTTGGGCCAAATATTTTTCCAAAATTGATCTTAGATCAGGTTATCACCAAATTCGAATAAAGGAAGAACATGTGCAAAAGAGTGCTTTTAGATGTCATTATGGCCACTTTGAGTTTCTTGTTATGCCTTTTGGACTAGCTAATGGTCCAACCACATTTAAAGCATGTATGAATAGGATCTTTTGCAAGCAGCTTAGAAGGTTTGTTTTGGTTTTCTTTGATGACATTCTCATTTACAGTAAAACTTGGCAAGAGCATTTGCAACATTTAGAGACTGTGTTGAAAACTTTGCAAGAACAGTCCTCGTTTGCTAAGATGTCTAAATGTGAATTTGGGATGAAGGAACTATTGTATCTTGGCAACATTATTGGGCAGAAAGGAGTGAAAGTACACATGGAAAAAATAAGGGGTATCTTAGAATGGCCATCACCAAAAAACATCAAAGAATTAAGAGGCTTCATTGGAATATGCACCTATTATAGAAAGTTTGTGAAAGAGTTCTCCAAATTGACTTCTCCACTCACTGATTTGACTAAGAAGGATGCTTTAAAGTGGGATGAAGAGGCTGAAAAGACATTCCAAAAAATTAAAGAGGTAATGAGTAGTTGTCCCATACTTGCATTACCTGATTTTTCTAAACCTTTTGTTGTGGAATGTGATGCTTCAGGTGGAGGAATAGGGGTTGTCCTAAAGCAAGGCCAACACCCTATAGGCTTTGAGAGCATAAAGTTGCAGCCTCATGAAAAGATTTACTCCATCTATAACAAAGAAATGTTGGCCATCATGCATGCATTGGCCAAGCTTAGGCAATACTTAGTGGGAAACAAGTTTGTGGTGAAAATTGACCACAATAGTCTAAGGCACTTCCTCACCCAAAAGGATCTAAATGAAAGACAACAAAAGTGGGTAAGAAAGATTCAAGCTCATGATTTTGATATTGAATATGTGAAAGGAAAGAATAACATTGTAGCAGATGCATTATCTACAAGACCTTATTTTTCTCTCATGGACATTGCCAAGGATTGGAAAAACATGCTATTAGTTGAGTATGCCAAAGATAAATTTGCTTGTGATGTATTAGATGGAATCAAAGGGGATGATAACTATAGTATTTTGAATGGGATGATATACTACAAGGGAAAAATTTATTTGGTTCAAGATTCAAAACTCAAGTACCAAATTTTGCAAGAAGCACATGATTCCCCACTAGCTGGCCATCCAGGGATCTTCAAAACTTATAGGCAATTAAGGCAAAGGTTTTTTTGGAAGGGGATGAAGGAATATGTTCAGAAATATGTGAATGAATGTAAGGTATGTCAGCAAAACAAATCTGAACTTACATGCCCAGCTGGCTTATTGTAACCATTTCCCATGGCATATTAACATGACGGACAAGCACACAAAACTTATTGATGTTAAAAAAAACAAATGTTCTTTCACATGGGGATATTAATACCACATATCTTACCGATGTTAAAAAAAACAGATGTTCTTTCACATGGGGATATTAACACCACAAATGTAAAGAAAAACAGATGTTTCACATGGGCATATTAACGCCACTTCCCGATGCCTAAGACAAGCATGCGAGCTTTTTGAAATAGGCTATTGAGCTTGTATACTGGTGGTTGTCACACATAACTTACAGTATAGAGATGTCAAAACCTACAGGATATTGTTTCATGTGGTGATATTAACGCCTTATTCCTGCAGCCAGGTCAGAACGGGTGGGTGATATTAACGCCTTATCCCTGCATCTAGGTCAGAGAGGGCCTGTCTTGTGTCCTCTGAGCGGGTCACAACGGAACGGGCTTGTGTTCTCTTAGACAAGGATAACTGAGTCCTCATCCATACCATGTTACGAATGAACCCATGAGAATCAAATTTGAAGGGCAGGGTTGTATGAAGGGTTATGATATTTTGAGCTCCTAAGGGTTTGACAAGTTAAAATAAATAGCAGGGTCCTAATTCCATATGAAGGATTATGATATTTCCAGCTATTTAATATTCACAATTTAAAATAAATTATTCTTTTCATTTGAAACTATAATAATACATCAAAATTTCAATGAATATTAAAAATAATTTGATGGAAATATTAATATAGTAACAAAATTTGGTTACTTTTTACTCCATGGTTTTTGGTCATTAATGAATGTTTTAGCATATGCTAGTTATATAACCTCAAAATCCCATATAGAAAAAAATTTAGAAACAAAAAAACATAATTGACAATATGAAAAAACATTTATAATCAATGGAGTTTGGAAATTTTCATACATAAATAAAAAAACAACTGAATAGGGGTCATGTATATGACCCACTAAAAAGAGCCATTCTCAGTGGTATATTTATCTTGATGGAACATACGATCGAAAATGTTTCTGAAAAAAAATATATAAAATACTGGCTTGATTTGAAATGTAATGAAACTTTTTAGGCAAAAAAATCAAGGTTGGCTGAAAATGAAATAAAATATATAGAATGTTCAATATGTCTAATGAATACCAAAATTATTATCATCTTGAATGACTTCAATAATAAACTTCACTCCTTTCCAAAATAAGGAAATCTATCAATGTCTATGTAGCTCTACTGACTTTATATTGAAAAATATTGATTTAGATGCATATGTATATAGAACAAAAAACTTGTCTTGAAACAAATTCTAAGAACAACATTGAGCTTGTTAAACACCCACACAACAACTCAGTTTCTTTAAAGCCCTCAATTCTTTGCCTATGATTGATTATGTCTATTGTTAACTCTAAGAGCATCCACCTACTTTATATTGGGGTTGTGTCCATGCCATTAACTTGAAAAAAATAGTAGAAATAGGTAGAACTTTCTTACTCTACATAAGGTAATCGATATTAAGGTAACATTATTCCAGTGTTAAAATACAAAATTTAATATTATAAATTTTAGTGAAAAATATAAAAAATAACACAATTTTAAAAAAGTGATCCTCATACACCTTGAAAACAATGAAAAACATATAAAATAACACAATTTTAAAGCCATGTTGTTGTGATGAACTGTTGAAAAATAAATAGTTTTAAGTGAAACCCTATAAAATAACATAGCAACAAACTATTGTGATGTTGCATATACCTAGAAAATCAAATAGTCATTAAGAGTGAGATGGTTTGGCAAGGTCTATAATATGCTCCACAATGCACACCACTAGCTAGTCAGGCCAGGCTTAGCTCAACCATACAAATAACTAACCAAGCTCCAACTAGTCAAGACTAGGGAACTAACAAATCAACTATCAAATTGATCTCAAGATACAACAAACTAAGAATTCCAAATCTTGAGCTCAACAAAGGGAATGAATCCCTTTATATATGGTTCTTCCCACTCAGCTCTGTGAGATAGACGAGAGATAGAGTCTCCTTGAGGAAATAATAAATAGGGGGAGTGGCTTTTTCTGCCTCTGGTGGTGGATTTATGCAAGTTGGTGGGTTTCATTGGGGTGGCTTCATCCTTCCTTTGCCCATGTAGATGGTATTGTTTAATCTTGTTCTTACTCAAGAAAGGGAAATGGTTGACATCTCCAATAGTGTATGATAAACCATATGAATGAATAGGGAAAGAAATGGTGGAAGTAGCATAAGCAAAGTGTTTTGTGAAATTCTCACAATGAATCTCATTGTATAGTGTTTTCTAAGATTCGCACAATGATTCTCATCGTAGTGTTTTGTGAGATTCCCACAAAGTGACTAGAAACATAGCATTTCAAATGTTAGTTATCAAACAACCTCCCTAGAAGGAAAGTTAAATGGATACGTGCTTCAGTAAATTAAAAATTCAATTAATAAATAAATTGATCTCATAATAATGTATTTATATGAATGCAATTTTATTTTAGAATAAAAAGAAATTAAGTTTTATAGAATACATGTACCCCATGTATTTCTAAACATTGAGCCTATGAGTCTATTAAAAAAGGAAATATTTCAAAAGATTCAACATAAACCATCTCTAAACTGTATATACAAAAAATGTGCTTATGTAAATCCCAAAAAATAGTACTGATTATGTATTCCAACATATCATTCTATGTAAACATCTGTGCATCTAGGCCTATGCTGAAACATCATTGTAGACATAAAAAAAAGAAGAACTGATATGTAACTCAATCCACACATTATGACTAATCAACATGAGGGCCCAACCCTCCCTGAAAGTTCTATGGTAAAATTCAAAATGATGTCCATTGTGGTAATCAACAATTAACCATTGCCAAAAATCTACACGAATGCCTTCTTTAGATAACACGTTCGCCTTCGAATTGTGCTCCATGTCGACATCGCAGAAAGTGTGGAAATCAAAATACTCCACGATGCAAATCACTTCTTCAAGCAAAATGGACACAATTATCAAGGTCCTTGTTGGAGAAATTTCCTTGATCACTTTCCAATCAATACTTACTTCATCATTGAGAAGTGAGACAAGGGGATTCATGCTAGTAAGCGATATGGTGAGTCACTTCCTCTTTCATTGTGTTTGTGAATGGTTAATATGGAGACTCGACCTGAAGAGTTCATCCATGAATATATTGAATGGATCTGCTAGTATTTACATGGAGGTCAATGTACTACTCAAAGGCCCCCAAAAATCATAGACAAAAGCTTGACCTATGATTGGATATCACTATCAGTGTTTCAATGAATCATTACTCATTAAGATTGTCATTTGGCCTGTGAATTTAGGATTTTATGGGAAGAGGTACCTTAAACGTTTCCTATCGAAATCACAAATTCGAACCGGAATAACTCTTGACCCTTTGTCATGTTGCTTCTAATATTGAGTTCAACACTTGCTCAAGTTGTTTCCACCATCACCGTCGACCCCTAGTCATGCTACTTCCACCCTTTATTTCCTTATTCATTCATTGGGTATATCATACCCTCTTTAGACTCTAGGGGATTCGCTTGAGAAAATGAAGGACACATCCACCCTAACATCGCTAGTCCACCACCCACCTGCATAAGTGCACATCACCATGAGAGACAAAAAAAGGCACCTCCCTTAATGATTATTTCCTCCACTAGATTATGTCTCTCCTCTAGTTTGTAGAGCTGAGCAGACATAAACACATATAAAATATTTCCTTCTCTTAGTGGAGCTCAATACTGGTCGGGTTGTTCCTGTGACTGAATGATTTTTCAGGTACATGTGCAACATGAGAATAGTTTTTTGTTGTGTTATTTTATAAGTATTTATTTGCTTCTTCTCATAAATAAGCGAAGTTTGTTATTGAAGTGATTCAAGATAATAGCATTTTCATTCATAAACATATTTTTTAGATATACTCTGTCTTTTGTATCTATCGATCTCTATGTTCAATGGAAATTGTGTAGATTTTATTTCATTTTCATCCAACCTTGATTTTTATGTTATAAGTTTTACTACTTGCGGATTTAATCTCCATTGGTTATAAATATTTTTCAATGGATTTATTCATATTGTCAAGTATTTTTATGTCGTAGGCATTTTTCACAATGAGAAACGAAGTAGAGGCACTATGCAAATGTTCCTCGTCTGTCAGTCCATTGGATCAACCCCACGTGTCCTCGCGAAGAGGCCATCGAATTAGTCTTCTCCGGGTTTTTCCTTGTTCCTTCGGGTAGCTTGGCCGTCGCAATGAGACAGCCTATAAAAACGCCCTTTTCTTGACCTCATTTTTGGACGCCAAAACATTGAGGCTCGACCTGGTGCAGTTGAGAAACACCATCAAGGTCTCCATGGGAATAGCCTTGAACTTGGAAGAGCTTCACATTGGTGTAGAAAAGGTCACGCTTCGTGAAATGGATCTGCTACAGGACGAGATGGAGAATCATGGTGGTAATGGAAGTCTTCCAAACATTAGAAATGCTAATGAACCAGCAGAAATCGGACTTATCCTTAAGCACGATGTGGTCTAGCACCAGTACATACAGTTGATTGGCCTTGCTGCAGGAGAGAACTCATAATCCGAAGTCGTTGTGGACAAGGATTGAACATGAGACCTGGAGGATCATCTTCTTGATCTCATGCTCCATGGATGACCTCATGGAAGGCGTGCGGAAGGTTGAGTTCATCTAGGGTTCGAGTCTCTGGTCCTCATCCCTGGCCTTCAAGAAATGCTTGAATCCTGATGGTGTGATCCTAGCTTCCATCCAGGAATTATATTTACAATCCCGATCATATTCTCCCTGGTGGAACTTGATCCCTTAAAATTTAATTTGAAATATAGCCCTGCGTTGCTTTTAGAACTCGCCCAAATCTAGAATGCTCTGTTTTCTATCGATCTGTGATCGATATGATTTTCTCTAGAAGAAGCAATGGATATATATAGTGATAGATTGATATATTTTGAAGCTTTTAACTTGTATATGTTGAATCTTTGTAAGCTGCATCAACCCTCATATGCTCTTCAGCTTCACACATTCATTTGCGCTCAATGCCTTCAAAGATCCCAATGTTTCCATACTTCTTTCTTGTTCATTTAGAATGGACCATCTACGGCCTTACCACATTTTCATTTTCGGTTTCAGATTTTCGGGGTTTCCCTTTATCATTTTTTCACCATTTTCCCAAAAGTCCCTAACCCAATGGTTTTCCACTGAAATTTGGTTGACCTGTCTGAATATAATTCCTCGCTTGCTAAACACACAAAAATAAATAGAATCCAACTATTAGATAGAGTAGGTTTAGTCTCTTAGTTAATAGACAAACCATAGCTTTTGACTATGAACAAAACTAAGAGGCTACACACAGTAACTCCAAGGATTATGCATTTTCTTAATGATCTAGAATATGTTGGCTGCAATAAAACCATAGAATTAAGCAGTCAATACTGAGAGGATAATCTCCAGTGTGTTTTTATCTTCTCGTTTTATTTGCTCTCCCTCACAAAAAAATTCAGTGCCTAGAGAAACAACACAATATTCACCAGGGTCTGTCTCAATGATTAACAAAAATATTTTCCAAGTAGGAACGTAGATGAATCGAAAATTAGTTGATTATCAGCTACATGGGACTTCATATGCAAAGTTATTCAAAGAATTCAAATATAATTTAGGGACAATAACTTTTTCTTTCGGTGATGAAACACTACCTAAAATACATGTACCAATAAGCCGTTAATCTTTATTTCCTTTCTGAAGAGGAATAATAGTTATAAATTATTCTTAGGTTGTATAGCAAATTTAGTATGGAGTGGTCTTTACACATTTCCATAATACATAAAACTATCATATAATCATCACTAGACTAAGGCAAGTTATCTTAGAATAATTTTATGGGGCAGACATATTTGCTTAACCTGATTTCAAAGATAAGGTCCTTTGATACTCCTTTAAAGGTCACAACCTATGTCCATTATAAGCATTTAGTTTCATGTCTATGTTTTCTATATGAACTCGCATTGCACAACCAATTTATTGTTTTTCTCAGAAGTTCCTCTTATTCCAAATCAAAGAAATCAAATTTGATATCAACTTCTGTCTTCTGCAGTCAACTCTTAGAGATCCTCCAAAGGAAAATGTGTACAAAGGTGTTTCAGCATCATACACTGTTGTCATTTTAAGCTACTGGATAATTGTGTTTGTTGGCTATCGGGCATTTGGTTCAGATGTTGAATCATATATCTATTATTCAGAGTTCCTTGACAACCCCACGATGGGCCATTTTTATGGAAACCATGTTTGTTGTGATTTAGATTTCAAGTTGTTTTCAGGTAAATACCTATCTATATGTGTTTAGATGTAATCATGTAGTGAGTGAGAATGAATTCCAATGTAGTTATTATTTAATTAATAGCCTAATATGTATTTGGATGAAACTACCTCGCATATATATTACAAGCCAACATATGCCTATTTTGAGGAAAATGTGATACCAAAACATGAAGGAACATTTTCTCTAAGCCACTACATCATATGCTTCATTTTGATATTGATTACTTTGATTGTTGTTGCTATTCCATTTTTTGGAGATTTTGTTGCACTTGTGGGGCAATTGGATTTACTCCTCTTGATTTTGTATTGCCTGCCATGGCTTTCTTGAAGGTTGGAAGAAGGCCTAAGAATACGTTTCTCTTCTTCCTCTTATTATTCCCGAATATTGTCATTATTGTGTGGTATTCAGTAGTGGCACTATTGGGCTCTATTGGAGCAGTTAGATTCATTGTAATTGATACAAACACATACAAGTTCTTCCATGATATGTAATTTGTAAGTATCATATTTCCTTTCGAGCGTGAATCTTACGGAATCAAGTATTTTGTGGTCTGCTCTTCACTTTGGTGGCCACCAAATGTTGTAATTTGACCATGACAGGTTTGCTTATAAGCAAGTCTTCTAAACAATGTGATTAAAAAGATTCAACGGTTGTGCACTTTCTAAGCGAGATGGGATTAATATTTTGCAAATGACATCTTACTCATAAAGATTTTGGAATTTCAAGTAATAAGTTCTATAAAATTTCTCTATATGCTAATCACAAGATAGGTGTATAAATTAAGGCAAAAACATATTGGTATCTTAACTCATATGCAAAAACATATTGGATCTATTATGTCCAAGCAACAAATGAGAATAAATAAATTGAGAATGCAGAGTCAGTAAT
Source organism: Larix kaempferi (assembly GCA_027924585.1). Lineage (NCBI taxonomy): Eukaryota > Viridiplantae > Streptophyta > Pinopsida > Pinales > Pinaceae > Larix > Larix kaempferi. The sequence continues at coordinate 21,950,176 of BSBM01000106.1, forward strand.
CATGGATAGTGTGAACTCAAGGAGAACTCTCTCTCAACCCTTGCATTTCAGTGGTTGTAAACAACAGAAGTGATTATGTTTAAATTGTTTTAAGAACTTTCAGGCAGTATCTCTCCAAAGATAATATCGAGCTAATACTAACTGCCAAAGTTCTGAATAATTTATTCTCCCAATATTTTACTCCATTAGAATTATCCAACCTTTACATTAGAAACCAAGAATGAAATAGAAGAAGCAACCTGCCCTTATTTGTAAACTTCATCTCTCCATAGAGTAGCCTTTCAAATGCTTACATTCACATTGAATAGATAAATGTAGCTAAATCTAAGCTCTGGACCTACATTTACATCAGAGAGCAAGAAAACACCTTTGTGTATCCTTGTATGACATGGTAAGTTATCTTCTGACTAACATACCATGCATATCTAACTTCTTCTTTTCTATATTTATCATAATCAATCTAACCTGCAAGAAAAAATGGGAATTCATCTGCGACATAATAAGTAGTGACCATTATTCTCCTGCATATTTTCTTTGCCTAAGAAATACTATAGCATTGATTTAATATGTAGACTCACCAACATTACTGTGAATATGGAACAGAGGATTGCATAAATAATTTTCCTGTAAAAATTATTTGTCATTGCTTTTATTTATTGTAACATGTTTGTAATTAGTCTAGAAACACCCATCCAGAGCTTGGGAAACATCAACTGATTTTCCTAAAAGGATTTTCTTCATCTTTCAATTTATTCCTTTGCCTTGTACTTTCATTTGAATTCAATTTATTTCCAATGAAGAAAGGAGCTACTATTGCAGGAGCTACTAGGATCAGTGCTGCAACCCTTTCACGAGCCTCAAAGTATGCATTTGCTACTACAAAATAGCCTATGGAATGCCTGGGGAATCACAAGGTAATTCACATGCAAGACCAATGTTAGGAACTGTCACAATTTCCTCTTCTTTGCAATAAATAGAATTAGAAAAAATTGCACCTCACCTCACATCATAGTGGAAAATTTCATCCAAAAAGATGAATTTTCATGAATTTTGCATCTCTTTGGCTAAGTGAATCATTCAATCAAATCTGTGGAAGGACCTTCACAGGTATTTTCAACCAAAAAAGGACCACATCTTATTTACCATTCTACCATGTGAGTTTCCTTTCAAAGAAAATGGGCATCCTAAACAAGAAAATATGCTTCTTCTATTTTTCTCTATGGATTCCAAGTAAGAAAATAAAACAACATAGAGGGACACATAATAGAAATTATTATAATTTTTTTGGTGTGATTTAGACAGTTATGAAGACATGTATTGTTTTAAAAATATGTTTGTAGTTTCTATTGGCAAACAATTCTCAATATTTTTCAAAATTTTCTTAAATTCTTCACCAGAAAGAATTTGTCATTTTGTTTTGTAGTGGTAATTTTGTTTAAGAACAATGCTAATCTACTAAAAATTGTTACAACTTATGTTATATGACTTAGAATGCTAACTAACATCAAACCAAACTTCAACCTCGACTATTGTGCTCACCTTGGAAAACAAAATGGGCATTCACAGATCGAAATGGATATTCATTGACATTCCAAAGGAGCTTGTAGATAAACCTATTGCAAATCCATAATTTTCAAAACAAGAAATGACACTCTCTTGCTCTTGCTTTAGTTTTTCAAATTTGTATAAACTCGATTGATCACAAATGGAACCACTTAAAAGGGTCAAAATTAGCTAGGATGCGAAGCCACAACAAAGGTTAACTGTTCAACCAAAAGCACCCAAGATTTACACTTAGCACCAACAAGACTGCCAGGAATAAGGGACCTCCCCTAACTAACAAGCCATCATCCTCACCATTGAACAAACAACCTATTGACTCATTTTCAAAACATTTTTGATGCTACTAAGGATCAAAGCCAAGATTTTGTGTGTGTCACATTATGAATTTCTGGGTCATTAACTACTAGATTAACAACCTGAACAAGAACAAGGAATTTATTCAAAACAACAAAATAAATACTTAGTGATCCAAGTATGGGAACATAATAATTATGAATTGCACAACTCTTAAAAATAGGAGTCTTTTCTGATAACCCCAAATGATAACGATATTAAATCATTATAGACAACATGGTGTGAATGATTATAACAATCTCTTATTTATACTAATTTTTGAATCATCTATTTGTCATGCAGGAATTCTAAGCCATTCCTTATGTAGGCCCAATTTTAGTGAATGTTTGTTCTTATCTAATGTATTGTTTACTTGCACAAATTGTCTCTTATATTGGGGAAATTTATCACACCAAAACCTGGAAATTTCACTAGACATTTTACTACCCATCTCTGAATTCAATTATGACCTATTTCACATTTCAACAAGGAGTGGAAGAGAGAAAAAAACAATTTTAACATTTAAAATGGAAATTAGCTTTTAATTGCAATCCAAAACTCAATTACTTGAAATCACCAGTTGCTTACCCAATCAATATGGATTTTTGGGACTCCAAAATGTCTATAAAACTCAAAGTGGTCACAACTAAAAATCCAAGAGAATAAGGATTCATAGTGGGAAATTTTTCATTTTGATCATAAGCATGGCCTGGCAGCTCGATTCTGGAACTCATCCCAAATGAAAGCCTATCAAAAGCCACCACTTTCGACCCAACTACATTGGCCAGCGGTTTCAACACTTGGTTCCATGAGAAAACAAATGCTCCAAACCTGTGCAACATAATTGCAAGAATCCCAATTGGAGGGTTATTCTATTTGGTAATATCAGGGAGCCCATTGTTCGTGCCCTCAGTGCCCACAATAGAAATCTTAGTAGAAGAATCCACTAATTTATGATGGACTTGAACCCCATTGATGTTCCAACTCATCCTGATCTACTCCAGCTATTATTAACCTTTTTTTCTTTTTCTTCTTCTTGTCACTAATCCTAGCCTCTTCATCTACTCCATCTTGATGCATTACATCCATAGATATAAATCCAGGACCACCCAATTCAACCGCCCCTGCATTACATTGAATTCTAGGCCTTATAACACTCATTTTCATAATAGTTTCAGGCACTGCCCACTTTGTTTTTTCTTTGGAACTATATGCACTAGTTTTCTTTTGTAGTAACGTGGTACTATATGTTCTTCTCTTCTGTATTGAACATGCTTGAGTTGCAAGTACTACCCACTGCAATTTTGGGCTAAAATTTTTGTTAGACAATACAGTATTTAATAGAATTGAGTTGCACAAAAGGAAGTCCAGGTTGCTTGCAACAATGAAAAGGATAATTATGGGAAACCATGGATTTCATAACAATTAATTCCTATCAGTTGAGGAAGCAACAAATGGGGCAGTCAATTTCTGTAAAACTGCACATGGTTATGAATAAATGGTAGTGGATTTCTATAAATTACAAAAATGGGTAGCAATGATTTTTTTGTATGCTTATGGAAACGAAATATTTATCCATCGATCAATCACGTCTATTTTGTTGTTTACCTACCTTCGTTCGGTGTCTTGATTTCATCCATAAATTCTAAAATATTATTCACTTTATCCAAAAACTTAACCTAAAATACTTTAACTATTACGAAGTCAACTTGTTTTCACAAAATGCTACTCATATTTTTAAATAATAAATATTTTATAATGGTGTATGATTTGGCGCATTCAAATGTTCCCATTTTCGAGGAACTTACTCAGTGACCCACCCACCTGAAGATGCATGAATGCTTTCGATTTACAATGTGGAAAGTCGGGGCCAGTGTGGCATCATTCTATTTAGCAACTGTTATATTTATTCAAGGTTCCTTGCACATGAAAGGCACAGAGGTAAGTAGTTGGTTTGATTGGAAACTTGAATGTTTACTGGTCCACTCCATAAACACCCATGTTCATGTTATTTTGTTTCCTTCTACTCTTGCATTGTTTTTTCATTTCATTTTTTTGGGCATTTTGCACCCCTCTTTGTATGCTTATTATTGTTGGCTGTAACCAGTTCCTTTTGACCTATTTTGATCTTCTTATTGGACATAAATGCAATTTTTTAGTTCAGTTTGAATTTCTCAATATCAATAAATTTATGCAAACCCAAATTATTACTTGGCTCTCTTCATCGTTGGATTAGAGATTTTCTAACACAGTTTAATCGCTGTCATTTTTTGTTGTCCTTTGCTCAAGACTCCATCCCTGGGAAATGTAAATGGTGTAAGCTCCCGCATCCGCATCCAGCATTCAGCGGGTCCTCAAATTGCCGATGGTTCATTCGGTTATCAACCACACTCAAACTGATTTCTAGTTTGAGAAACTGTTTTCTTGCTGGGAGCTTTTGGAGTGGTCCATCTAGGGTTCTCTACCTAGATTTGTGGAACAGTTGACACATAGCCAACAGAATCTTGATGTAAGCTTGGCTATTAAACCCCTGTTTGGTCCCCAAGCTCACTAACTCAATCCCCTTCAGTTTTACACCATCAAGAAAGAGAAAGCAGAGCTTGGAAGTGCCGTACAGGAAGAAAAATTTGTGTGGAATAGGGAAATCTTCTACAGCAATTCAAGTAGCATCAATGGCTGGAGGTATGATCTATTTGGTATTCTTATTTCGATTCTGTTTAATAGTTTTATTCCGCATTTTTTCAGAATCAGAAGTTTTGCTTACAGTTGGTATCAGAGCCAGTTATCTCTGCCTTGGTGTTCTGTATGTAGTTGCCACTATAGGGTGGTTTTCTTTGTGCATCCATTTTTCTTTTTATCCTCTGCCATGAGCCTGTTAGAGGATGCCCTAATACATTTTTTTTGTGAGAAGTCAGACGTGAAGCATACCTTCATCCTACAATCACAGTAGTATGATGCCTGGCTTGTCTTTGAAAATTATTGAGAGTCATCCTTAAGAAAATAGCAGTAGAAAGCCGGAGTTTCGAACCTGGCCCGTTGCTATCGTTAACCATTAATTTCCATATGAGCCCAAAACAATATTCTCCATCTGTAAAATGCCTTCCTAGGTTCTTTCTTCTCTGCATTTTTTCCCTGTTTGGCGGCTCGACCGTTTGTTAAAGAATTCGATTCCATACTTTCTAGTAAAACGATCTCTATACAATTATTTTGAAGCAAATAGTTCTAGTCGGTAAATTTATTTCATTCCTTTTTGTTTCCTATGCGTCCAGGTCATTCTTCTTAAAGTTTTCCCTGTGCGTTAACCTTTTGTTATATAAATTTTTTGTTTCATAAATTTATGAAATATAATGAGGTTATTAAAAAGGTATTGTTTACAATTAGTTTATATAACTATATTGGTTACCAATGCTGCATATAAATGGGCTTTGGGGTGTACTGATTCCTTAAATTTCAGTATTTCTTTTTCCGTAACCAGAGCAGCTGCTATGGGGAAACTATTGGGATGGCCTCATATACCGCTAATTATAATATGATACATGAAAACGCTAAGATAGTACATTCAACGATTTTCATATTTTTCTATAGTTTTTCTTCAAGCTACAAGAACTATAGATTTAAGAGCATCCTGGGATTTGTATATACCGACTGGTCGAAGTTCGATCTCATTATAGGATGGCATTGCTCGATAGCAATTGCGTCTCTTTTGTGATTTTTTTCCTGTGTGCTTTATTTTTGCATGTTATGCAATCGCATCTCTTACATTTCCTGTTAGTATCAAGTTAATTTTATGCATAAAAGAAATAATGTCCAGTGATCTATATAATTTTAATTGATTAGAGAATAGCCACAGCATCTCTAATTAAATAATATTATATATTATGTTTGATTAAGATCACGTAAAGAATATTTAGACATTAATTGTAATTAATTATACTGAATATAATAAATTTTATCCCACAGGAATTTTTATTATATTTATATAATTAATTAGGATAAAATATTTCATAACTTACCCACAGGAATTATGAATTAATAGTTTTATCATGAAGTTCAACTCTATCATAAAGAATTATTGAATCTGCTTGAATTAAAAATTTAGCCCACAAGCAATTTTTATGTCATTAGATTCAATTTTAAGCATGAATTTACATTCGTAAAGCATGAAATTTTAATTTAAGGCCTCAAATTTTAACGTAAGCATGTGATCTTTATTTTTATGCAGTTGTACAACCTGCAAATTTCTCTGAAATTCATTTTGATATCCCTGAACTTAAGGGAGATAACTATAAGGTCTGGAAGGAGAGAATTCTCCTTCATTTGGGATGGATGGACATAGATTATGCTATTAGGAAAGATAAAACACCAGCACTCACCAATACCAGCACTGCAGCGGACATCACGCTTTATGAGTGATGGGAGCGATCTAATCGTTTGAGCATGATGTTCATTAAGACTAAAATTTCAGCTGGTATTTGTGGTTCCGTTGATCAGCATGAAAAGGTCCGAGACTTGCTGAAGGCCATTGATGATCAATTTGTCACTTCAGACAAAGCACTAGTAAGCACCATAATCATGAAGTTCTCATCCCTAAGGCTCACCAGTGTGAAAGGTGTGCGCGAGCACATCATGCAGATGAGGAACATTGTGGCTCAATTGAAGAAACTCGAGGTTGAAATATCAGAGTCTTTCCTGGTGCACTACATCCTGAATACCCTTCCGCACCAATATGGACCTTTCAAAATCTCATACAACACACATAAGGATAAATGGTCCATAAATGAACTCATGACCATGTGTGTTCAAGAGGAAGAAAGACTGGTGATGGAACTGGGAGAAAGTGCAATGCTGGCAATACATAGGAAGGGAAAATCTCAAGCCAATAAGAAAGGGAAAGGTAAAGTACCTCCCCAAGCTGATATTAAGAAGGTTTCCAAGTGTTTCTTCTGTAAAAAGAAGGGACACATGAAGAAGGAATGCGCCAAATTTCAGAAATGGCTTGCAGACAAAGGTAATGCAATCTCATTTGTTTGTTATGAATCTAATATGGTCAATGTCAATATTAACACTTGGTGGATTGATTCTGGATCAACAATTCACATTTCAAATTCCTTGCAGGGTTTGCAAAGCCTAAGGAAGCCAGTGGGAAGTGAGCAAAGCATCTTATCAGGAAACAAGATGGGCTCGCATGTGGAAGCTATAGGAACATGTTGTTTAACTTTAAGTAGTGGTTTTGTTTTAGAATTAGAAAAGATCTTTTATGTTCCAAGTTTTTCTAGAAACTTGATTTCAGTTTCAAGGCTTGTACCTTTTGGATATTCCTTCAACTTTTCAGAAATATCTTTCAGTTTATTTTATAAATCTGATTATGTTGGGAATGGTATTTTGTCTGATGGTCTTTACTGCATTAATTTACAAAACAATGTCACTTATGATTCAATGCATGTAAACACTGGCGCTAAAAGATGTGTTATTAATGATAATTCCTCTAAATTATGGCACCGGAGACTAGGTCATATCTCCATAGAAAGAATTAAAAGATTGGTAAATGAAGGTGTACTTAATACTCTGGATTTTACTGATTTTGAGACTTGTGTGGATTGCATAAAAGGAAAGCAGACCAACAAGTCGAAGAAAGGTGCCAATAGGAGTTCAAACATATTAGAGATCATACATACTGATATAGGTAGTCCAGACATGGACTCACATGGTCAGAGATACTTCATCTCTTTTATAGATGATTACTCACGATATATGTATCTCTACATGCTTCATAATAAGAACGAAGCATTAGATGTCTTTAATATCTTTAAGGCTGAAGTAGAGAAACAATGCAGCAAGCAAATTAAGATCGTGAGATCTGATAGAGGTGGAGAATATTATGGTAGATACACAGAAGATGGACAAGCACCTGGGCCATTCACAAAATTTCTTCAAGAGCATGGGATTGTTGCCCAATACACAATGCCTGGTTCACCCGACCAAAATGGTGTAGCAGAGAGAAGAAACCGAACATTATTCGACATGGTACGGAGTATGCTTAGCAGCTCTAATCTTCTTAAATCCTTGTGGACTGAAGCACTTCAGACGGCAGTGTATATATTAAACCGAGTTCCAACCAAGGTTGTTCCTAAAACGCCATTTGAATTATTGAAAGGTTGGAAACCGAGTTTGCGACATATGCGCGTTTGGGGATGCCCGTCTGAAGTGAGAATGTATAATCCACAAGAAAAGAAGCTAGACCCAAGGACCATTAGTGGGTATTTCATTGGATATGCTGAACTAAAGGTTACAGATTTTACTGTCCATCTCACGGCACTAGGATTGTGGAATCAAGAAATGAAAAATTTCTTGAAAATGACTTGATCAGTGGGAGCCATCTAACCAGAAACATAGTTTCCAAGAAGGATCATTCAGAATATCAACCTTCCACCTCAAGTGATAGATTGGTTATTGTTCACAGCACCCCTCAAGTACAAACTAGTGTTGAACAACCAATTGTTGAAGTTCCACAAGCTGCTGACGACATTCTAGTAGATCAGGTAGTTCAAGAGTTTCCAAGAACTTTTGAACAACGAGTTGAACCACATACTTCTCAAGAAGATAGTGATACAACATTAATAAGATCTACTAGACCAAGGAGATCAGCAATTCCTGATGATTATGTTTTGTATTTACAAGAATCTGACTTTAACGTTGGAGCCGAAAATGATCCCGAGTCCTTTTCACAAGCCATGAATTGCAAAGAATCAGAATTATGGTACGATGCCATGAAGGAAGAGATGAATTCTATAAAGAGTAACGAAGTTTGGGATCTTGTTGAGTTTCCTAATGGTGTAAAATCCATTGGATGTAAATGGGTCTTTAAGACAAAGAAAGACTCATTGGGCAACATTGAGAGATACAAGGCTAGACTTGTTGCTAAAGGATTCACTCAGAAAGAAGGAATCGACTACACAGAGACTTTCTCTCCTGTATCTAAGAAAGATTCCTTGCGCGTTATTATGGCATTAGTAGCCCATTTCGACTTGGAGTTGCATCAGATGGATGTGAAAACGACTTTTCTAAATGGAGATCTAGAGGAGGAGGTTTACATGAAACAACCTGAAGGATTCCCCTCTAGTGATGGTGAGCAATTGGTTTGCAAGCTTAAGAAATCCTTATACGGTTTAAAACAAGCATCCCGCCAATGGTATTTGAAATTCCATAATGTAATTTCTTCTTTCGGTTTTGTAGAAAACATTATGGATCAATGTATATACCTGATAGTTAGTGGGAGTAAAATTTGTTTTCTTGTTTTATATGTGGATGACATTTTGCTGGCAACCAATGATAAGGGTTTGCTGCATAAGGTGAAACAATTTCTCTCTAAAAATTTCGATATGAAGGATATGGGTGAGGCATCTTATGTCATTGGCATTAAGATTCATAGAGACAGATTTCAAGGCATCTTGGGTCTGTCTCAAGAAACCTATATTAATAAAAAATTTCAGAGATTTCGGATGAAGGATTGTTCACCAAGTATAGCTCCCATTGTGAAGGGTGATAGGTTCAATTTGAACCAATTCCCGAAGAACGACCTTGAAAGGGAACAAATGAAGAACATTCCATATGCTTCTGCTGTCGGAAGCCTAATGTATGCTCAGGTTTGCACAAGACCTGACATTGCATTTGTTGTGGGAATGTTGGGACGATATCAGAGTAATCCAGGTATAGACCACTGGAGAGTTGCAAAGAAAGTAATGAGGTATCTTCAAGGAACTAAAGAATACATGCTTATGTATAGACGGCCGAAGAATTTGGAAGTAATTGGCTACTCAGATTCTGACTTTGCTGGATGTGTTGATTCACGCAAATCAACATCAGGATACATTTTTATGATGGCCGGTGGAGCTGTATCATGGAGGAGTGCCAGGCAGACCTTGATTGCCACTTCCACTATGGAAGCCGAGTTCGTCTCCTGTTTTGAGGCTACTTTACATGTTGTATGGCTTAAGAGTTTCATTTCTGGGCTTAGAATTATGGATTCTATCTCTAAGCCATTGAGAATGTATTGCGACAATTCAACTGTTGTTTTTATGGCTAAAAACAACAAAAGTGGGAGTCGAAATAAACACATCGACATTAAGTATTTAGCCATAAGGGAACGTGTTAAAGAAAATAAAGTGGTCATTGAGCACGTCAACTTTATGATCGCTGATCCTTTGACTAAGGGCATGCCACCGTTTAAATTCAAGGATCATGTAATGAATATGGGACTTGGTTCCATTATGTAGTTTCTCATTGTATGGACAATGTTATTTTTAATGAAATTCTTAATTACTGTGATGTTTTTTCTCATACTTATGTGCACCTTAATTTAATTTGAGAAAATTCATCTATGAGGACCAAGAATAAACATAAGGTTTATTCATTGAGAAATTGTTGCCACATAAATTAAAATAGCAATAAATACATAGTAATACATGGAAGGTAATACTTGTCATAAGAGGACTTATCGCCATGATTCTTATATCTATTACTTAATACAGATTGTCAATAGGTTTTAAGATGAGACATTAAGTTTGGTAGTATGGACCAAGTGGGAGAATGTAAGCTCTTGCATCCGCATCCAGCATTCAGCGGCTCCTCAAACTGCCGATGGTTCATTCGGTTATCAACCACACTCAAACTGATTTCTAGTTTGAGAAACTGTTTTCTTGCTGGGAACTTTTGGAGTGGTCCATCTAGGGTTCTCTACCTAGATTTGTGGAACAGTTGACACATACCCAACAGAAGCTTGATGGAAGCTTGGCTATTAAACCCCTGTTTGGTCCCCAAGCTCACTAACTCAATCCCCTTCAGTTTTACACCATTAAGAAAGAGAAAGCAGAGCTTGGAAGTTGTTCGGGTACACAGGGTACTACCAAAGGACCGAACACCAAGAGCAACCACATCACTCAAACAGATCACAGATCAACACACCGATGTTTTGACGTGGTTTAAACCCTCTTGAGGGAAACACTCCACGGCCCCGACCAAATAGCTTCTACGGGACAATTTATTATGCAAAGAAAGAAAGTTACAAATGAGCTTCTCATAATCGATCAACTAAACAATGACCCTCCATGCTCTTTAAATAGAGATCATGGACCAATCGGGTGTTAAGCCACGGATCAAGGTTAGGTTTGATCTAAGAGAAGTTGAGCCGTCGGATCACTCTATGTCGGAAACATATCGTGACCGTCGGATTAAGTATTTACAAATGCATACTAATGCATACTAAAGAAACACACTATCCCTAACGGATATATTACACAAGTTGATCTTAACTAACTCCTAAGTGTCTAAATATCCTAACATCCCCCCTTAAGAACAACTTGGGATAGGATTGGAGGATTTACAAAAGTGACACTATTAGGAGAAGGAACGAGGCATTAGAGCCTATCCCCCCTTAATGACAAGTTCCTGAACTCCTAACATAGATCGAAGTTTAGAAAACTTCGCTTCTGTAAGAGACTTGGTGAAGATGTCTGCAACTTGATCATCTGTAGGGAAAAAGAGCACTTCAAGAACACGATCATGAACAAGATTTCTGATGAAGTGCATATGTAGCTCAATGTGTTTGCTGCGTTGATGTAGAACTGGATCTTTGGCAAGCTTGATGGCACTTTGATTGTCGCACCAAAGTGGAGTAGGCTGCTGCTGCTCGAATCCAAACTCTGAAAGGATCTGTCGAAGCCATAAAGCTTCCTGACTGGCATTAACTGCTGCTCGATATTCTGCCTCTGCTGAAGAAAGAGTAAGAGCTTGTTGTTTCTTACAAGCCCAAGTAATAGGTCCAGATCCCAGACTGAAAACATAACCTGCAGTAGACTTTCAATCATCAGGATTGCCGGCCCAATCTGAATCAGTGAAACCAACCAACAAAGGTTTCCCCCCTGTACTGTAATGAATCCCAAACTGAACTGTACCTCGAATATATCGAAGTATTCTTTTAGCTGCTTTCCAGTGACTTTCATGAGGTGTCTGCATATAACGGGCAACTCGACCAACGGCAAAGGAAAGGTCAGGACGGGAATGAGTCAAGTATAAAAGACTACCAACAAGCTGACGATACAAGGTGGCATCTACTTCAGGTGAAGTACAAGTGGCAGAAAGTTTGACTCCAAAATGGAAGGGAGAAGGGGCTGGTGTACAATCTTCCATGTGAAAGCGACGAAGAAGGTCACAAGCATACTTAGACTGAGAAAGAAAGATTCCTTCTTTGGTTTGCAGAACTTGGAGACCAAGAAAATAATGCAAATGTCCTAAGTCTGACATTTCAAAAGTTTGTTTAAGACTGGATTTCACATGGGTTATAAGCTTAGGGTCACTACCAGTAAGAATAAGGTCATCAACATATAGAACAAGGATGATGAGATGGTTTCCTAATTTCTTGGTATAGACATTGGGGTCAGAATGGCATCTAAAAAAACCAGTGTCAAGGAGAAAGTTATCCATTTTGGCATACCAAGCTCTAGGAGCTTGCTTAAGGCCATATAAGGATTTCTTAAGGCGGCATACAAGGCTAGAGTTATTCTGAACATAGCCAGGAGGTTGTTCCATGTAAATTTCCTCCTGTAAATCACCATGTAAGAAGGCAGACTTGACATCCATTTGATGGACTTCCCAATTGTGTAAGGCTGCAAGGGAAAGAACAAGGCGGATGGATTTCATTTTGGCGACGGGAGCAAAGGTTTCATTGTAGTCAATCCCTTCAACTTGGGAAAAACCTTTGGCAACTAACCTTGCCTTAAGTCTTTCAACACTTCCATCTGATGCATACTTAGTTCTGTAGACCCATTTACATCTGACAAGTTTTCTTCCTTTTGGAAGAGGTACAAGATCCCAAGTATCGTTCGCCATTAAGGAACGATATTCTTCATCCATGGCTGCATCCCAATCTGGATTCCCTGAAGCTTCTGCAAAGGTTTCTGGATCATGATTCTCGGAAACTTGAGCCAAAAGAGAAGAGGCTCGCTGAAACTGAGAACGTGTTCGACGTTGATCTCTAGGATCACCGGCAAGATCACCAGCTGCTTCACATGTTGAACGGACCCATCGAGGAAGCACTTGTGCTGGTGCAACTGGAGGAACATGAGCAGGCGAAGGTGGATTTTCATCCTCACTGTCATCATCAGAAACTAGAGTTGGAAACCTGTCAAGGAAGTTGGAAGAAGAAGAAGAAGGCACAAACGCCGAATCAGGCTCGCAGGCCAAAGATGGCACACTCGTCGAGTTAGGCTCGCATGCCAAGATATTTTCATCAAATTTAACATCTCTTCTAATGATTATAGCATGAGAATGTGGTTGAAGAATTCTATAACCTTTTACATCTTCAGAATATCCAACAAATATGCACTTTTCACTTTTAGGCTGCAATGCTTTCCGTTTTTCATCCGGAATGTGAGCCCATGCTTCACTACCAAACACACGAAAGTGACTTACATCAGGTTTAATTTTACTCCATGCTTTTTCCGGTGTTATACCTTGTAATGATTTTGTGGGGGTGCGATTAACTATGTAATTTGCACAATTTATGACTTCAGCCCAAAATTGAAGACTCAGTCCCTTAGATTGGATCATACAATTAGCCATTTCTTTTAAAGTGTGGTTCTTCCGCTCAGCTACACCATTTTGTTGTGGTGTATATGGAACAATGTGCTGTTGTTGGATGCCTTGTTCAGTGCAGAAAGTAGTGAACTGTTTGTTAACATATTCTCCTCCATTGTCAGATCTTAACTTAATAATTTGATGACCAGATTATTTTTCAACAAGGGCCTTGTAGGCCAAGAACATGTTAAATACTTCGCTCTTAAGTTTTAGGAAATAAACCCAAGTGCGTCTGGTGTAATCATCAATGAAAGTTAAGAAATATTTGAAACCAGAAAAGGAAGCAGATGGAAGAGGACCACACAAGTCACTATGCACAAGCTCCAAGGGAACCGAGGCGTGCCAAGAGGCACGTTTGTCAAAACTGTCCCGATGATGTTTTCCGAGTACACAACCAGAGCAAACACCATCCCTGCAAGATACCATCGGAAGACCTGTCACCATATTTTCTTTACATAGTTGTTGCAATGAGCGATAATTTAAGTGACCAAATCGCTCATGCCAAAGTTTGCTCAAGTTATCACTATGAGCAACAAAAACTGAAGGGAAAGGTGATGACCCAAAGTTGTTAAACTTGTACAACCTGGTAATATCATCAACAATTCCGGTAGCTAGGACCTGTTGAGGATCTTTAAAATCCTTGATTACAACTTGGTGAGGTGTAAAGGTCACAGTTTTACCTTCACCAGAATGAGTGATCTGATAGACTGATAACAAATTGCAGGAAATTCTTGGAACACATAGTACATCACTAAAATGACCATTATCTACGGGAACTGTTCCAGCTCCTACAACACTTAGAGATCTATCATCACCAACAAATATTTGTTTGGTGTTACATTCATGCATAGTAGAAAAGATGGCTTGATCCTTAGCCATATGAGAAGATGCTCCAGATTCAATGAGCCATTCATTTGAAGTAGAAGAAGAAGATGCATTATAAGAATAACCAGAAGCACAAAGTGCATGTCCATGAGAGGTAGATTCTGAAGGCGAATCTAGGCTGATGTGGTGCTTCTTCATTGCTGCTTCCAAGGCTGCCATCTTCTTGAAACACTTAGATTCATCATGATTATCTTTCCCGCAATAGTTGCAATGACGCTCAGTCTTCTTGCCTTTTGGCTTGGATTCTTTGTCATTTTTTAAAGAAGGAGCTGACTGAGAGGGTTTTGGACCCTTGTTTGACTTATTATTGCGAAAATTTTGTTTCTTGGGAGGCTTGGACTTTTCTTTCTATTGGGACAATAAGGCTTTCCCAGATGTATCTGCATTGTTGATTATTCCAAGATGAATGAGTTTATCTTGTTCTCTAATCAAGGAATCACAAAAGGATTCAAGACTAGGCTCTTGATAGCTAGCTGCATTCAAGGATGCTTTCATGGAGTAAAATGTAGATACAAAAACAGAATATGCAGGTCCAAGTTTGGAAAGAATATGATAAATGCATTGTTTGTCTTCCCTCTCAATCTTACATTCTGCACATAAGAGTTTAAGAGTTTTGTACTTAGATAAATAATCTTGAATGCATGAAAAGTCACTTGGATTTAAAGAAATCAACTCATTTTCGAGTTGGTGACCTCGAATTTCATTGTGTTTACCAAACACAGTTTCCAACTTGTCCCAAACAGTATTAGGTTCATCAATTCCAGATATGTGGAATCGCAAATCAGTAGAGATTGACATCCCAATCAATCCACGAGCTTCATCACATCTATTTGCCCATTTTATTTTCTTATCATCATCAGTGGGTTCTTTTTCTTTCCCTGTGGTAATTCTGAAAAGTCCCCTACTTCGTAGAACATCCTCCATACGAGATTTCCATGAGAAATAGTTGGAACTGTTAAGTAGAATATCACAATGGGAGGCCATATTTGTAAATTAATGGCTGTAAAAGCAGAAACCAATAGTCTGGATGTGAAGAGCTCGAAAAAATAGGCGGTTTAAAAAAAAACGGCACTGAAAACTGACTCTGTATGATGAAGTTATGCTTGAACAAAGAAACTGTTGAAGATGTCCCCAATAGTGACGTGGCAGCTAGAGAATGTCCAGCAAAAAAAAGAACCCCCCTCTTCCCAAGATGAACCTTTTGACAATCACTTTACAAGAAAGTTGCTTTAGGTGAACCACTTTTGTAAAATAAGTGATTTCACTTTTACAATGATATTACTTTTAAATAGTGCAACAATAAAAAAACTTAAGTGACTCACTTGTATTTTTATTTTTTATTATTTAAGTGAGATGCACTTTTACAATAAAGTAACTTGAAAATAGAAATTGCATACACTTTTCCTTTTAAAAGTAACTTCCTAAGACTTGAACTCAAGACCTATTAAGGAATAAAGCAACTTTGAACCAAGTGAGCTAGATTAAAAGGTATGTAAAATATGGGAATGAGTAAGGGGGCTCTTTTTTTTTTTTTTTGCTTGGTTTGCGTGCTTGCCCTTTTTCCTGCAAAACAGACCACAAAACGAAACAAAAAAAACTTTTCCACACTTGTGGAGTTAGATCTTGTTAGCTTGCCCGGAAAGTCTACGTTTTCTCTCTGTTTCTGATTTGCCGAGATCGCGCAAGGTGCACGGCAAAGAGCATACGCAGCCGAGAAAAACCCTTTCCCTTTCTGTTTCTGATTTGCCGAGATCGCTCAAGGTGCACGGCAAAGAGAATACGCAGACGGGAAAGCAACAATCCGAACCCAAAAAAATCTAACAGTAAAAAAAAATGAAATATGAGATTTTTTCTTATTAAAAAACGAAATAAAAAAAAATGCGTCACTGTAGCATTATACCTTCAGATCTGATGAAATACGTGTTTCTGGAGCAACCGAGAACCGTTTTCGATCAAACGAAAACTATTTCCCAATGGAAATGACGCTCTGGACGCAATGGAACACCTCCTACAGCCCAGAAATGCACAGAAATACTAGAACTAGAAACCCTTTCGAGTTTCGGCAACAACAGTTCAAGATCTAGATCATAACCGGAAGCGACACTTCATAAAAGATCTGATACCATGTTCGGGTACACAGGGTACTACCAAAGGACCGAACACCAAGAGCAACCACTTCACTCAAACAGATCACAGATCAACACACCGATGTTTTGACGTGGTTTAAACCCTCTTGAGGGAAACACTCCACGGCCCCGGCCAAATAGCTTCTACGGGACAATTTATTATGCAAAGAAAGAAAGTTACAAATGAGCTTCTCATAATCGATCAACTAAACAATGACCCCCCATGCTCTTTAAATAGAGATCATGGACCAATCGGGTGTTAAGCCACGGATCAAGGTTAGGTTTTATCTAAGAGAAGTTGAGCCGTCGGATCACTCTATGTCGGAAACATATCGTGACCGTCGGATTAAGTATTTACAAATGCATACTAATGCATACTAAAGAAACACACTATCCCTAACGGATATATTACACAAGTTGATCTTAACTAACTCCTAAGTGTCTAAATATCCTAACAGAAGTGTCGTACAGGAAGCAAAATTTGTGTGGAATAGGGAAATCTTCTACAGCAAGTCAAGTAGCATCAATGGCTGGAGGTATAATCTATTTGGTATTCTTATTTCGATTCTGTTTAATAGTTTTATTCCGCATTTTTTCAGAATCAGAATTTTTGCTTACTAGAGATTTTCTAACATAGTTTAATCGCTGTAATTTTTTGTTGTCCTTTGCTCAAGACTCCATCCCTGGGAATTGTAAATGGTGCTTACAATGGGGTTATAAAACTGTCGATCGGTTCAAGCTGGCATGGTTCCTTCTTCCACTGCAACTTTTTAAATGTGTGATCCCATAAAGATTAAAGTTAAACCACAACCATGCCTTCAGAATGTAAGAATTTTCCTAACATCTCTCTATGTTTCTGTCAGTTGATGTGCGTATTTAGTCTCTCACTTTTGATCCTGCTCAGAACTTCCAAGTAATGAAATACATAGATGAATGAGCTTGAGCATGGTGGAAAATATTCTTTTATAATAGGACATATCCACGTCAAGAAATGCTTGTCATTGAAAATATATTCATCGATTCCTCTCCATATTATTTAGAGGTCCATCAAATTGTATCTATTATGAATATTTTAAAACATATAAAATTGTGTAATAGCAACAAGAGAACTGCCCAAGATGGTCTATAAATATACTATGTATTGTCCCACTCCCTCCCCTACCACTGCTATTTATAGTGGTTGATCTCAGCTAGGAAGTCTGACATACTCTGCACTTATGATAATTTATAATACCTAATTGTGCTTCATGCAGGGTAACCCCTCTTATTCCAAATCAAAGATATCAAATTTGATGTTAATTTCTGTCTTCTGCAGTCAACTCTTGGAGATCCTCCAAAGGAAAATATGTACAAAGGTGTTTCAACATCATACACTGTTGTCATTTTAAGCTACTGGATACTTGCATTTGTTGGCTATTGGGAATTTGGTTCGGCTGTTTAATCATATATTTATTATTCTGATTTCCTTGAAAACCTCATCATGGTACATTGTTATGAAAAACATGTTTGCTGTGATTTAGATTTCAAGTTGTTTTCAGGTAAATACCTATCTATATGTGTTTAGATGTAATCATGTAGTGGGAGAGAATCAATTCCAATGTAGTTATTATTAATTAATAACCTAATATGTATTTGGTTGAAACTACCCCACAGATATATTGCACGCCAACATATGCCTATTTTGAGGAAAATTTGATACCAAAACATGAAGGAACATTTTCTCTAAACCAATACAACGCTCGCTTCATTTTGACATTAATATACCTGATATTTATTACTTTGATTGCTGCTACTATTCCATTTTTTTTGGAGATTTTGTTGCACTTTGTGGGGCAATTTGATTTACTCCTCTCGATTTTGTATTGCCTGCCATGGATTTCTTGAAGGTTGGAAGAAGGCCTAAGAATAATTTGTTCTTCTTCCTCTTATTATTCTTGAATGTTGCCATTATTGTGTGGTATTTAGTAGTGGCATTATTGGGCTCCATTAGAGCAGTTAGATTCACTGTAATCAATACAAACACATACAAGTTCTTCCATGATATGTAATTTGTAAGTAGCATATTTCCTTTAGAGCGTGAATGTCAAGGCATCAAGATTTGTTTTTGGTCTGCTCTTCACTTTGGTGGCCACCAAATGTTGTAATTTGACCATGACAGATTTGCTTATAAGCAAGTCTCCTAAACAATGTGATTAAAAAGATTCAACGATTGTGCACTTTCTAAACGAAATGGGATTGATATTTTGCAAATGACATCTTACTCATAAATATTTTGGAATTTCAAGTAATAAGTTCTATAAAATAGTGTTTTTATTATTTGTCTTTTGAGATTTATTTTATATTCATACTTTGCAAAAGAAGGTGCAATAATATGCGATAGGTTGATGTTGTTGGAGGAATTTAGCAAGAACTGCAAACCAAATTGCAAAAATCCATTCCTTCAATTACGAGGAAGGTGTTGCAAAATAATGTTGTTGGTGCACGAAAATAATATAAAGGAATTATCAAAATTGGCTGGAATCATGAAACAAAATTGGAAACAAAATTCCAAGGGAGAGTTAAAGGCTATACATTGTAGAATATATAAGTGGTATTAAGTTTTCTCTTTTTAAGGTTAGTGGCCACCAAGGCATGAGAATCCATGGAGGTTAGAATAGAGGCTGGATCCATAGTTCAATTTCGATGAATTAGAACCCCTACACATGCTTTAATAAATAGAATGTGTTGCTCATACATACTAAATCGACCCATGAAATGCTTGACCCTTTACCCCGGACAGAGGGTTTGCACTGTATAACATAACACCCTTATTAAGTTACAATTACAAATGAAAATATGATTGAAAGGATCTTGAGGGATTTTTCTTTCCTTCCCATAAAATAAAATAGAAATCCATTAAACAACTCAATCATAACTTTACCATTGACCATGTCATAAATTCCACGACTAATTTGACACATAATAGCTAAAAATATCCTGTATTCTGTCTACATCTAACGAATGGAACTTGTGATCATCAACACAGTAAATATAACAACACGGGATCATGATCCCTTAAGAGACTGTAATATGGTTTTACTAAAATACATAGCACACTGCGCTTGTTATATGCATAGTTACTAAATGGATGTTTGTGAAGATCCTGCAGAAAAAATTACAAATAAACACACTTGGTAAAAGAATGTCCAAAACTGTCCATAGACAATATTTTGCCAAAGCATAACGCTATTTTCAGATTATTCAATACCGCTTTACACAAATTTTCTTCCTTGAAAACTTTATAATACTCTGAACTAGTAGTAACTGCCAAAATGTTCATACTAAACTCGAAGATTCACAGTGAAAACAAAATCATATATGTATTGTCTTTGTCAAATGATGGTTTCTAAGGTAAGTCATGACAGATCCCTTTGATTTTTGCGAGAGCCCTCACTGCCATAATGCATGGCCCGGGGATTCAAAAAGGTAGTGTTGGAGGAGCCTAAGTCGGCCTGTCGACTAGGTCCTCCACTTGACTTCTTGTAAAACATGTCGACAGTTGCATCGACTAGTACATGTTGGGTCGGTCGGTTGAACCGACAAGCATTTATATAACTGTATGTAAAATATATATATAGGTTGGTGAACCAATTCATAGGGTAACTTGGATCTATTCATATATGTATTTTTTTGCATATCTTGCTGAGTAATACAAGGCTTGTGCTTCTCTCCATATCTTGTCTATTACATTTGTATCTGTGTGTTTGCTTGCTTATATATAATATGTATCATTGGTAACAATGTAACCCCCTCGACTACAACATTGGTTCCGTTGCCAGTGATGCATACATAAGTTGATAGCGAGCATGATCAATGATATTAGCGCAAGAGATTAAGGATTGGTGGGAGAGAAATATCACTAATTACCTGCGAAATTATGCTAGAAGGAACAAGCTAACAATTGCTTAAGCAAGAGAACAAATATTTTATGAGACACATGAGAATTTCTTGGAATCCGTGTCGCTCGCGTTGAAGAAGCTCATGGATGAAAAGACAACCAGATGAGAAGGAGCGTAAATTAATCGAAAAGTTGATCAATGAAGGTCGTACGAATCTATCTGAATGGTGCGAGAAGATTGCCGGTGAGTTTTGTGAAGAATGTGCGATTGAAGAGTGAGTGTTCATTGACAATATGCAGAAAAGGTTTTACACCAACCTAATCGAGCAATTTTTGTGTTCTTTGCCGACACTTCTGTTCAAGTTCCTGATCGACAAAGGCGTAGAACATATTGTCGAGACTCAACCCTTGTTGATTCTGCCGCTTCCAACCTCAAATTGGGACGAAAAATAAATACGGAGGGAGAAATTCATACAAGAGTGAGAGTGGGAGTATTTCTTGAACAAATGAAGTTCCGTACTTCCCCAGTTTCCTAGAGAACTTTAGGCCGACATTGGGGGGGTATCCAAACATGTTTTGATGGAGTAGATGCATGATAAAGGTCGACAGATGAAAAGGCAACATGACCAGCAGTGAAAGATCCGACCTGTTCGACACAGATAGAATAATGAGTCACAAAAACACTCCAGATATCCGGAAGATTGAACGAGAGAAAAGGAAAAAGAGGCAAGACGAGTTAAGGGAGCAGGCGAGCGTGCTCCAGAAAAAATGAAGATTGGGCATCACGATAGATGAGGAAGGAAATCCGCCATAGTCGAGTCGAGCTCAAAAGGAAAGGGGCGTTGATGAATACCTGTCGCCGATGGATGAATACTTGTGGATAGACCATGGTAGTGCTCTCCAAGTAAATATACCTAAGGTTTTAACGCCACCTTCTCCGCTGCATCTAACTCAGAGTGCTCGAGTGCAGGATATTGTCGAAGAAGATCTAAGACTTCACACTGGTCAGTCGGGTATTTCGATTCTTCAAAGCAATGAAGGTGATGAAGTCGACAGGTTGTTGATTCGTCGACCAGAAGAAAGAAACTGGGTCACTTTTTAGCCTGATTTTTCCAATATAAGTTTCCATCTACTCTATTCAGATCACGCAGAAGCACCTCGCTGCCACTACCAACATTGAGTGAATCGTTGATTTCTTCGGAAAACCCGAGGAGAAGAGAAATCTCAATTGAGCAGAATTTCACCTGGATTTCGACAGAAGAAGTCGAAGAAAGCTGAGTTCTGAGACCCAACGAAGCGATCGAATTTCCAGAAACTGGAAGTGAAGGTGAAGAACCTGCTCTCAATACACATTTAGAAATAGTACCTGTCAAGTTTATCCAAGTAAGTAATTATGTCACTGGAAATAATCCACCGACTCCACCTATCATCTTAGAGGTTCATGTAATAGAAGACATGTCGCATACCACAACACACCTTCTGTTGTACGAGGGTTATGAAGATCCTCAGAGACATTGGTTTGTCTGCGAATCAATATGGGAATCCAACGCACTCACGAGTGAAGACTGATAGATGGCGCAATTTACTGGCTCTTTGCGAAGAAGAGCACTCACCTGGTATATGGGATATGTTGACAAAACACCAAATGCGACAAAAGCACAAATCAAGCAGTTTTTCTTATCTTTCTTCAAAACTCCGGATGCAAAGTAACTCGTTGCTGAAAAGTTAAATACCACAGTACATAAACCGACCGAAACCATAAGGGAGTATGATAAGAGATTTAAAGACCTCTTGAGCCACATTGATTATGATATTGAGGAAAAAATCTTGATCCAATGGTTCATAGTTGGACTCTTACAAAAAATTAAAGTGCACGTCCGTTGGAAGAATGTCACCACATATGAAGACACCCTGAAAAAGTCTCTACAAATCGAAATGGATGACGACTACCCTCTGGCACCTGTCAATAGACATATTGAAGAGTGTCTAAACAACATGTAGCAATCCATCCAGAACATCAATTTGGGAGGATCAAAATTATGGTGTACAAAATGTTCCACTGCAAGACACACGAAAGACTTATGTCGTCAGGAGGACTAACGGAAAGATGTTCGACTTGTACAGACAAGACGCTTCTGTGATATTTTTCAAGATTACGACTTGCATGCTACAAAAGACTGCCCTTATAACCTGAATAACAATCAAGCTAAGTGGTGCAAAATATGTGAAGTCAATACTCATCCTGCAACATAATGCCATCTGAATCTAAAGAACAAACATAATTACAATGCAGTATACCAGACCAATTTTGTCGACCAAAGAAATGACAGGAACAAAAAGAGTGATAGATACGACCGCAATGACCGAAATGATATATATGACCGGAATGATAGAAATGATAGATATCCAAGATATGACAGTCGAAGATATGATCGACGCAATGACAACTACAACTGACGTGGAGGATACGCGGGCCGAGGTCGCGAAATTGTCAGTTGAGATTACCAACCTCGGTGACCTGGACAATGTTTCACTTGTCTTAGTGAAGGACATCGCCATGCATATTGTCCTTATAAAGATCGAACAGATCTTAAATTTTGTACAAAATGTGGAGTATGGGATCACTTCTTGGAGGATTGCCCTTATGCTTGATAAAATTACAAATAAAAAGAATGTTAATGTCTTATCATGTGTTCCCAAATGTGATGTGATTAGAACAAAGAATCTGCAAATTGTAACAAGACAATGTACTTGAACTGGTCAAGATAATCCCTAAATAAGTAAAGTAATAAATAAAGA
Organism: Larix kaempferi; assembly: GCA_027924585.1. NCBI lineage: Eukaryota > Viridiplantae > Streptophyta > Pinopsida > Pinales > Pinaceae > Larix > Larix kaempferi. Next base: position 21,973,390 of record BSBM01000106.1, read on the forward strand.
GGATTATCCAAACCCAAACAAGCAAAAATATTTTTATAAAAATGCATCTAATATATTTAATGAACTAGTAGCACAAGAAGATAATGAGGAAGTTCGACAGGAAGAGATTAATGAATTGGTTAATCTTATAACTAAGGAAGAAGCTGTCAGAAAGTTAATTGACTTGTTGTACAATATCAAAATAAATTTGTCGAGCATAGACAAGCTAAAAAAATATGTCGACTGAACCAAAAATATAAGAATGATGCCGACCATCTCGTCGACCTCGAAATACACAGATACCATGTCTGACAAGTTGTACTCGATTTTGGTTCGCAAGTTAACATCATGACTCATGATACTTGGGAACAATTAGGTCGACCTCAGCTTCAAGAATCAAGCATCTATTTAAAACTCGTTGATCAAGGTTTGATTGAACCAATTGGTGTGTGGAGAAATGTCAAAAATTCCATAAAAGGAATAGTGACAAAAGTCAACTTCGAAATTATAAATCCAAAAGATGGAGTCAGTTCATTCCCAACCCTAGTTGGTCAACCATGGGGCCGAAAAATGAAAGAATCGATATCTCTCGATCAAGGTCTCATTAAAATCAAAGGAAATGGCCAAAAGGTGATAGTACCTATATTCCCATCTTAAGGAGAACCATGGTCAGAACATATGGAAGATGATAATGACATACGAAAGTTGTATCAAATAAAAAATAATGAAGATTATATTGATCCCAACACAAGGAGAAATCCACCTTGGAGATCCTGCATCGGTCGGATACAACTCCGATGCTGAACTGTATGACTGGAAAATGGAAAATTATGAACTTCAAGTGAAAGAATGCTAGACAATTGAAGCCATCTCTAAAAACAAAATAAAGAAATGCTTCTCTATCTTGACCATTCCAAAGATATTCGAGATAAAAATTCATGAATATCCAACTTTAGCACCATCGAAAAGTGACTCGACACATACTCCTGTGTTGTGATGCAAAGAATGAGAATCTTCGTCAGTACATGTCGAGAAAGTCTCAAAGCATGTCGGAGAACAAGGGAGATTGCAAAGTCTGGTTGGGGCATTTACAGGAGAAGCTGCAAGATGGTGCAACATGCATTAGTCAAGACTCCAAACATGGACCACTGCATCAACATATTTCGTTGAAAGGTTTGGAGATAAGAAACTAATGGCTCAGAATTAAATCCTTATTTTCACACAAGGACAGGACCTTGAATCTCACATCGACAAGTGAAAAAGGGAGTGGAGAAGACTGGACATAAAGATGAAAGAGCATGGCCACATCTCTTTCCGAACATGCTCGACGAATTGTCAAATAAATGGTACAAGATGGAAGAAGCAAGAGGAGAGACCTTCATTTGGAAAGAACTAAAAGATAACTTCATCAAATAATTCCAATTTTATCCAACGGATGAGCAGCTAACTGAGGCGAGTAACCAAATCAAAACATTTCTGCAACCGATGAAAAATGTAGTAACAGTAGAAAAGCAACCACTTGTTTGACAAACCGTTGTCTGCCATAACATTTAGTCGAAAGAAGTCCAACATTCGACATGATTGCGACTAGAAACAAAGAAAACAGTCAGAAAGAGTTTTCAATGGAAATAAGATCATCTAGCCATGTCGAATCCATTCAGAATAGCTTTCAAAGTGGAGACTGCAGAAAAAGAAGACCCCGAAAGATTAACAGAAAAATATTTCCCACCAGCATTGATGCGGATCAAAGAATGGGAAAGACCAATCAATGATATCCAAGCACTAGAGTGGATGGATGCGAAAGTCAAAATAAAATTAATTGACATATCCAACGGCGACAGATCGAAAATGGCAAAAATTGGTGATTACTGGAATGAAGAGCAAACAATAGAGATCACTAGCCTCCTTAAAGAATTTTAGGATGTATTTACACGATATTATAAAGACTTGAAAGGACTTGTACACAAGATGGGCGAAATGAAGATTGATATCAAGCCAAACACCAAGCTAGTAAATAAAATACCATACAAACTTGCACACAAATATAAATACATTGTCAAAAAGGAGATCGACGACATGCTAGCCACATGAATCATATATCCGATCAATCAATCTGAATGGGAAATCCCGATGGTCGTAAAACCAAAGAAACATGATCCGACGTGACTGCGAATATGTGTCGAATTTCACAAACTTAATAAAGTAACACTCACTGACCCTTTTCCTACTCCTTTTGCTGGTGAAATCATTAATGAAGTTGCAGGGAATGAGTGCTATTCATTCATGGACGGATTTTCTAGGTACAATCAAGTGCCCATTGCCAAAGAAGATCAGAAGTAGACCACGTTCATGTGTGAGTTCGGATCATTTGCATATAAAGTCATGCCATTCGGACTGAAGAATGCACCGACAGTCTTTTCTAGAATTGTCGTCAAAGCTTTTCAAGAATACATCTACAAAACTATGGCTGACTACTTTGATGATTGGACAATCTACTCCATCCTGAAGAATCACTGCAAATGGCTCCTGTTGATGCTAGAAAGATGTCGACAAATTCAACTCTCGCTAAACATTAAGAAATGTATTTTCGCAACTCCTATTGGAATATTATTGGGCCATGTCATGTGCAAGGAAGGCATAAAATTTGACTATGCCAAAATCAAGATTATTCTCGACTTGAAGCCACTAGTTAATTCTAAGCAAGTGTGAATCATGTTAGGCCACACGGGATACTATCGAAATTTCATTTGACATTATTCTAACATGACGTATCCCTTGGAGGAATTACTAAAAGAAAATCAAGAATACAAGTGGACCGATGCATCTAATACATCGTTCGACATCCCGAAAAAGAAAACTTGTCAAAGCTCCTATACCATCTGTTTCCCGAACTGGTCGATCAAGTTCCATGTTCATATCGATGCGTCGAGCATAGCAGTTGGTGAAATTTTAACGCAACCTAGTGATGATGGAATGGACTACCCTAATTCCTTCAGTAGTAGAAATTTGAAGAAAGCATAAAGAAATTATTCCATGACATAAAGAGAGGCATTGGGTATGGTATTTGCATTGCAGAAATACCGACATTATCTATTGGCTAACCCTTTTGTCTTTTATACAGATCATCAATCTCTAAAGTACTTAGTCAATAAGCCATTGCACCATGGAATATTATGTCGCTGGTTACTATTATTCCAGGAATTTGAATTTGAAGTCATAGCTCGACCAGGAATGGTAAATGTTAGACACTACTACTTGTCATGAATCAACACAAGAGAAGAGACGACAGGAATTAAAGATGATCTACCGGATGCACACTTGTTTAGAATTGAAGCTATCCCCTCGGAACTTTCGGATATTGCACAATTCCTAGAGGATGGACAAGCACTAGAAGGAATATCGGAAAAGAAAAATAAGATTCTTGCAATGAAAGTTGCACCTTACACTCTAATCAATGGGTTCCTTTATAAACTTGGCCTTGGAAACATATTACGATGTTGCGTGCTTGAACATGAACAAAAAAGTATAATGATGGAGTCACATTATGGACCGACAGGAGGACACTATCACGCTGACATCACCGCAAGAAATATTCTGTAGTCTATACTTTGGTGGTCGACAGTGCACAAAGACTATCAAGATTTTGTGACTAAATGTGATAGATGTCAGCGACTTGGTCGACCTCTGCCAAGCACAGAAATTCCCCTTGTTCCCGTAAATCCAAGTCGGACATTTGAAATGTGGGAAATCAACTTTATTGGACCATTCCCAATACTTGGTATATGAATAGGTGCGAGATACATCATCACTGCAGTTGAATATGTCAGTAAATGGTCAGAGGCAGAACTTGTCCAAACCTACTCAAGCGAGGTAGCTGCAAAATTTATATATGAGAATATTATCACACGGTTCAGATGCCCACTTACATTGGTCAGCGACCAAGGAACTCACTTTTTCTATAAGCAATTGCCACTCTTACAAAATAATTTCCAATCAAGCACAAGATAAGTACTTCATATCACCCACAGTCAAATGGCATCGTAGAAGCATTTAATAAAATACTTACCAAAGGCCTAACAAAACTGTGCAACATCGACAAAGACGACTAGGATGACAAGATACCTGTCGTCCTATGGGCATATAGAAAAACATATAAAAGAACGATAGGCCAGACTCCTTTCACACTGGTATATGGTCAAGAAGCAGTCGTCCCCTTGCACTTTCGACGACAAGCTCCAAGAATTGTTGAATTTTTACTCATTGATGTCGAAGATGCAAGAAAAGAATGCCTTTTTCAACTGTCGAAGCTTGATGAGACCCGATAGATAGTGATACATCACCAATAAATACAAAAGAAACAGCATAAAGCATGGCACGATAGAGATATCAAGCATAAAAATCTATCAGTTGGTGACCTGGAATTGCTATATAACAGTCGCGTAAAAGTTAAAGAAAAAAAGTTGCACACAATGTGGATGGGTCCATACATTGTCGAAAAGATCAACACCAATGGCTCAGTCCGACTGAAGACGCTACAAGGAAGTGTGTTCAAGAAACTTGCCAATGACGCCTGACTGAAGCGATACAAGGCATGAAAAAAAACGGTTATAACTACTTTGGGAGAGAATTATTATAAGCAATTTTTCAAAAGAAAGTCTTATAAACTACATAATGACGAGAGACTGGAAAAATAATTTTGGCAAAGGCAATAAACGAAACTGCACATAAAAGATCCCAACACATGACCATCGATATGAAAAACATTGACAAGAAATACCAGGCCGACAAGTACAGGATGAAAACAGGAAGAACAATGGATGAGCCAAGCCCGACTTAGCCTCTTTAAAGTCTACAATTTTCGACCATATCTTCCAAGACTGCTTTCAACTGCTAATGAAAAAATAAACCTTTTTGGTCATGACTTGATTAATATGCAAAATAAATCTACTCAAGACAAAATGAAAAACTTGTCGAGCCTAACCACATTGACCATAGCCATTCAGAACATGTCGCGCACTTTGGAGGATTTTCAGCATCAGCTCTTTGTCTCTGCCGAGGCCATCGTCGAAGTCTGTTCCTAGAAGCAAGAAGCTACCAGCTCCAGTCATGCACAACAGTAACATCCACACCTATTTTGCATAGTTAACATCACATCTCCTCATTTCTTCGGGACAAAGAAAGATTTTGTGGTGGGGGGGATGTTGGAGGATCCTAAGTCGGCCTATTGACTAGATCCTCCACCCGACTTCTTGTAAAACATGTTGATAGTTGCATTGACCAGTACATGTCGGGTCGCTTAGTTGAACCGACAAGTAGTTATATAACTGTATGTAAAATATATATATAGGCTGGTGAGCTGATTCATAGGGTAACTTGAATCTGTTCATATATGTATTGTTCTGCATATCTTGTTGAGTAATACAAGGCTTGTGCTTCTCTCCATATCTTGTCTATTGCATCTGTATCTGTGTGTTTGTTTGCTTATATATAATATGTATCACTGGTAACAATGTAACCCCATCGACTACAACATGGAGTGTGGCATTGGCCATACCCCCAAATTGCATCGCCCTTCCATTCATTTACCTCACCATTCTCTCCATCGGAGAAATCCTAAGCATCGCCAATCCGTTCAACACATAGGCCGAGATTAAAACGTAGGGCCGAGGACTCAAAACCTGTAATTATATTTGCATCAACAAATATGATCAACAAGGTCCATGCAACCCAATTGTCGATCATGGTCATTCTCATTGAGGTAAATGCGGAGGAATGCTCGGGGTCGGGCTATATTTCTACTTTAAACCTCCTCTTGCAGTCTACAATTAGCATCCCCCCTTCAATGGACATCAAGAAGGAGGACACTGCCACACTTCTCTACTTGTCATGGACAACGAGAAAGAGTAAGGGATTCATCTCCATGCATAGAAAACTCGTTGCCATGATGATAGGAGTTTTGAGCAGTGGTGCTGATATAGAGGGAGAGGATAAGATTTATTTATTATATCATCTAGCTGTTGCATATTTTCAAAGGCATTTGTAGTAGGACTTGGAATTGGAAATCCGTGCCAAGTGATGGGCCTTGGGAGGACCTAGAGAGAAACTGGGGAGGATCTAGACCAAAACCATTCATCATCCCATTGTTGCATATTGTCAAAGGTGGTTGCATATTGAGCTGCAAATGACCATAACAACCTGAATATACACAAGTTGGAGAACTTTGAGTAACTTTATAGAGGAATGCAATTAAATATGAGCTCTTAACGTACTCGAATCTACCAACATTCGACTCGTTCTGTTTCTTAAAGGTCTATATCAACCGTCTAACTATCATACGATGCATTCGTTTGAGGAATTATTAGGCGGAGTAACTTATCTAAGTTGTTGTTAGAAGATCTAGATCTAGGGGGATAAGTTGTTGCCTTGACTAGCAAATAAGAATGTGAAAAAGTGAAGAAATTCTTTAATTTATGGAAACATCGTTTGATTGTAGGAGAAGTAAGGAAATTCTTTAATTTATGAAAACATGATTTGATTGTTTTCACTTTATTTTTATGATTATTTATTTATTTAGTTATAGAGGAAGAAGAATATTGAATTAATTGGGATGTAAGAACATGGGAAAGTGGGGAAATTCTTTAATTTGTGGAAACATGATTTTATTGTTGTCAGTTTTTATTGCTATGATTTTTTATACTTACAAAGGAAAATGGGTTTATTGATTTGGCTAGGAAATAAGAACGTGGTAAAATTATTGGAGAGAAAGCTTAAGTGTGAAAATTATTTGAAAAAATATTATTGTAATCAATTCACATTAAAAAAAAAGATGAAAATAACAAGAACCTAGAAAATAGGTTAGAGAAGTATACCTGCCTCATATATCAATGAAATTTTAGATGTGTTAATTATTATAATCCATAAATTGTTCTAAAAGCTAGAGTTAGACAATAGCAAAATGCAGTAGGAAACATTGTACATTTGTTCATTGGCATTATAGTCGACCATGCTCATCAATTTATCTGAGCAAAGTAGCGACATTGGATCCTAGGATGAGCTTATTGTTGTTGTCTATATTGCAATTTACTATTGCATAGAGCATACTCTTGCAGGGGGGCAGTTAGTGGTGTGTAGATATAGTTGGAAAAGTTAGCCTTCTCCAATAATAAGTGCTTCAAGCAAGAGGATGCCAAACTTGTAGCCCTCTTTTATGCTAGAGATAGATTTTAAAAGGGGGCACGATGCTAATTGATTTTTCTTTTCCAACATAGCATGTGGGGCAAGCACCATTTCCCTCTAGTTGCTCAGACATCAACAACACAGGACAATAAACTAAGCAAACAAAATGAACTCAATGTTCCATCATAGTCATAAATAAAAAGGATAAGATCAGATCCACTCTCACCCCATGGCATGTGATTCAAGTCATTGCCATAAAAGGGAATTAAAGCTCGTGTTATGAGGGATGATTTGCTTGATTTGCTTTTGACCTCAACATTGAAAATAATGAAGCACTTGAGCATTATGAAAAATATGATATAAAAAATGACTTAACACACAACATTTAAAATATTGAAGCACTTGAGCATCGTGAAAAAATGATATAAAAATAACTTAAGCATTGTGAAAAATATGATAAAAAGATGATTTCAACATTATGAAATATATGATATAAAAATGACTTGAAGCACAACATAAGCCAAACAAAAATAATGGACACGTAATAGAGCTAGGATTTAAATAATCAAACAACCATTTTTTTGAATATGTAAGAGTATTATAATATAATAAAGCAACTAAATGAACAACATGATATAAAAGATATTTTGATCAAGAAAAATGATGCTAAGGTCTAATTTATTTGTTAGGGAAATCATTTATATCTAAAGCATTATACCAAGATTTAGTATGCTCATAAACATGCAACTCAAAAGTGATTCACTTAAAAAAAATTCATGGTTGCCTACATTGAAAAACATGTATAGAATGCAAACAATGTAACAACACGCTCATTGTTTCACTTGCCTTGCATAATGGGCAAGATGCCACCACTTGAATCCAAAACACAAGATATCTTAACTAAGGAATTTGAATACATTTTTACTATATTCATTGATGGTGCACTATTAATTGGTTGTCAAATGCTCTTATTCTCTAGCAAGTAATTAGATAGACCATCATGCATTTCAAATCTATCTTAAATCAAATTAACAATAATTGCTTGACAATAAATTATATGGAATATTTGAATGTTTGTTTCCATAGGATTGTGTTGTTTGGCCTAAACTCCCCAATCTTATTTCACAAGAAAGATGTTGACTTGCAATAATATAATGCTATCCCTTGTCAAAGAAGAGCCATACATTTTGAATGCATAGAATACAAAATGAAAAATTCTAGAGGACAACATAAATAGCAATATGCACACTTCACTCCCTACCTTGTCTTGAAACAGAATGTTGTTGAGCTAGTTGTAGGAAATTATGACACCCAATATGGCCGCATCGATGGGGAATATGGGATATTTAAGAATTACATGCATGGTGTTAACTATATTGTTTGGACACATAAAATGGACCCAACAACTAGAACATGTAATGCCAATCAATGGAGCACGCGTTCAACGAGGGAGTGTTTTCCCATTGAACCCCAATAACTAAAGTTTCAATAAAATTGCCTAGGAAAACAAGTTCAAGCTCTATCCACCAACAATTCCTAGTGTAACTCACATGTGAATGAATTGTCCATTTATCACAAGGCCTTACAATGCATGGCTTTACTTTTAAGTTAAAAGGAATTAGAAAACAAACTGATTTTTTCACAAGACTAGTATGTAAAGGAGATTTACTTGCTTTATTTTGTGAATATATTGAATAAAGCAAATTTTGTTGTGAAGCCACCAGACAAGCCCAACTGAATCGACATCGCACATTAGCTAACCCGGTTTGATCTTATTAAAGAAGGAACGAGCTTTCTCCCTACACACCATAGTTTCCTGAAGGAGTACCAAATCCGGACAGATAATTTGATAGATCCGCTTAAGGGCCAATTGTTTGGGAAGGCCCCCCACACCCCGGATGTTTAAGGAGAAACAAATCATTTACGACCCCTGGAAAGGTATTTAATGCCTCTAAGCGCCCTAGAACCATGAGATAGGAGAAGACCCTTAGAACTTTGCAAGTCAGCTCCTGAGGGTAATACATTTTTACTCTTTCGTGCATTGTGGGTCTTCAACGGGTAAACCATGTGAAGTAAGCAATTAATTCACCATACATAAACCAAACCATGTGAAGTAAGATCTTCAAATTTAATCCATGGTAGGTGAAGATGAAAGAGCTCATATAAAGGCATGCCACTAATTAATTTACCTGACATAAACCATGTGAAGTAAGCAATTAGTTCACCTGACATAAACCATGTGAAGTAGTATCTCATAAGGCATGCCGCCAATTAAGTTACCTGACGTAAACCATGTGAAGCAAGAGCTCATAGGGCCGAGACCCACAAGCACGCTCCTAAGTAAACACAGTACCTCAAAATTTAAAAGTTTGAATTGATTTCCTTTACATAAACCATGTGGAGGAAAAAATTAAGGCCACCCATGCCTCAAAATACAATCGCTATCACATTAGCTCTTCGACTCTCTGTACGTGAACACTGCTGCATTAATAGTGCGAGGTTGATTTCAAAATCATGCCATCACACATAGCTATATGAGTTGTCACAAATATAACATCTATGGGTTTGGGTTTTCTTCTTTCGAGATTCTTTATCCAACTAGGCAAGTTGTTTTGATAAATCCAGTCTTCTTTCTCAAGTTGTATTTGTTTTCATCCAGCTGTCCAAAACCCCACCACAGCGAAAAACAACGTTACAATTGGCATGAATGTAAGAGAATATATATATATATTGATATAGTCATTAATATTGATATTAAAGTACATTACAATTTAATAGAGTGGAATGAATTTTATTATATAGGATGGTTTGTTATTAAATATTTTCATTAGTCTTAAGTCATGGTTTTATTAGTATTACTTTGGAGTAAGTTATTTTTATATTGAAAGATATTTTTTCCAGCCAATTTGACAAAAAAATGGCATAATTAGTTTTACTATGGTTCAAGTTCTATGCATAGTGGAATGATACTCTTTGGGATTTTTCCAATTCTATTTTAACTTGGATCACTAAAAATTAAATCAAAATTTTAAATATAACTTCTTGTATGGTTGAATTATTGAAACATAAGTTAGATTTAAAATTTGGATTGAATTGTCAAAGGTTAGAGGTTATAGGTGATAGAGGTTATGTTAGGGGTGTTGGAGGTTAAATCTAACTTCTTGTATGGATCTTGGTGTTAGAGGTTATGCAACTCACATGCCTATGACTTTATGGTTGATTTGTAATCAACATATTGTCATACTTTCACCTTAAAAACGTATGGCCATTTTCCATCTATTTGTCCTATCGACATTTCTTTGCACCACTTGGGGCAATTGCTAGTTTTATGTTTGTGAAAATTTGAGTCTATATGAATTCGTTGGTTATTTGGGTTAGATGTGTTTATTAAAAACTATAGAGTGAAACGATGCAAATTTTGTTACTATATTAAAGAATTCAATTACCTTGCTTTTAATATGCAATGAAATTTTGATGTATTATTACGTTTTCAAATGAAACCGAATAGTTTATTTTAACATGTCAACATTGATATCATATCCCTTCGAAGTGAAATAGGACACTACCCTTCAAATTTAATCCGTGGCAGGTGAAGATGAAAGATGAAGATGAAAGAGCTCATATAAAGGCATGCCACCAATTAATTTACCTAACATAAACCATGTGAAGTAAGCAATTAATTCACTAGACATAAACCATGTGAAGTAAGATCTTCAAATTTAATCCATGGCATGTGAAGATGAAAGAGCTCATATAAAGGCATGCCATCAATTAATTTACCTGACATAAACCATGTGAAGTAAGTAATTAATTCACCTGACATAAACCATGTGAAGTGAGATCTCATAAGGCATGCTGCCAATTAAGTTACCTGACGTAAACCATGTGAAGTAAGAGCTCATAGGGCCACGGCCCACAAACAGGGCGAACAATATTTAGCCTACTGCAGGCCATTTAATGCAGCTGCAGCAAGCCTGTTGACAGTTGTATCTCAAGCAGTTTGAGATCTAACGATCAACAGACCTGTTGCAGCTGCATTAAATGGCCTACTACAACTGCATGAAACAACCTACAACAAGCTGAATATTGTTGACAAGCACGCTCTTAGGTAAACATAGTACTTCAAAATTTAAAAGTTTGAATTGATTTCCTCTACATAAACCATGTGGAGGAACAAATTAAGGCCACCCGTGCCTCAAAATACAATCGCTATCACATTAGTTCTTCGACTCTCTGTACGTGAACACTACATCAACATTGATATCATAGCCCTTCGAAGTGAAATAGGACACTACCCTTCAAATTTAATCCGTGGCAGGTGAAGATGAAAGATGAAGATGAAAGAGCTCATATAAAGGCATGCCACCAATTAATTTACCTAACATAAACCATGTGAAGTAAGCAATTAATTCACCAGACATAAAACATGTGAAGTAAGATCTTCAAATTTAATCCATGGCATGTGAAGATGAAAGAGCTCATATAAAGGCATGCCATCAATTAATTTACCTGACATAAACCATGTGAAGTAAGCAATTAATTCACTTGACATAAACCATGTGAAGTGATATCTCATAAGGCATGCTGCCAATTAAGTTACCTGACGTAAACCATGTGAAGTAAGAGCTCATAGGGCCATGGCCCACAAATAGGGTGAACAATATTTAGCCTGCTGCAGGCCATTTAATGCAGTTGCAGCAAGCCTGTTGACAGTTGTATCTCAAGCAGTTTGAGATCTAACGGTCAACAGACCTATTGCAGCTGCACTAAATGGCCTACTACAGCTGCATGAAATAGCCTACAACAAGCTGAATATTGTTGACAAGCATGCTCTTAGGTAAACACAGTACTTCAAAATTTAAAAGTTTGAATTGATTTCCTCTACATAAACCATGTGGAGGAACAAATGAAGGCCACCCGTGCCTCAAAATACAATCGCTATCACATTAGTTCTTCGACTCTTTGTACGTGAACACTGCTGCATTATTAGTGGGAGGTTGATTTCAAAATCATGCCATCACACATAGCTATACGAGTTGTCACAAATATAACAACTATGGGTTTGGGTTTTCTTCTTTCTAGATTCTTTATCCAACTAGGCAAGTTGTTTTGATAAATCCAGTCTTCTTTCTCAAGTTGTATTTGTTTTCATCCAGCTGTCCAAAACCCCACCACATTAAAGTCGTTCAAGGATTAAATTCTTGTCCCCATTCCGTATTCCCACTTTAAGCACTCTGAAAACAGACAGATTTGACATTGGCATTGATGTAGTCCTCACCAACAAAGATCCATGACGGTGAGATCACGGGGTTAAATTTGACGGGTCCAAAAGATCCACGACGGTGGGATCACGGGGTTAAATTTGATGGATCCGTCATTTTCTCCCTTCAATGACGGTGGGGTCACGGGGTTAAATTTGATGGAGTCCACACCAATAAGGATCCATGACGGTGGGGATCACGGGGTTAAATTTGACGGATCCGTTATTTTCTCCCTTCAATTACATAATATAAATTATATATGTGTTTTCTAATTACATAACACAATTTTTTCTCAATTACTACTATTTATTTCTCACATCAAGAGGGATGGAGGAACATCCAAACTTTTTTACATAAATATATTTATGGTTTATCCATTCATAGAAAAAGAGTCAATTTGTTTGTTTTAATTGATTATTTGTTGTAATTTTTAACTTTAATCCATGATCGACCCATTGAATCCAAACATGAATTCATAACTAAGGAAAGCAAACTTCCAATTGTCATGGATACGAATGCACTTTCTTTTCCACTAGGAAGATACTTACATTGAGGCGTGAATAAGGTTATGGCTGAATGTAAAAAGCATAAGATTTTATTATGTACATGGATTTGGTTTGTCTTAAATGTCCAAGTGGATTTCATTGTCCCCCTTTGATTCCCAACGAATATGCATGGAATCTGTTTACATATACATGGAGACTGGGAGAGAGACACTGAGAGGTAGAACCTTAACCCTTAAACCTTACACAAAATAATATGTAGACAACTCGAAATATCTAATTTGCTAGGCAATGTTTAAGGCTTAAGATTTATCGTTAGCTATTTATCAAAACTCATTCCCTTACTTCTACATCCAAATAATTAAATACATTCTAAAATGCCCATATGCGTCCCTCGCCTCTACATCCAAACAATTAAATACACTCTAAAAGTCCTAGAAGAATGTCTCAAGATAGACTATGTAACTTGTGAGAACTTAATCATTTACTCAAAATGTTTGGTCATTTATTAATAAAATGTTTTGGAGAATGCTAGCACTTAAAGTTTTTAGCAACAATAAGTTTGTTTGTTTTCCCAATGCTATGGAACAACTTTCAAATACTTTTTTTGCTAATGATTCGTCCGTTAACATGTTCATAGGATTTTTCTCTCAATTTCATGAACCACCAAACTAAGAAATAGAGAACTAATCATTATTATTATTATTCTAAACCATGACAAGAGTGATCATGATTAAATATTGCAAGATATTAAACAATTATATCTTTTTATTTCATGAAATAGTGAACATAACAACTCCACAAATAATTAAGATACCAACATTGCACAAGAGCACAAATAATGGCTATAAACATTATTCAGAGATTAACATACCTAGTACTATGCCTTTAGTTTTTTTGTAACCCACACATTGAGATGATTTCATTCAAAAGCTAGGGTTGCAACAACTACTTGTATAGTGACCCTACCCCTACTTATGTTTGTGGGGGAAGACAATACCTATCTCTTTCTCTCCACTAATAGAGGCCTTTGTCAAATCCCCCTCCAAATAGGATGTCCAAACTCACAACTTATAATTCCCATCTGCCCTGTTTCAAATTGAATATGTCAACTTGTATAGAATACCCACTCCCTTGATACTATCAAATTTCATTAAATAGTACCAATACCCATCTTTAGTGCCCCAATGTTATTTACTATCTTTAATAATTTTAGGTTGTTTGATATCTTTAATATTTTTATTTATGTGTGTATGCATACTCACAAATTTTGAAAATTATTTAAAAGTCAATAATGGCATAATGGCATGGTATTTTAAAATTTGATTGTATTTGATAGTTAATTATGAAAAAGGATAAATAACAATCAAATTTAACCTCGGGTGGGATGAAATGTTTGCCTCACCCTCACCTCCTTCCTCCCATGAATTATTTCCTATAAATCTATTCGACAAAGAAAGCATATGGAAAGCTCACAGCATTGCATTTTAGGCTCTGAGTTGGTATTATTATCATTGGTCTTATTTTCGTTGTTCTAATCAGTTGAAGATGGCAGTCGATGGTTTTCCCCAATAAATAGCTTTAAAGGAGATAACGACAAGTATTTAGGCTTCTACCTAAACAATAAATACCAGAGGTAGGCCTCCAAGTTGACATTCCATGGACCGTTTTTTTTTTCTGTCTAAAGACATATTTGACACAAGGTTAAAATTTTGGTACATCAAATGTGACATGATTACAAACTATTAGACCGTTAATTTGGCATTCAACGAATTAGATAACCCATCATAAATTTTTATAGGTGTAATAAGTTAGTAACTAATGTAGAGGTGGCAACAATTCTTAGTTTAGAGTCTCCACTCTAGAATTAATTATATTAAGGGAGTAAGTTTACTTGAAGTGTGTGACAACTAATTACATATGGATTCAACATCAGTAAATTCATGGGAAATTATAGTGAGATTTTCCCTTTTTATTTGAAACCTCTCTCTCATTTTTCTCACAATCACTCTCATTAACCCTTTTTTATCTTAAACTTCTTTGCCATTCTCCCCACTATATTCATCTTGAGCATTTCCAAAAATGAACTTTTTGATGTAGGACCCAAAATTATAAGAGTAAAGGCTATGAGAGTGAGTATATGTAGCACACTCACACAAAATTGCATGGTTAAACTTTAGAAAAGAGATTGACACTTATGAATTTGCACAAAACGTAAAATGAAGGGCATGAAAAACATAAGACCATCATCAAATTTCCATTTGACGAATGGATGGGATGTGAAATTCCAGGCCTAACCACAAGTTTTTTAAATTCAGGTATGACAATTTGATTAATCCTTACATAAAGAAAAAAGTGGTGAGTGATCCTACCAATCAAAATTATGTGCACATAAAATGATGCTACAACAACACATTTTGTGTAATATCCTATGAACTGGTTGCAAGGATATTATCTTGACTTCAAAGATTCAAAGTTCATAAATTAACACATGCAAAAACTAGTTGTAGGAAAACTAGTCTTGGGAACTGGTAGATCCCCCTAGGGTTTGGTATTTGAATTCTTTAGGGTATGCAAAATCTAAAAGTGAATGTGCAGCAGCAAGGGTATCAGATTCAAGGCAAGCTTTAGATTCCTATGCAAAATGAGATTGTATATCTTTGAAGCTTCCCTTGAATGTGCAGCAGCAAGGATATCAGATTCAAGGAAAGCTTCAGAGTCCTAGATAGTATATCTCCATTTCCATCCCAAAGATGGGTTAAACCTATCTTAGTCACCCTGTCAAACAATCTCTTAAAATTACCAATATCAGAATCAAGTATCTGCATACTGATCTTTGATCTCTTCATCGAGAATTTTTTTAATATCATTTGTTTTGCTACCTTTATGATTGTAGTTCTGGTTGGTATTTGCAATCATTGCAATTCAGTATTGCTCATGCCATTTAAATAATCTATGACTTGTTCGGTTGTTCTTGGATGTTTCCCTAAAAACAAGAAACAGTTGCAATTCACCTCCAAGGATGCTGCCAGAAAACAAGAATTAGTTGCAATTCACATAAGCGGTTGAGACAAGAGACTGGTTCCTCTATGAGGACCATACAGTCATCAGAGTTTAGAGCTTTGAGGAGGAACCATACAAGCTACCAAATTTTTTGAAGCCAATGATTGTTTCCATGGAGTATGTGAGGAAAAGATGTGCTTCAGATGAGCTTCATTTTAGACATTTAAGGAAGCACAGATCTTTCTTGTTACCAAAGGAAATATGACCTCTCATCATAAGGGGGTTGAATGCCTCTCAATACGGTGAGGGATATTTGAGTGAGTTTAATCTTTAGAAGGATGAAAAGGAAGCATATGACCCACATCAAATTGTCTCAAAGCAGAGGCTGGAGAATAAAAATTCAGTTTACATATGTGAATCCATACCACTTTGGGAAAAGATAACCAATAACGAGACCTGGGAAGAGGTCCAAGAAGCTTTGAAAATATTTGAGGAACATGAAGAAGAAACGCAATTGATAGGATAGAAAAGGGAAGCTGAGGAAGCTCAAATAATAGATATTGATGAAGTTGAGCAAGGCAAAGACCCAAAGAGGGATAGAACAGAGGTTGAGGGAGATGAACAATCATTGGTGGAGGTATCAATTTTGGTTTAAATCCCAAGAGAAACCACTAAATTAGTATAAAAACCAATACTCCTAATAGGAACTCCAATTAAATATACCATCTATCCATCTATAGAGTTCACAATCTCTCATAAGATGCAAGGATCATCCTCTATAGAGGTTGTTCTCATGAAAAAAGATCTCTGGTCTAGTTACAGGAATATCAGGGAGAGAGGATCGAGAATGGTAAAAGATATGAGACAAGAGATCCTAGTTGCATAAAGAAGACTGATCTTAGTTTCTAATGATAAACATGATACATTTGGGTTTTCCATACTTGACCCTAAAGTACCCAAGCCAGTGAAATTGAGTGATTGGAGGGCTGAAGAGCATACTGTCAACTTCAAAGAATTTGGTTAGTTGGACAAACTAGACTTCTATAAACATGCCGATGACATGATATGTACATAAATATTGAAATTAGAAAAGGAAGAGAAGAAGCTCAGGTTAGCCCTAGATAAATTTGAGAAGTTGTATAAAATGGAGAAATGGACAACCAGGGCTAAGCAAATCACTATAAATTCATCGAAAGAAAAGTTAGTGGCATTATCAATTGACCCATCAGATGGGTCCCAAATCAAATCACTCATTGAAAAGAAGGATAATGAGATAGCCACTTTAAAGAAAAAATTGAAAATGCCTACAATAGATCTAGTTCAAACTGAAGAGCTGAAGTAGGTTCATGCAGAGAAAGAACAAATCTGTATTATGCTAATATGATAGAATACTAGAAACTGTCTGAAGAAAGAAGGAAGGAGATTGACGACCTACATTGTCAGATAACCAACCTGGAATTAGAAAGGACTAAAATATCCACTAGAGAAGATGTTGGAGCACCAACCCCTGCAATCCCTACATAGGATCAGTCGACACCAACAAATGCAGCAGAAGCAATAGATGAGCATCCAACTATCCCTCCAGAAGCCATAGACATAGATGTTATGGAGGAAGATCAAGAAAATCAGAGGTCAAGTGCTCATCCCATTCAAGAGGAAAATGACCAAAGTGGCAATCTTGAAGAGGTTGAAAATGAGCTAGAGATATAATATAGAAGGATCCTATAATTAGAGAATGAGGTCAGTAAAAAGGAGGATGAAATAATAGATTTGGAGAAAGAGATGGGCGAATTAAAGAGTCAAATAACCTCGCTGCAAATGAATTTTCAAGGAGAGAAATTATCAAGGAGAATAGCACAAAATGTTTGGGAGAGGATTACTTAATAATTCATGCAAAAATCATATTATTTTGAAGTCATTCAGGATGAATTAGAGATGGAAGCAACAACCAATGAAAAATTAAAATCAGTGTAAAAACAACTGGGAAACATGCCCAAACAAGCAAATGAGGTAATAGATTATTTGAAATGAAGAACCTAAAGGAATTTGGATGAGAATGGAATTGATAACAAAACACAAATTATCAAGATAGATAGATCCATGATAATGAATCAAACATATGTGCTTAGGATGAAATACAACATTAAGCAGTTGAAAGATGAAATAAGTAGCTTCAAATCCTTATTTAGGTATTTTTTAAGTCTTAGAATGCCTTCCCCAGGGGATGGTAATGGACAATCTTATCCTAAATATACCTATAAAGAACATCTAGATCAAAAGAGGGAAGAGGTAACCCCAGAAACTTTGGAAGGATAAATTGATGGGGAATAGGAAGTAGATAGACTCAAAAGCAATTTTGAATTTAGGGTTGGACTAAAAAATATTGCCAAGATATTGGGACCAATCTCTTATGAAAAGAAAACAAATGGAGAAATCTCGTTGGAATCCCTTAAGGCTCACAAGAACCCATTGGGAAAGGAATGAAAGATGGTAATACAGTACCACAAACATGTATTGCCACTTAGGACATCAATAGGGAAACCTTCAGGCCAATCCTCGAGTCAGCAATCTAGTTAAGCAGTAGGCTAATCATCAACACAAGTTCCAGGGAAGGTTGTTAGTCAACCAAAACCAATTGGCTTAGTACCACCTTTAGGACCAACCAATGTACAAATGAAGTATCAAATGAATCAGACATGTATTCCTCAAGTAAGGCCAATGGGGCAGTCTCCTAATCAACCAAATATTTACATGAGAGGGAAAAAGAAGACTCCCAACAAAATAAATTGAAGATGCTGAGTTCGATGAGGAATTTTGAAAGGAAGATGTAAAACTCAAATTTGTAAAAAGTAAATCAAATCTTTTTACAATTCAGTTAGAATGCAAAAACTGAATTCTAATGAATAACAAAAGTACAGTGTTTTTCCGCTTGAAAAAAAAAGTTATCTTCTTCCATTTGGTATGTATGTGGCAATGGACATGGATTTTTCCTCTTTATCCAACTAACAATTATTAATAGTTATGAGGGACATGGAGTTTTTATAATTCTCAAACTAATGTCAGTAATTATCTTAATCTACCATGCATGTATGTGATCATCTAAGTGTGCATTTTTTTCTAGTTTTAAAGGTTATAATTTTTAAAAAAACATCGTCAAGATCATATCTAAGAGGGGTTGAAGAGCTGTGTTAGTACATAGTTTTTTCAAAAAGGTTTGAGGGCTGAAAATGGCCTAAATTAAGAGTCTAAGAAGTGAACTTAAAGGAAAGCATCTTATCTCTCTGGTGCAATAAGGACCAATAGCTAGGAACCAAGTGCTTAGAAGTAAGCAACATAACACTGTTGATCAAATCCATGATCAACGGTTATAAGTGGCAGTGCTCTCAAGAGATACGTGGAAGATTAAAATGGGCCCAAGATAATCTAACAAAGGAGCTCCAAATCTATGGCTGACATTAATAGGTCCTCCTAAATTTGTACAAAGATTATGATGAGGTCTATGCTAATCAAGAGAGAGGCGCGTGTTTTGTGGACAATCTACCGAGAGCGGACTCAAGGCCTGATCTCCCTAGCTTAATGTAAGTCTAGAACAAATAAGACAAAACATAAAATACTTTCCTAGATCATATAGAAATAAAAATGTAAGATAAGATCGTTTACCTTAGATTTGTAGATCCCTTTCTCCTTCGTTGATCCAATGCTCTAGCATTGCTAGATCGCAAGTAGCTAAGCCCTGTCGAACATGTGACAAACCACGAGAAGTGAAAGCATATATCTCATATGATAGATCTAAGCTAACAGTTAAGGAGGAAATCTCTAAACATCATCAAGGAGACAACATTTATGGAAAGCAATTATATTAATTGTATTGAAAAGTGAGGAGTACAATAGAAAAGAGGATTACAACCATAGCCTTAACGCTGCAAGCTCCTTCCGACAAGCCATGCCAAAGATTCTAGAGAGAAGTGGATGTTCCCATCTAGAGTGTTAGATCTGTTGGGATTGATTTCACCAGCATAAGAGTACCATAGACTTCCTGCCTTTGGGATGGGAATGAGCTTCATTTAAATAGGATTAGATGGATAGGGTATGGATAGGATAGGTTGAGATATGATAGGAGAGACTTAAGGGATCTTTCCAAGGTGTTAGGAATCGAGTGCTAGCTCTCCCAAGAGGTCAGGGATAGGATCCCAAGTCAGCAAGCTTCGAGAAAGAGCTCGAAGGGCTGTTCTTTGTTTATTAATTGACTTTGTCGCACTCTGTAATGGAGCAAGGTGCGACGTCGCATGTTTCATGAGTGCAGCCTGTGACGACCTCTCAAAACCTAGCACAAATGGGTACAAATCCTTTCCAGGTCAATCACTCAATCAAGGTAACTCCAGGGGTGTATACATTGAATCTAATGGTGGTAAGATTTTAGGTGTAACAGAATGCCCCCAAAGCATGAAGTTGTTTAAAGATTGGACAGGTGAAATGCTTTGACAGAAAGAATGGAAAAAATGGACTTGTAGGATGAAGGACGCTGCTGCAGTACAACCAACTCTGAACTGACAATCCCACATGATGTACAACATGGATGCCGACCAATACAATGAAGATCCATGGTAGTAATGACCGACTGAACACAATCATGGCTACTGGACACAAGCATAGATCCACGATGAGATGGTAACACAGCCACGACCAATACAAATGTGGATCCATGTAATATGACTCAATACAAACTCCATTGCAACCTGGGTAAAACATGACTCCCTAGGGTCTTCAAGCTGAACCCGCAATGATACGAATCTATCCATGTGATTACAAATGCCTTGACGTCGAACATGGTAGAAACCACTTGATTACCGGTCATTGATGTATACCGTTAACAAGTGTGAGGGAAATCACCATTAATGTCAATGATTCCCAAGGTACCACAGTACATATCACCAAGCGTGAATAAGTGAGTTGAAGTCGAACGCAAGATGAAATCTTTCGATCAAGAGTCAATGATGTAAACTCATGTCGAAAGCGAGGTAACCTACCATTGAGGCATGCAGGGCCAAGGTACTTGGTTGGTTTTTAGATTCAATCCTTAGATGATGAGTTGATGTCGACAAGGATGAATCCGTCGAAGGAGGGCCATGATGAATCTTCCATCAATCGACATGAAACACGACAAAAAATGTGTAGAGTAGATTGGATGGTACAGTAACATGCAAGACTGACTTAGAGTAGACTGACATGATTGAAGGTGTACTGACTGCAAATAGATGAATAGTGAAAGTATTCTTGAACATGGGCATGGCATGACTTGGCAGTATTGACATGACGAGTACGACACAAATTCCTAATGCAAATGATGATGGAAGCTTTCTTTGAATGACTCAAAGGAGTAATAAGACTTAGGAAGTAAGCAGAACTCAAGGACAAATAGATGATCCAAGTACTGTATGTAGATGCAGATGAGTGCCATGTTCAAGAATGAATGGGTACTGCCACTGATAAAGGTGTAATACAAAAGCTTTCCTTTTTCCCCATCATGAACGATGAGTGCCTCATGTGTGTTTTTACAAACTTGATGAGGGTAACCAGATGCTCGGTATAGCTCATCTCATAGATGAGTCCAATCCCAAATATTTTCCGAACCTGGGATAGGAGGGGTTCGTCCCATGGCGGTCCCTTCAATGTGAGAGTTTAACGAGTCCATAGAAGGTAAAATCGGTCGTCATTTCATGTTTAAAGAGTTTGAAAAGAACTAAAGAAGACTCCAACGGTCCTTTTTCGTAAAGTTAGCCTCATCGCCCGAAAAGGGGTAAAACAACGTGGGAGAGGACTCTTCCAGTCATGATTGGCTGGTGTATACCTTTTTCGTAACTAGTGCCCCCTGGTCCAAAAAAGGGGTAAACTATCACCAGGAAGATGACCGTTCAAATTCTTTTACAAGCGTGAACGCGACAAGTTCGCTTGGCAATATTTTCGTATTTCAAGATCCTGAAAAGAGCTTAAAGATAGACTCCGGGGGGTTCCTTTTCCATAGGAGTTTAACGAGCCCGGAAAAGTGATAAATCGTAACTCGGTAACGTGTTCTCATAGTTTCAAGAGCACGAGAAAGAACAAAGAGTAAGCTCATAATCATTTAATAATTAAAATCTAATGAAATGAAAAGATAAACGACAAAATACACAAGGGGTGTTCATACCTGAGATGACCGTTCCAATACAAAAATGGCGTAGAAAGGAACTTCACAACTCCTGCACACTCGAAAACTAGGCCAAATAGTCAACGGAATGTTCAAATATAATAAAACCGATCCAAACTATAGCAAATGGAATAATGGCATCAAATATTTAAAAAAGGAATATTCCATTTTATTTATAAATATAAATAAAAACCAAATATAGTCACCATTTTTCTTTTTGCCAAATTTGGGAGTAGTGCCATTTGGAGCCAAATCTTCACTCGTCGATTTCGGGAGCTACGAGCAGCCATTTCGCTCGCCGTAAGGAGCAGATAACCCTAAACTTCATCCAGCAAGATTGTAGTGGTTTACATTTTTGAATTTCAGTCATTTTTTTGGGTTTTAGCTTGATTTGGGAAGGGCCTTTTCGGAAAATGCGACAAGACTGAGTCTTCACTAGGGTCTCACAGGTAGACTGCGACGACGTCGCTCTGTTTGTAAAAACAGGGTGCGACGACAACAACGTCCATCCCCAAACTCAAACCAAGCTCAAAATAAATACTGGCAGTGGTTGAACCAAGTTCTAACATTGTTAAAACTCTCTTATTGACAGGTTCCAACCATCCAAAATGGTTCTGGAATGGCGAGAACGGGAGCATGAGTTGGATGATGAACAAGCTGCAAATGATCCACGATGCGTGGAAGCATTAAGGAGCTGTGGGATCCTCGAGTTCTTCCGCATCCAGGGGATGAGATCCCAAATCCCACTATTGACTCATATGCTCTGATGCTGGGATGCGTCCCAGCAATACTTTGTGATAGGTGAGCACGAGCTTACCATAGATGTCAAGGACATCTACTTTCTGACCGGATTGTCCCGAAGAGGGGACAATGTGCTACTTACTGGATCACATGGGAGTGATCGGACCGTGGATGATATGATCCAACAGCATTGTGTTCCCAACACCCGTGCATATAGTGGGAATATTCCCATTAAAGATGTACGGGAACGTCCATTACGTGCCATACTATTCACCATTACAAGGATGGCGGGGAGCCAAGCTCCTCACTTAGCCACCATGGAACAGATGCTTTATGCGGAGGACTGTATGTCTCCAAAGATCTTCAACCAGTGCGAGAGATTCCTCGCAAACATGCGAGCTCAGCTGACAAAGTGTCGGCGGGGAGAGCTCAAACAGTTTGGATATGGATTGATAGTGATCTCGTTCTTACTGGAACAGGTTCCCCTTTTGCGTCCTCAGGTACCACTGGAGGACAAGGATCCTATAGATCCTCACATGGCTAGGTGGACCAATGTGATGGCCCGACATGGTGGGGGCCCCATTATTGGATACCCTCCTGAGTTCTTCACTTGGATGGAGGGCAAGTTACTGATGGTGGAGGATTTCCCATACAGTGGCACAGACTTTAGAGATAACTTGGACTTGCCGCTACTAGAGGGAGCAGCATGGGGAGACCTCGGTAAGAACAAATGACCCTTGCACTTTTTAAGTTTTGTGCATTTATAACTTTTTTTGATATAATGCTGACAAATGAACAACATGTCTGTGCAGATGTGGGACCTGTACAACCTGTGGGGACCTCTCTTCTTGCTAGGAGAGAGAAAGGAGAGGGAGCAGTTGTAGGTCCGGCTGTCCACGCTGCCATCGCAGAGATGGATAGAGTCTATGCCAACCTGAGTGGGTTGACACTAGACGTTCCTGAGCTGTTGGTAGATGAGGTGTCGTGACCCATGTAGGTACATACGGTTGGAGCTACTGCGCAGTTCAATGCGCTGCTTCGCAGGGTTGCAACAGCAGTCGACTGTTTCCAGACTCAGCCGGCTAGGGATGCTAGACCTCCTAGGGTTGTACGGGCCAGGCTTTAGGCCATATGTTGTTACTATGTGTGTACTGAGAGATTAGAAGCTTCAGATTTTTGTACTACTGAAAGCTGCGAGGCTTCATATTTTGTAGAGACTCACTGAAATTCGTCGTACTTCAGATTTTTGTATTAGCACTACCTTTTGAGATTACATATATATATACAAACATTCCAACGATTTATACATTATGTGTTTCAAAAATGACAAATGATGTGATCTTCTTCATATGCATTGCTTTTATACAGTGCATGTTGTGAATGCTTTTACATATTATGAGTATTATGTGTGTGCGATGTACCAATCTAGAATGAAGTTCATCATCGAGTCAGCAATTGCGTTTAACTCTCGTGGAATGTGCAGGTATTGAATGGATTCAAATGACCTTTCCAGGAGACGAACTCGTCTAAAGAGACGGAGTAGGGTAGGATCACGGATAGCGTAGACCCGGTTAAGAAGGAAAACCACTAATTGAGAATCCATGTGGATGACAATGTGGTTCATACCCAAAGAAATAACATTGGTTAGGGCTCCAATTACTACATGATACTCTGCGGCATTGTTGGTTGCGAATCCAAGGCAACTTCCTCCTGAGCTGATGAGCTCTCCCGCTGGGGAATACAGTACCTAGGATACTGAGGCAAGGTTATGGGTATGTTGGCTGGCACCGTTCGCGAACCCGTAGCATGTTTCCATCTACACATGCAGATAGAACATGGTATAAGAAGCGGAAACAAGATATAAAGACACTCAAAAAATAAATGCGTCACACCACACAAAAACACATAGACACACCATGTACAATATATACAAGAAAGTCTATGCATGACAAGTTCAGGCATAGTACCTCTTCAGGTAAATCCCATTACGGGGTTCACCCAAAGATATTCCATCATAATCTTCAAGCTCGTAAGCTCCTTTTTCCAAACACGTTTGACGATGTAAGGTCCATGCCACATGGACTCGAACTTTCCTGCTCCTAGTTTGTCATGTTTCTGGTCATATGTGAGGACCAGGTCAAACTCGTTGAAGATACGAGGTTCAACTGACTTGTCATATTGAGCTTTGATGTGTTTCTTGTGTGCTTTGTTAGCAGGAGAAGCATCTCGGCGGGACTTGTCAAGTTTTGCTAAGTATAGGAAACGTTCTTCCTCGGCAGTAGTGTTAGGAAGAAGTTCGACAATGAGTTGTAGAGACGAAATTTCACACTGTATAGGAAGGATAGCCTCCAATCCATACACCAATTTAAAAGGAGTGAAACCTGTGGCGGTTTTAACGGAAGTTCTGTAGGCCCATAATGCTGAAAAGAGCATATTATGCCAGTTGGACTTATGCGTACCTACCATCCTTTGGACCATAGTTTTCAATACCTTGTTAATGGCCTTGACCTGTTCATTGGACTGCAAGTAGTAGGGTGTTGAGTTTTCATGGCGAAAATCCAATCTATCGCTCAGTTCATCAACCATATGGTCCTGAAAGTGAGAACCATGATCGGTAACTATTGCCTGAGGAACTCCAAACCGCACTATTACATGATTGAACATGAAGAGTGCGGCAGTTTTGCCGTCATTTTGGTATGTAGGCATTTCCTCGGCCCACTTTGTGAAGTAATCCACAGCTACAATGATGTAACTATGCCCCCCGGCCGAGGTAGGCTTACAATGCATAAAATCGATGCCCCATTTTGCGAAGGGGCCGACAGAAAGAACTGAGTGTAATGGGGTAGGATGGCTGCGCTTCTTCATATGGAAGTGTTGACATGGAGGACATTTTTCCACGGCCTCAATACAATCTTTGAAGATAGTAGGCCAATAATATCTTGTGTGCAAAATCTTCTGGGCCGTAGCCATCCCAGAGAGGTGGCCGCCACATACCCCAGCGTGGCAGTCATTCATAATGCGTTCAGCCTCATTGTGAGTTAGACAACGTCGAAGAATTGAATTGACGCCATGGCGGTACAAAGTATTACTGATGATCAGATAATACTTCGCATGGTGGCGTACTCTACGACAGTCATTGTGAGAGAGTTGAGGGTTGAAGATATAACGAAATATCTCCATACCACGGATCATTCGTACTGATGAGAAGCAACGATTCATTCGGAAAAGAGTCATTGTGCTCAACTGTTACATCAGAACGGGGAAGGTCACAAATAAGCTCAGCAAACCCCAAGGACTTTTTAGACTTGGCTTTCTCGAAAAGAAGGTCGAATTCTTGCAGTATCACAATCTAGCGTGAGTACTTGCCCCCAAGCACCTGACGTGTAAGTATGTGGTACATGGGGTTCGAGTCTGCGATGATGGTGGTGGTGCAGAGTAAGATATAATGGCGGAACTTTTGGACGATGATGACTGCCGCGAGAGCAAGCTTCTCGACATGTGAATATCTAGTTTCAGCGTCAATGAGACCCTTACTCGCATAGTATATTACATGTTCCTGGGCGTTTGGATCCTCTTGTACCAAAACCATGGTGATAGTCATAGCAGAAGCAGCGAGATATAAGATGTAATCTCAGAAATAGTTTGGTAGTTGGATTACGAGGGCATGCATGATGGCATGTTTGATGCTGTCGAAGGATTTTTGAGCTTGATCATCCCAAATGAACAGGACATCCTTCTTAAGCAGTTTCATATACCCCTTAGTCTTCTCCGCGAAGTTACAAACAAAACGCCTTAAATAAGTCGCCTTCCCTTCGAGACTTTGAAGTTCCGTCACATTAGTTGGAGTTGGTAGGTTGACAATGGCTTCCACCTTTAAGGGATCGATGCTGATCCCATCCTTCGAGACAATGAACCCTACGAGGCGTCTAGACTCAATGCAAAAGATACACTTATGAGGATTTAGACGGATATTGTACCATCTGCATATGAGGAAAATGGCCGTTAGATGATCCATGTGGAACTCACGCTGCTTTGAATGAGCAGAGATATCGTCCAGGTAAGGTTCAAAGTCCTTAATATCATGGAAGGCATACGACATGGCCCGCTGGAACGTGGCGCCAACATTTTTAAGGCTGAATGGGAGTTTGCGATATGCGAACGTTCCCCAAGGATAGATGAAAGCCATCTTATGTTGGTTAGCTGGGTTGATCTCAATCTGGTTGTAAGCAAAAAAGCCATCCATGAATGAAAAGATGACGCTTCCGGCACAATTGTCGATAATCTGGTCAATGAACGAGGTCGGGTAGTTGTCCTTTGGACAAGCCTTTTTGAGGTCCCAATAATCGACACAAACGTGAATGGTACGCTACTTTTTGTTCACAGGGACAACATTTGAGACCCAATCCATCAACAGGATAGGATAGATGAAGCCAACCTTTAAGAGATTTTCAATCTCTGCCTTGATCGCTGCAGTCTTCCGGGGGTGTATCGGTCGCAAATTTTGACGTACAGGTTTGATGTCGGGATAGGTTTTTATTTTATGAGAAACAATCGTGGGGTCTATCCCAGGCATCTCCTCATAGGACCAAGCGAATACGTCTCAAAATTGCTTAAATAAGGCTATACCAATAGCTATTTCTTCAGGGGAACACTTCTGGACTATGCAAATGTGTTCCACTATACTAGGTTTCACCGAAATGTCTACCGGGGTGGTAGGCTCAATGTTGGCCAAGTTTCCCTCATTGTCTGAAAGACATGTGAGTATGGGGGAATGAGGGAACAGGTAGATATCCGGTGAAAAGATGGTGCTAATGTTGTCCTCTATGTACTCCAAAGGAGGAAGAAAAGATGACCTATGGTGGAGGTCATCCCACAGACCATCATCAACATTCATAACTTCCATGATGGACTCGTCTGAATGAAAAGTCCAAAGTAAGAGATCAGGTAGAGATGATTCCCATCGTAGAGAACAGGATGGGGAGGCCATAGTTAAGTGGTCCTTCGGTGTTGATTGGATAGCCTCGTAAATGCGTTCAGTGGGTGAGAGAGGCATTGCGTTTCCAATCAGGTGTGTTGTGGCTTCGTCAGGTACAAGCCAAGGATCAGTGGAGTGAGATGAAATCTCTATGGAGATCATGTTCACCGAAGAAACATGATTAGGGGGGTCCGAAGTCGGAAAAACGCCCATGAGAGATGAATATTTCAAAAGGCCAACCCCTATACTCTCATACTGTTTTGACGTTTGTCCAATGGAAGGAACATGGTCACCAGGATGAGTGGTAGTGTCCGGTGTGCAAAAATCTAATTGGTCAATAGTAACAATTCGTCTTTGATGGGGGAATTGTACTATGTGGAATACTGAAGAGGCTACCACCTGCATGGCATAAAACCAATTGTGACCAAGTAAGAGATTATAATCTGTCGAGGCCAAGACCACTTCCACATTAATGGTTACGGTCTTTCCACCCAAATCAACTACGAGAGATTGTAGGAGCCCATGAGGTTGAAATTCACGCCCGTCGAATGCTTTCAATGTGGTAGGAGAACGATTCAATTCAGGAGAGCTGATGGATCTCCAATAGGCGATCGACATGACAGAAGTAGAGGCGCCTTCATCCAAAAGGGTACGATGGAAAATTTTCCCAGCAATGTTCGCAGCTACTTGGAATGCGAGCTGATGGGAAAGCCTCGGCTTGAAGTAGTCAAGCCGGAACATGATGGTATTCGAAGAATCAGGGTCAACTGTACCGATTGCTGCAAGGAGAGTTTTGCGTTGATTAGGACAATTCTGCAAAACTTCCAGCGTGGACATGGTGCAAGGAGCTTGTGACAAGTCTTCTACTATATTGTAATTCTGCGTTGCCTGAGCATTAGGATTGAAAACAACTTTTTGAATCGTGCTCTTGGGAGGTCGCAATATCGAATCTAAGGACGGCTTCTCAATGGTGAAAGAAGCTAATGGTACAGTGACATCAGGTAAAAAGTTGAAATCTTTTTCAGTATTACTTCCAGCAAGTTCCTTTGAAGGGACCGAGTCATATGATCGCGAGCGAGTGTTCAAATTGATTGTCTCGTTACGCACCATGAGAACATGTGCGGTATTGGATGGTTCCCCCTGGGCTAGGGGAGGTTGAGAAATCATCTGCTAGTTTTGAGTGGGAAATGGATCGTTGAGGACTGCGGGAGTCGGTTTACCCCTAAGAAAATTTTGGACTTCGTCTCTATGGGGACATTCTTTGGAGAAGTGATCATCTCCGCACAGTAAACAAGGATACTTTAGCTTCTGTTTCTGTTTGGTATCATCAGGAGTGATATTTTGTTCCTGCTGGATGGAAGACTTCTTAGGTTTCCCTTTGTTCTTCTTCTTGTCGTCGGACTTCTAAGATGAAGCTGATTGGACAGAATTCACCTCTTCAGTTATAGCAGGAGTGGTCGATTTGGTGGTGTTGTGCCCAGCCTGAGTTGGTAATGGAGAGGAACCATGAAGGTTCGACGATCCAACAGTGTTAGGAGCAGGCTGGGTGGTAAGGGATCCAATAATGCCATCAATTTGGGGTCCCTTAGGAGGTTTCGTGGGGTCATAAGTGTCACGGGGTGTGTCGGGAAGATTCTCAAACAATGTGCCTAATTGAGCATAGACCAAGTATAGGTAATGGGCACGAGCGATAGCTTGTTCTTCAGTGATAGTGCCGCCCATGGAAACATCTCGAGCTATGTGAGGGATGAGAGACTTCGTAAACCAATCTGCTAGGATTTGGTCTGGAATGGGAGCCTTAATCAAGCGTCTTCTCCTCCACCACTCATGTATATGAGTAGAGATATGAGTAGCGGTATTCTGGCGGAGAGAGGTGAGAAGTTCCGTACCGATTTCGCACCGTATAGGCAGTTGGAAATGAGTCAAAAAGTTCATAGCAAGAGAACCGAAATCATGAAAAGAATGAGGTGGTAGTCCGATATACCACTTGGCAGCTGAACCAGTGAGAGTCCGTTGAAATAATCTCAGACGGATCGATTCGTCCATCAGAGAGTTGGATGAACACCATAAATGGTATGTGATCATCACATGGTGTTTAGGATCCTCTTCTGGCTTGCCATCAAACTTATGGATATCCGATGGAAGTTTCACCGGAATCGGAGGCTAGTTAGTTTCGTGGTAGATGGGGTCGTTCGTCAGTTGAGATAGATCAAGTAGGTCCAAAGTAGCCAAAAAGGGTAGCTGTTGATTAGGCTGCAGGTACTGGTAGTACTAGTAAGGCATGTAAGGACCGGTAGGAACTCGTATTGACTGATTAAAGGGTGACCACGGAGGAAACTGATCATAGGGGGGTGTGCCACCCGGACCGTAAGTGGGTCCGCCACCATAAGGTGGTTCGTTCCAATAAGGTGGGGTTCCACCTCCACCACCAGGAGGAGGTGGAGGTCCACCACCACCACCTGGGGGAGGTGAGGGTCCATAACCATTATAAGGTGGCCCACCACCACCTCCACCTGGAGGGGGTGGTGGACCACCTCCGTCGCCAGAAGGATGGGGGCCCCCACCACCTCCACCGCCAGAAGGATGAGGGTCTCCACCACCGCCACCACCACCATAATAATTAGATCTGCCACCGCCTCCACCTGGAGGGGGTGGTGGACCACCTCCACCGTCCGAAGGAAAGTGTTCTCCCCCACCATAATAGGGTGGTCCTCCGCTGCCTCCGCCTGGGGAGGTGGTGGACCATTCTCGTCACCACCGGAAGGATGGGGGCCGTTGTTGGTAGAATGAGTTGGACCTCCACTAGAAGGGAGAGGTCCGCCTTCTCCAAAGTTGGGTGGGGGGCCACTGCCTCCGACGGGAGGTCGGGATGGACCGATTGGGGGTGGTGGTGCTTGAAGGATAGTTGGTTCGGGTCCATGTTGTAAAACGGGTTGTTGCCCCCAAAGAGTTTAAGGATTTCTGGGATAGGGCATCCCGAATGGTGCGTTTCCAGGATTAGATTGACCCGGCACAGGGTTAAAGGAACCTGGATACGCTTGAATCCATGAGGGGTGAGTTACATTGGATGGACCCCCAACATGAGATAATCCCATGGTGGATGGTCTAGCGGGTTGGGAAGGTCCAACGGGAGGTCCGTTGGGGATTCCACCGCCTACGTTCTGGTTAGGAAACGGGGGTTGCCCCCCAGCCACAACAGGCTGACCACTATACAAAGGTTGAACCAACAAAGGTTTTTGATTAGCTACCGTAGTAGTAATGTTACCAATGAGATAATCTGGGGGAATGGAGTATCCTCCTCTCGAATTTTGAGGTGGGGGATGAACTGGTAAAGTAACTATGGTAGTGACAAGTGTGTTGGACTATTGTCCTTCAACCGGTTGGTTCACTTGAAGTGTGGGACTGGACTCTTGCGAGGGTTGACCAGTCTCATTAATGGTCAGGTTGTGGAGGGATGGTTCAGGTGAACCAAAAGATATGGGATGAATTGAGGTGTCTCTATACCCAGGTCGTTGCTCGAGACTTTGTCTTCGAAGTTCATCACCCCTAACACGTAATCGTTCCAGACGATCATGAATAGGGCCGGTAATCTCGGCGGGGTCGAGCCTGTAGAAGGGTCTAGAGGGTTTTGGAGTAGTCCAGTTGGGTGAGGATGTGATGGAAAAATGAGCCACTGGTTGGCCTGGAGATGATGTCTATTAGGATGCAGCTGGACCAGCATCTGCTGTGGGGTCGTCCTGGGGTTGATTTATCCATTCCAATGATACAGGCTCTCCCAGTGCAACGAGAGGTAAGTCTTGTGAAGTGGGGATTTGTGCTTCTTCATCGTGTGGGGGATGAGAGGCAGGTGAATCTGGAGGAGTATGTGAAAACAAATGTCCTCCAATATTCAAAGTGGGGTTTTCCACTTCTTGTGACCCGACCCTGGCATGTGGATTCATCCTTACCCTCTAAATTACCTCCTGGTTAAGGGGATATTCGGGTGGCAATTTTTGGATTCTACGGGACCTTCTCCAAGGAAAGTCAGCCAGAGTGACTGAAACAAAAAAAAAGTTTCTCCTAAGGCAACCTAAAAGAAAAGCAGACCAGACAAAACCCTACACAAACTAAGGCCACAAGCAAACTTATGTGATAAGAGTGGATTCAAAGTCTGGAACCTCACAGGATTATCAAGGCATCACAAACCGCTATATACTGCAGGGTCCAACAATATGACGCGACAAGGAGGATTGGGACCGTACCCTTGCCTGCATACCCGATTACCTGGATAGTACATGCGTGCTAATCTCGCCGAGTGTTGTTCTCGGTGTATTGCTTTTCCAATACGACCAAACGGTTAACTCAGTTGGTTTTAGGAATCTTAGTGGTGTCTCCCGATATACGCAAGGTACGTGGGAGCTCAAATCCGTAGTGGTGCTGTCTAATGCACAACTGTTCGGAAAGAGACCTTCCGATTTACTACCGAGTACGTGATACACCCTTCGATATATGCCAAGAACGTATTATGGTACTTGGTGGGTACGTGAAGGAGCTCGATATACCGATAAGTACGTGGAAGACTACAATACCCTCGGGATATAGTGCTACAAAATAACGACAGCTTCCACGCTTAACAACGCCGGAACATATCTCTAACTTACACACCAGTTGCTATAAAATTTTACCTAGTTCTACCGTTAATTTTATCTGGACAGTTAGGTGAATGCATGAGGTGAGTACATAATCGAAAGCATAATGAAAGTCCTAGCTACATGCACGAAATATTCTTTTCTTTTGATGAATGCTACTTATGGGAGGGAGAAAAATTTTTCTTTCCAACAATTTTACCAAAGCAAATGCAATGATTCCCAATTCAAACAAGTTTGACTATAAAAGCATTCTTTTCATTTTTGTGCGAAACGCAAAAATTTACAACACTGTTAATCCAAATCACAACATTTTTTCCTTTTCTTTTCCTTTTCAAAATGAAAGTGATGCTAGGTAATGAAAATAGAGAATTCTAAGATGGAGTATGCAAGCTTTTCAATTTCACTTTCGATGGCCTAAAAGCAATAAGAATTAAAAATGCATCTACCTTTCCTTAGCATGGAACTAATTTTGCAAAAACTGAAGTATACTTTGGATTTTTCGAGAAAATGAGAAACTCATAATTCAAGAAAAACACAAGCGATCACACATTCATTCAATTTTTCCGAAAGATGCATAAGCAAAACATTCCCATGCACGAACAATTTTCTTCAACAATGCTTGAGAAATGATGGGAAAGAAGCACAGTTAACTTTTCAATGGATGTATCAAAAGATTAACTTGATAACAACTACGCTTTCATATCTAAATGACTGAAAAGAAAACACTACTTGCAACACTCAGTACACGCAGAAAACTCAAGAAGAGACAAGCACTCAATCAAGTTTAAAGACACACAAGACTCAAAATTAGACACTAGCAAGCAAACCAAGCAAGCAAAGCTCAAAAAATAATGCAAATGAGGTCTGGGAGTTGATTTAATGTAGTAACTAGATCAGTTAAGGAGAGGAGGGAATGCAAGGGTGAGCAGATGAAGGTGGAGGAGACAAGAGTATCCACAACTACCGGTTCTCAGACTTGTCCAAGACGGAACCCAAAATCAATCCAAACAAAACCAAACACTCAACACACAAATCAAAGATGGGATCTCTAGCTGGATCTTGCAGCACAGAGGGAGTTCATATATCAAACCAAAGCTCAGATTAACAAATGGAGAGGGGATGCCTGCATGCCAAATTCGACAAATCGGTGCACTCTGTGCTTGTACACAGTGCAACGTCGCAGTTCACCAATGCGGGGAGTGCGACGGTGTCGCAGTATAACAATGAAAGGACTGCGATGAGTGGCTAATAGACAAAGAACAGATACCAGAAATGACACAGTGTCACTTTGTTTTCACTAACTAGGTGCGACAGGCGAGGTCTAAGTTCAAAAATAAATCAAATCTCCAAGCAATGAACTATGGAATGGTTTGAAAATGAGTAGTACAAACTCAGAGGAAGCAGATCAGAGTCTTCAAGATGAAGATCTAATAGTGAAATCAACTCAAGAAGCAAATGACAAATAAAAGGCTTGTGTTAAGCAATCAACTGAAAATGACTCCCAGATTGAAAACTACATAACAAGATGTATCTTCCCCAGTATGGTTGCCAGATTTGTTTTGCGGACAATCTACCAAGAGCAGACTCAAGGCCTAATCTCCCTAGCTTAATGTAAGTCTAGAACAAATACGACAGAACATAAAATAGTTTCATAGATCGTATAGAAATACAAATATAAGAGCAGATCGTTTACCTTAGATTTGTAGATCCCTTTATCCTTCATTGATCCAATGGTCCAGCACTGCCAGATTGCAAGTAGATAAACCTTGTCGAACATGTGACAGACCACGAGAAGTGAAAGCATATATCTCATATGATATATCTAAGCTAACAGTTAAGGAGGAAAGCTCTAAACATCATCAAGGAGACAACATTTATGGACAACAATTATATTAATTGTATTGAAAAGTGAGGAGTACAATAGAAAAGAGGATTACAACCATAGCCTTAGCACTGCAAGCTCCTTCCGACAAGCCATGCCAAAGCTTCTAGAGAGAAGTGGATGTTCCCCAATCTAGAGTGTTAGATCTATTGGGCTTGATTTCACCAGCATAAGAGTACCATAGACTTCCTCCCTTTGGGATGGGAATGAGCTTCATTTAAATAGGACTAAGTGGATAGTGTATGGGTAGGATAGTTTGAGATATGATATGAGAGACTTAAGGGATCTTTCCAAGGTGTTAGGAATCAAGTGCCATCTCTCCCAAGAGGCCAGGGATAGGATCCCAAGTCAGCAAGCTTCGAGAAAGAGCTCGAAGGGTTGTTCTTTGTCTATTAACTGACTTCGTCGCACTCTGTAATGGAGCAAGGTGCGACGTCGTAGGTTGCATGAGTGCAGCCTGCGACGACCTCTCAAAACCTAGCACAAATTGGGTACAAATCCTTCCAGGTCAATCACTCAATCAAGGTAACTCCAAGGGTGTATACACTGAATCTAATGGTGGTAAGATTTTAGGTGTAACAACGCGCTAGATCTAAAACCAATATTCATAGCTCGTCGATGAGTTGCATGGGATTTAATTACACTTGTTGAGGAGTTAGATGAGTACAGGTGGTGCTTTGTGATTGACAATTCCTTGAGAGAAGGTTTGCTAAAACCACCTAGCCCGTTGGGAGTTGTGGTTTTCCAAAACCAAGCCGGTATCCAATAAAACCACTGTTTGACCAAAGGACCAGATAGACGACATGTCAACCCACTCAAATCCCAACACGTTTCCATCGAATACGTTCCCACTCCTGAACCTGACACAGTATAAGTGTTAACCAAAACGCCCCCAACCCGCCGGAATCTGATTGAGTAATTCTCATTGGAATCGCAATTTGGAGTGCTCAAATCGAAATTTCGACGATCTGGGTAGTTTGACAATTGTGTATTTATTCTAGGATAGACAACTACGATTGCTGAAATTGAAAAATTGCAGAAATAACAATTTCCAAGTACAATTTTGACCAGTTTTTATAAAAATTCACCGGAAAAGAATGACTTTTTAGTTTTCTTTTATCCTACTTGATCCCGAATGACCTCATTTATTTTGTGAGCCATTATTTTCCTACCATTCATTTGAAAGAAGCAAAGCAAACTTGGAGCATCCTGTCGGTTCAGAACAACCTCTACAACAAAGCCACCATAGCCTCCTGTCCACTAGGTATTTCAAACATCATTGCCTAACCTGATCAATTGCTTAATTAGAGGTATAAAATTAAAATCTAATGCATATCAATTGAATCCACGAGAATTCTGGTGCATAACCAGTCATAACTGCCTCTCAATTAACCAAACCATGGCTCGATCCTCTAAGAAAAAGGTTACCCGAGACCCTGGTTGTAAGTGACAAGCATATCCTTGATAATCATGCTAATGTTTTCAATACCATCATGACCATATCTAAACTAATGTCAACCCTACAAGAAGCTGAGATCTTAGCAAGAGTTAACTAGGATCCTTTTCATCTATGGGACTCAAACCTTGCTCGATTTGTGTGTCCTAGGTTAGTATATTTCCTAGAATTCACCACTCATTGTTCTATGGAGTATTCCCCAATAAAAAATGCCAACATGTCTTCAGATCTAACCACTATCCTATGTAGCATAGATGTTCCAAACATGCACAAAATGTTTGGAGATCCTGAATTCCATAAAATGCAATCTGTAAATGAAATGGCCTTATCTCAATCATACAAAAGTCTCAGTCCATCCAACCGAAAACTATTCTTCAGAAACATTTGGAAAAGGGGATTTCCATCCTTGATGTCTCCCCACCTTATGATTCGATAGTATTCTTTGATTTTTCTAGAAGATCTCTATCCCTGATCTACATAATTTTTTGCCATGAAAATGACAAGAAAATCGATGAGGTAACCCTAGGCTTCTTATTGAGTCTGAATCCCATGTCCACCCATACTTATCCCAAGTATGACCTTTGTAGCTACCTGATCCAAATTATCCAAGAACAATTAGAAGAGTTCCTTATTATAGCTCTTTTTAGATACCCATCCTACCTATTCTTTATGTTTTTGTTCCAAAACTTTGAACATTTCAAGTGCTTGGATATGAAGATGGTAGATGAACGTGGAAATCCCCTCCCAGACTTCAAGTGGAGTGATTTGTTTTTAAGGAAATCTGACAATTCCAACTATACATAGTTCACAAACAAAGTTATGAAGATAGCATATACTATCCTAAATGGTGCTCCTCCTCCGAGGATGTTTCCTAATAATAAAAAACTACTCCAATCCACACCTAAGACCCGAATAGGGGACTGGTTTCTCTTTTAGGAATACACTATGATAAGGGTCTATGGATTTGAAGAGGAACCCTATCAATTACTTGCTTTCCTCACCCCCAGGATCTTTTCCATGCAGTATGATAGGTAAAGATTCAAGGTGGATGAAAGGCACTTTAGACACTATAGACATCACAGAACCTTCAATGTGCCTCAAGAGATAGGGCCATTTTAGTTGAAGGGACTGAAAGCAATTGAGTACCTAGAGGATTACTTGGTCCAACTAAACTTGAGGAAGGAAGAAGCTTTTTCATATGATCCCTGTGGGATTATATTTAAGCAAAGAGTGGACAACAATAACTTTCTTATGAGCCAATCGCAATGTTGTACTGGAAAAACATTGCAAATCTAGAAACTTGGGAAGAGGTCAGAGAAGTACAGAAGCACTTGGAGCAAGAAAAGGAGAAGGAATAATAGGATGGCTAAAAGAGAGGCATAGAAGAGATGTCTGCAGACATGGAAATAGATGAGGGTGAACAAGGTCAATCATCAAAGAGGGAAATAATAGGGGAATCAAAATTTGAAGATGATTAGGAGATAAAACTGCCCCAAGAAATACTAGACATGATACTGCCCTCTCCTTGCAAAGAGACAGGGTTAATAGTTACTTTTTCTCACTACCCTTCTCTGAGTTTTATAGAACCAAGGATGCTGCAAGTAGCACCCTATGAATCGCCATTAGCAAGCTTGCTGCCAGTATAGATAGATCTGTAAACTAAATATCAAAACTTAAAAGAGAGAAATGAGAATTTGGGAGATGAATCCAGGCAACAAATAAGGGTCTCAGGAAAGAGGTTATAGTTACAGACAACAAGAATGACATATTGAGATGGTCAATACTATAGCCCATAATTCCAAGTCCTACTAGTTTAAATGATTTCAGAGATGATGAATATAAAATTGAATTTAGTAAACTTGAAAATATTGGTTAAGTAGACTTCTATAAGAAAACAAGTGGGATGATATGCCATGTAGTGGAAAAATCAGAGAAGAAAGAAAGAAAAATGAGGCAAAATATCAAGATATTTGAAGAGCTTTTGAAAGAGGAGAAAGTATCAGTTAGAGCCAAACAAGTGACCATCAAGAGTCTAGAAGAAAAGGTGATGGCATTAAGTGCCAATCTCGGTGACATTTCTCCTGTTGCAACTTTCCTTAAGGAGAAAGACAATGAAATAGAAATATTGAAAAGACAGATAAAAATCCCAACCGTGGATCCAGTTCAGACTCTAGAGTTGAGACAAGCGCAGGAGGAAAATGAAAATATATATGCCAACAAGCTACATTTTAAAAATTGGCTAAGGATCGAGGATATGAGATAGATGAGCTTAAATTGCATATTGTGTCATGTCCCCTCCCGTGGACCCAATTCGATGAAGGGAACATGATACCAAATTCTGGGGCTTTGACATAAACTCAACCAATTCATTAGATTCACAGCAATAAAACAAATGTGTGTAGATGCAAATCAAGCAAACATGTACAACGGAAATTAACCTCATCCACACACATTTCATATGCATTCAACATATAAAAAACAATCATCAATTTAAAACATTGTAGAGGAAAAACACATAGATAGAAAAACACTGATCTTTATTGTGAAAGGGTCACAAGCAACTAGCTATGTCACTGCAATGTTCCACCCAACCATAGGTCTCTTCCCATCTTGTATTCTTTCAGCACTCAGAGACCACCCCCGAGCTGAGCATGATTTCTACAAGGAAAAGGGGATTCTCAAGCTATTACACAGCCAAATGAACATTGCATCTAAGCCAAGCTAGTCCACGGCTGGGTTTAGCATGCTAAATATGAACCCTCTTCATTTATGGATACTTACACTAAAGCTCAATCCAAAACAATGGATACCCATAAATCATACCCCAACATACTCTATCTACACACAGCAAGAACAAACATTGGGCATGGATACACATTTTAAAAAAT
Source organism: Larix kaempferi (assembly GCA_027924585.1). Classification (NCBI taxonomy): domain Eukaryota; kingdom Viridiplantae; phylum Streptophyta; class Pinopsida; order Pinales; family Pinaceae; genus Larix; species Larix kaempferi. The sequence continues at coordinate 22,012,066 of BSBM01000106.1, forward strand.
GGGATTTACAAACAAGATGGCCATGGGATTTCCCCAAATCGTGGGCACACCAAAAATAGACCGTGGAAAGGGAAATTCGACCATAGGGAGAAAAACCAATTTCTCCCACATATTATGAGCACTCCAATGGCCAAAACATCCTCAATGAAACCCCAAATCGAACTCCCTTCCTCCCAGTAGTTCTGCAACATAAAAACGCCCTCTTCCCAGCTATAAAACAAGGGAAAACTAGGAAAAATGTGGAGGGAAAAACACCCAAGAAGCTCCAAACTCATGAGAGAGAAAAACCGATTGATGGGTAATGGCTTGGGGAGCAATTTTGTGGCTCCTTTCTTTCCCAAGAAGTCCAACACGATTTTCCTTGAAAAGTGGCTTGCCCATACCCGAATTTGGATAGACATACCTCTCCATTCCCCAAGGCATTAACTACTTCACCCAAGTCTTGGGAGAAATGAATGATCGAGTACAAAAGTCAACATAGGTAGTTGAGGGTTTTATGGGTTCTCTCATTGAAACTTGGCTTGACTTGATTGGCTCCAAGGTTTTGATTATTTCCCTCGCAATTCCTTGTAAAATCATGGCCCCATATCTTGTTGCATTGCATAGCTAGTTGTGGGTATTTTATTAAAATGCATATTTACATGATATTTGCAATTCCATTGTGCCTGGCTAGCACATAAAACATATGCATCAATAAATCGATGGTGGGGCCTTGGCCTTGAGCTCCTCACCACGATTTTATAACAATATTACATCATTTACATTTTAATGCAATGGGGTCAAAATTAGGATATTACAATCCTCTCCCCCTTGGAATAACACCATCCTCGGTGTTCCAACACTTATGAATAAATACCCACTTCACACATGTCCAAAATTCACAAAATGTGGTACGTCTGTCCTGCGTTTCATATTTTTACTTTGAACTTTTAGGACCAATTCCTTTGGCTTCCACATGCTGCTCCTACTGGGTTTGATCTTCCAGTTCTGCAGGTGGGCATTGCTCCACAACAATCCCTTCCCTTTTATTTATCTTCCAGCTAATCTACAAGTATGGAATTTCATGGATGCCATCTTCCTTGTTGTCCTGACAACTATTTGAGGAATATTTTCAGCCAAAACAAATAGCTTTTGGTCTGTTGCCATGATCAATGTGCACACATGACTCTCACTTTGCTCCCTAGCAACACTTGGCTGGTAACAACTGCAAACAATGGCTTTCAATTTCTCACCTGTGAGATTCGTCATGGCAATTCCTGTTAGGCCAAGCATAAGACAATATTAAAATCAGTCAATTATTTTCCCAGTTGACATGGAAAATCTATGCTTCACTTATGAGACTTCCACACTTTTCATGCTTTCCCAACATACACATGAACTCATTCATGTTCATCCTTTCACAGGAAAATAACCATTTCAACATTCAAAATTCATTTCAAGCAATTAAACACAATCTATTTTCATCTATGACATGCACTTCAACAATCCTCTGTTTCTGAAACGCATCAATCAAAAAGAAAAGAGAAGAGTAAGAGTTCCCCCCTCTTAGTCTTGTTCCAATCCGGAGCTACACCACCATTGTGGTTTCATGCTCCTTAACCTCTTTCACTTCAATGTGAATGCTTGACTTGCCCTTCCTTGGCTATGACACTTAGTGTCTAAGGTCTGTCTAAGGTCTATCTAAGGATTTTCAACGACAAACAGATTTGACGTTGGCATAAAACTGCATTGATTAGCATTGATGGAGTCCTCACCAACAAAGATCCACGACGGTGGGATCATGGGGTTAAATTTGACGGATCCATCATTTTCTCCCTTCAATTACATAACATAAATTATCATTTTCTCCCTTCAATTACATAAAAAAAATGATATATGTGTTTTTCTAATTACATAACATAATTTTTTCTCAATTACTACTATTTATTTCTCACATCAACCTACAATATTAATGTACAACATATAGGATGAGGTTATTATTCTACAACAGGGATGGAGGAATATTCAAACTTTTTTACATAAATATATTTATGGTTTATCCATTCATAGTAAAAGAGTTAATTTGCTTGTTTTACTTGATTATTTCTTGTAATTTTTAACTTTAATCCATGATCGACCCATTGAATCCAAACATGAATTCATAGCTAATGAACCCCAACTTCGAATTATCATGGATAAGGATGCACTTTCTTTTCCACTAGGAGGATACTTAGATTGAAGCATGAATAAGGTTATGGTTGAATTTAAAAAGCACAAGATTTTATTATGTACATGGATTTGGTTTGTCTTAAATGCCCAAGTGGATTTCATTGTCCCCCTTTCATTCTCGGAGAGTATGCATGGAATCTGTTTACATATACATGGAGACTAGGAGAGAGACATTGAGAGGGAGAGCCTTAACCCTCAAACCCTACATAAAATAATATGTATACAACTCAAAATATATAATTTGCTAGGCAATGTTTAAGGCTTACATTATGGTTAGCTATTTATAAAAACTCATTCCCTTACTTCTATATCCAAATAATTAAATACATTCTAAAATTCCCATATGTGTCCCTCGCCTCTACATCCAAACGATTAAATACACTATGAAAATCCCAAAAGAATGTCTCAAGATAGAGACTATGTAACTTGTGAGAACTTAATCATTTACTCAAAATGTTTGGTCATTTATTAATAAAGTGTTTTGGAGAATGCTAGCACTTAAATTTTTTAGCAACAATAAGTTTGTTTGTTTTCCCAATGCTATGGCACAACTTTCAAATACTTTTTTTGCTAATCATTCCTCCCTTAACATGTTCATAGGACTTTTCTCTTAATTTCATGAACCACCAAACTAAGAAATAGAGAACTAATCATTATTATTATTATTCTAAACCATGACAAGAGTGATAATGATTGCATATTGAAAGACAATCAACAATGATATCTTTTTTATTTCATGAACCAGTGAACATAACAACTCCACGAGTAATTAAGATACCAACATTGCACAAGAGGACGAATCATGGCTATAAAAATTATTCAGAGATTAGCATACCTAGCACTATGCCTTTAGTTTCTTTGTAACCCACACATTGAGATGATTTAATTCAAAAGCTAGGGTTGCAACAACTACTTGTATAGCGTCCCTACCCCTACTTATGTTTGTGGGGATAGACAATGCCTATCTCTTTCTCTCCGCAATAGAGGCCTTTATCAAATCCTCCTCCAAATAGGATGTTCAAACTCACAAGGTATATTTCCCATCTACCCTGTTTCAAATTGAATATGTCAACTTGTATAGACTACCCACTCCCTTGGTACTATCAAATTTCATTAATCAATACCAATACCAATCTTTAGTGCCTCGATTTTATTTACTCTCTTTAATATTTTTATTTGTGTGTGTATGCATACCCACAAGTTTTGAAAATGATTTAAAAGTCAATAATGGCATAATGGCATGATATTTTAAAATTTGATTGTATTTGATAGTTAATTATGAAAAAGGATAAATAACAATCAAATTTAACCTCGGGTGGGATGAAATGTGTGCCTCACCCTCACCTCCTTCCTCCCATGAATTCTTTCCTATAAATCTATTCGACAAAGAAAGCATATGGCCTAAATGGCCTAAATTAAGAGTCTTCTTTAGTAAACTTGAAAATATTGGTTAAGTAGACTTCTATAAGAAAACAAGTGGGATGATATGCCATGTAGTGGAAAAATCAGGGAAGATAGAAAGAAAAATGAGGCAAAATATCAAGATATTTGAAGAGCTTTTGAAAGAGGAGAAAGTATCATTTAAAGCCAAACAAGTGACCATCAAGAGTCTAGAAGAAAAGGTGATGGCATTAAGTGCCAATCCCGGTGACAGTTCTCATGCTGCAGCTTTCCTTAAGGAGAAAGACAACGAAATAAAAATATTGAAAAGAAAGTTAAAAATCCCAACCATGGATCCAGCTCAGACTCTAGATTTGAGACAAGCACAAGTGGAAAACGAAAATATATATGCCATCATGCTACAGTTTAAAAAATTGGCTAAGGATAGAGGAGATGAGATAGATGAACTTAAAATGTAGATTTCCTTATAGAAAATGCAAAAGAATACTATAACATCACAACAAGATATCCAGGATCCATCTTCTATTGCTCAAAGGATAGAACAAGCAAGTGAAACAACAGGGCCTCAGGAGCAGGATGCTCAGGTAGAAATGGTGGATGTCGACAGTATGGAAGAATACCCCCAAAGCTAGCAAACAAAAAAGGAGATGACTGATAAAGATGACAAGATCACAGAATTAGAAGCTCAGTTGACCCAAAAAGATGAAAGGATAGTTGAACTAGAAGGGGACATATAAAAGCAAGAAGATGAAATCTATGAACTAAGAAATAAAATAGATGATCTTAAGAGTCAAGTAGACAATTTAGAGCTTGATGTAGAATCAAAATCCCTGATCAGAAGGACTAATATATTCCTGTGGGACAAAATAACTCAGTTGATAGAAAATAAATGGGGCAGATTGAAGAACTTGGCACCTTCAAATCCATAAAAGAGGAGACAAAGAGGGTAGAAAAGGAGCTAGGGAAAATTCCAAGAACAACATAACAAGTCATAGATTATTTAAATGGAATGAGTGATATTTAATTGCAACGATTGCAGATACCAAGAAGAACTACAATCATAAATGTATAAAAACAAATGATGTTAAAAAAAGTCCCGATGAAGAGATCATAGATTAGTATGCAGATGCTTGATTCTGATATTGGCAATTTTAAGAGATTGTTTGATAAGGTGACTAAGCTAGGTTTACCCCATCCTTGGGATGGAAATGGAGATATACTATCTAGAGATGTATTCATAAAGAACTTGGAGTATATAAGGAATGAAATACTTTCAATAGAGCAGCTAGAAGGGGTTATCTCAGGAGAACAAGTTATTGAAAGACTGAAACCTCAATTTTAGATATGGATAAATTTGAAGAGAATAGTCAAAGAGCAAGATATTGAATCCTACGCTAAAAATACATATGCATAACTTTCACTAGATGCTTTGAAACCTCACGGGATGACAATAGGAAGAGAATGGAAGACAGTGGCACAATATGCACCTTCAACAACACCATCAAAGCAATAGACTCTGGGACAAACTTCCAGCACAACAGGTGCTTCTTCAAGTAGTTAGCAATACTCAACTTAGGCATAAGGAACGATGGGTTACCCTACCCCTTTGTCATTTATACCGCCAGTTGGACAAGCAAATATTCTTACTATGCCAAAAATGTAGCCACCAAGGGAAACAACTAGACAACCATTTGTTCCAACACAAGTAAGAAGAAGAGTCGGGGACAAGCATTATGAAAAGTTAAATGTAAAATCATTTTTGTAAAAAACTAATAAGTCAAAAGACTGTTAATATTTCTTGCTACGGGTCAAATAAAGTCTAACTAATTTTAGTTAGTTTGAAAGGTTATATAATGTAATCCAAGCCATGAAAATAAAGGCTTGCAATTTTAGAATAGAGATGCTCCCTCTATGGTTGTGAAGTCGATGAATTGTTTTCCTTGTAATATTTTCTTTGGATGAGATTAAAGATACAAAAGTTTACAGAGAAGTTATTCCTCTATTTGTAGCTCTGTTGTTATATCACTTATGTATGAATGTAAGATCCCACAAACAATGAAGCATTTTCTTTTCAAATCATAATACCATTGAATAGAAATCTAGATCTATGGTCATAACGAATCACAACTGCATAGTCATTTGCCATTATTTTGTTCAAGCATTACAACTCTCAAATTCCGTGAACACTTTTATTATCAATGAGTGTGAAATTTGATGATAAACTCATAATGAATGGCAATGTCAATTGAATGTCCTATGATTGGAGGGAGAGGAGCTTCACAAGTCTTCTCTTTGAAATATCCAAACCTTAGCCACATTAATATATATGACTAAATATTTTAAAATTTTATTTGAATTGAATATGAGGTTTGAGTATAGCGATTTCACTTAGAGCTAATTTTTCTTTCAATTTTATAGCAATTTCATTTGGAACTATAACTCAACTTAAAAAATACATCTATCCCACCCAAACTGAATTTCAAATAATTGAAGCCAACTCATAGTCCCTAATAATTTTCTCTTCCTTCAACATCATTCAAAATAAACAAACTCCTTTTACATTTTAACAGAAGAAAAAGTGAATTAATCTTTGCCTAAAAAAATGGATTAAAAATATTAAGTACTAAAAACCATCAATTTTAAGCTTACAATTCAATCCATTATTAATGCTCTTTAAATTTTGTATACCATATCCATGTAGATTACATTTTCTTAAACATAGTTTATTCTCACCAAACATAGGTCCTTACCATTTACAGATTTGGTGAAGATCAACTATTTTTATAACAAATGATTGGGAGATATTTATTTTCCACGAACATGCACCAAATATCAATTTAGTTCAAACAAGCGAGCTCCATAAAAAAAATGCTAGATGATCAAAAGAATTGTTTTCAATGTTAAAAAACATATGGATATTTAAAATATCAATTTAGTTCAAATGAGTGAGCTCCATTAAAGAAATACTAGATGATGGAAAGAATTGATTTCAATGTTAAAAAACATAAGGATATTTTTGCAATTCAAACGCTATGAGTAATGAGCAAGCTGAAAAAATAGAAAAAAAAGGATTTTAAATCCTATGAGCAGTGAGTAAACTGAAAAAACATAAATGGAGGAAATAGTTTTTGAAAAATGAGACCAGAAATGAGACGTTTCTTAGGAAATGGTTTCTTGACTCGAGAAATGAGAACTTCCATATAAAACGACGTTATTCATCCCATTCTCATTTCTTTTCCATTTTCAAAACAAAACATAGGTCTTGTTCCATTTCTAGTAACAGATGGAATCATGTCAACCTCTTATGACGTAGAGGTTCCAGAAACTGTAAGCTAGTTTACAAGCATAGATATGCTGGTATGGAGAAAGAAGCATGCATAAAAGAACACATACAACCAAATAGTGCAAACTGATCATGTAATAGTTTCATTATATTCATTCATTAAATTACATAAGGGATGCAGCCAAACTAGATAGTGAGATAAATCAGTTGAATTGTCTTTCATCCCAATTATACAAAATGAATGGAAGGCCCTTTTCAAAACAGGTCAGTCTGATACTATCCTTCCTTACTTCCATTATTCTACTGTCTCTCTAGAAGTGCAACCCTTACAGAATACCTTCCTATAAAAAATGAGTAGAAGGGTCTTTACAAAATAGGACATAGTCCTCCCCTTATATTCTTATATTGTTCGCAGAAAAATAGAACTAGCAGGCAAGGAAAACTAACAGAAAATGAAAAACTAAAAATGATCCTGAAAATAAACACAAGATAGTTTGGTGGGTGTTTCTTCTATTGTCTCTCTAGAAGTACAACCCTTACAAAATACCTTCCTATACAAAATGAGTAGAAGGGTCTTTACAAAATAGGACATAGTCCTCCCCTTATATTCTTATATTATCCGCAAAAAACTAGAACTAGCAGGAAAGGAAAACTAACAGAAAATTAAAAACTAAAAATGATCCTGAAAATAAACACAAGATAGTTTGGTGGGTGTGCCACGGGGTTCCCTCCATCAATATCCATTTATTTTTCCGCCGAGGGAGGTCTGTTAGAAAAAGGGTGCTGTCCAAAGCCTATCGAAGTCGATGTGATCCTCTTTGTGCCACGTTGATCTTTCCTAGCTGGGCGTGTTCGATAAGGAGCTCTTACAGTCGTTCAGTCAGTTCATCATTATTGCTAGTCAACTTGTGCTCGATGTTGTGGGTCAGTTGTTCACTATGGGATAGTAAGTTGTTGTTTATGTTGTCCCCAATTCTCCCAGCCTCCGCCGAATCCAAGTCCTTTTTGTCACATTTTTCCTCCAGCTTTTGTCGAATTTCTGCTATCTTCTTTTCCAACTCCTCTAGTCTTCGACTATTCCCATCACTACCACCAGTCCATCCAACAAGGCGATGAATCCTACCATCCACCATTATATAATAACAAGCTTACCCTAAAGAAATTGAGTAACAAAGCTTCTCATATGGGAGATCACCACTAAGCAAAGCACTCGTCGGAATCTGCTGCCTGCCCTTGTCTGAACCTTCAATACCCAAACAAGGAAGATGGCTAGTGGAGGGAAAAACCGTCGAAGCCATAGCTACATTAGAAATCATTTTCGGCAAGCACCAAGGAACAAGGGCATATCCAATTTAAGAATCCAACACTAGCAAAAACGAAGGAAAAACCTGAACCCCCAAATAGAAAGAAATATCCAATACCACCGAAAATGAATTTGAAAGTACTTGAAAGAAGGGGTATCATAGATTATGCGTGGGAGACCTTACCCTCGCCGACCTTTGGATGGACGGATGGGACAGATTCAAAGCCAGATATAATTATTACGTAATCATGAATGGCAATTAAAATATATACTAAAATTCATGCTTTGAAGATGCCTAGCTGCACGAAATCGAAATATCCAACACCACCGAAAATGAATTTGAAAGTACTTGAAAGAAGGGGTATATTAGATTACGTGTGGGAGACCTTACCCTCGCCGACCTTTGGATGGACGGATGGGACAGATTCAAAGCCGCATATAATTATAATGTAATCATGAATGGAAATTAAAATCTATACTAAAATTCGTGCTTTGAAGATGCCCAGCTAGACGAAATCATGATTTTATCAACTGGAATATGAAATTTCACCAATTCTTTAGTTCGACAGATTCGAAAAAATGGTCGGAAATGAGGCGTTCTGTGATGGCCAAATTATAACTTAAAAAATTAAAATTAAATAATGTATTTCAATCATTAACAAATAAATAAAATTAAAGAATTAACTTAAATCATTATTTTTTTTTAAATTACATAATTTAAGTAGTAAATATTTATATATCGGAAAAATTATAGTTCTAAGGAGATATGATTGCAATTACAGAGATTGGTAAGACCAAGTTCAAGAAATATTATGATTTGGATATTTATCATTTCTATATGGAAATTCTTGGCCATTAACATCAAGCAACAACCACTATCCAATTTAACACATAAATTGTTTTTATTTACCCATACTACATGTTTTCAGAATTACAGAGGATGACAATTTAAATTTCCATCTTGCAATTTCACCAGGATAGATTAGAGAGGGACAAGAGCAGTACCTGGAAGTGGAGATGTCCCAACAACAAAACAATTTCACTTTCTTCAATTCCAAACATGAATTGGAGATATCATACCTGGTTACAATTGCAAAGCACCCTGGATCGATTGTATCCCTCAACAAGATACACAAGAAACCGACCTCTGTTAAAAACAAAGTCCTCAATGGGGATTCAAAACTGCCCCAATGTTGCTGAAGACCCCCAACAGAAATTAATTTTAGAGTGTGCAGGTCAATGACCTTGTTGTGGGTGTATTATCTTTTATTGATTGAATAAGTTGGATCTTCACACATATGTTCTTCAGCTCTCCTAAGAGGTAATAAATCCATTCAAATTTACACAATCCCACTCCTATATCCCAATAGAGAGATTGAGTACGGGAAGGATACGAACATTTATTGACTAGATGGTTTCACCCCTGTGCAGTTGGGGCATAAGCCGTGGCTGCCCCTTGATGATTGATGCAACTTCACTACGGTTTGAAGAAGCTATGGTTGGTAAGGAAAGACACATGCAGGAATCATGGAAGGTATAAAGCTATGATAACCTCACGTTAGTGGCTCGGCCAATAATCGGGCACGAAATTACATTGCTATATTCATACTCCTATACGTTGAAATTTTTTTCAAGAAAGTTAGATGAAATCATAGTTGTCCCATGTCCACGTGGAAACTATTGACTGCTCCCCATCTCGCTTACCTATCTTTCCATGGACCTGGTTGCACCCTGTCGACACGATGGTAACAAAGGAGCGGATAAGTGGTTTCGGGGCCCGCAAGGACCAAATTTTAATGGTAGGTTCCTATTTCACTTTGAAGGGCTATGATATATTGAACACTTCAATGATGGCATGTTAAAATAAACCATTCCTTTCATTTGAAAATGTAGTATTACATCAAAATTTCATTGTATATTAAAAGTAGTGTAATCAAATTCCTCAATATAGTGATAAACTAAACATTGTACTGTTCCACTCTATGGTTTTTAATCATTTAACCACAAGAACAACCCAATCAATATTGAGCTCCTCTAAGGGAAGGAATCTATTTATACAATTTTTTAGCTGCTAAGATCTACAAACAAAAGGAGATACATACTTCCCTGTAGGAAACAATCATTAGGGAGGTGTCTTTTATGTCTCTAGCAGAGATGTGCACTTAATATGCCGGTTGGTGATGGATCGATGGTGCTAGGGTGGATGTGCCTTCCTTTGTTCAAGCAAATACCCTAAAGTCTGAAGAGGGTACTATAACATATGAATGAATAGGGAAGGGTGGAAGTAGCCTAAGAAAAGGTCGATGGTGACATTGGAAACAACTTGAACAAGGGTTGAACTCAATATTGGAGGAATCCTGAGAAAGGGTGAAGAGTTACTCCAATTCTAAGTTGTGATTTTTATAGGAATGGTATAAGGTACTTCTTCCCCTTGAATCCTAATTCGCAGAGAAAATGACAAGCTTAGTTGATCACAATTCTTACAAAGACTGATAGTGATATCCAATCATAAGGCAAGTTTTCCTCCTATGATTTTTGGGGGGCTTTGAGCAGTACGTTCATCTATGTGTAAATACCAATGCATCAATTTGAGATAGATGGAATAATTATTCTAATCAAGTATCCATATCAACCATTCACAAATCCAACGAAAGACAGAGTGACCCACCATCTCACTTACCAACATGAGTCTCCATGACTCACTTCTCAATGAAAAAGTAAATATTGATCATAAAGTGGTTAAGACACTTGCTCCAAAACCAGCCTTGATAATTATGTCCATTATCCTACCTGACTAGCTAACTATGTCCAGTCTCAATTGAATCCCGGAGCTACCTGCGCCCTTGCATGAGCTCCCTCCCCCTATCTAGCTACCATAACTCTATCATGTACTAAAACAAAAAACAATATAGAAATATGAAATTGAAATAGGCTAGAGAATCACTAATGACAATGGAAGTAGGAACAGCCTAAGTAGAGGCAATGAGTTTGGAAATTGAAATAATGGCAAACAAAATTTTTAAAGTTTAAAACCACTTAAGTTCCAAACTTTCAATTTTCGTAATCACATTTCCAAAATCCAGTAACCATTTGATTAACCACAGTTCCAAATCCACTTTCATAATCACATATCCAAATTACAATAACCATTTGATTAACCACAATTTTGAATCTAGATCCCCTAATTCCAATCACTGAACTACATTAATTAAAAGCAAGTGCAAAAAATGATGAATCGATTCTAATTCTAATTTCTGATCATTCAATGCACAATTTGATTCCATATTAGGTGATTGCATTGTCTATTAACACATTACTTATTCACCTTACACATATACTGGTTGGGATTTGAGAAGGAATAGTTGTCAGGCTACGTTAATCGTTTGAATCATGTTGTCAGTCAATTTCAACTATGGCGGCCTACTGAAAAAAAAAAAACTATCATTCATGCATTTATTTTCTACTAGGATACTAGCTTACCACCATAGATTATCAATTAATGTTTTATTTTATACCAGGATACCACCTTACTAAAGATGATTGTTAATTAATGTTTGGCCCTAAGGGTGCATTGTGCATCATAGGTGATTATTGGTTATAACCTTATGGAAAAGAGTGGAAAGGTATAGACTCCTGGTGTTTATAGATTACATTTTTCAATATAATAAAAACTCTCCATCAAATTTAACCTAGGAGAAAGAGCTATCAAATCACCTTATTTTGAGAATTTTTCTCATTCAAATCCCTTCATTTTGGACAACTTTTCTAACCAAAAATTGCAACATATTTCTATAGAAAAAGAGTGTGTAACTCTGAATTCCACGCGTCGCGCACTCTCTTCTAAGAGTTTGTCGATCTTGTTGTACCATTCTCCTCCATTAATCTCTTGATGTACAATCTCATTCAATTATGCTCCAAGCCTCCAGACTCTCAAACTAGCCATAATTGATGAAATCATGAATCCATGGATAGTAGAGAAACCACCTTACATTATAGCACATGTCCCATCCAACAAGTGATAATTATTGCATACAATAAACCATACATGGCTTTGAAAAACATAGTTTTGGAGGATTTGAAACCTGAAAGAAGACAAGGTCGTGGAGCAAAATTTGGAAGGCTTGCACAATATCCCAATGGCCTCTAGCCTACAACGATGAAGAAAATTCCCATCTATAAATACAAGAAAGGGGATGCTATTATGAAAGGAAGAGTAGTATTAAAAATGCAACCATCCTATGAAATGAGAATTTAACTCTTATTCCCAAATGCATCCATGCTAGAAAATAAGAATTTAAGTATTAGATCATATCAATCACGTTATCAATAATAGCTTACATATGCGTAATTATTACTAGTGTAATTGTATAGTTTCTAGGATATCCAAACCATAGAATTGCAGTTTTAATAAATTTTATAAAATCAATGCAACCCATTGCAAACTCACATCGTGACAATAAAAAAATCAGTACCTATTGTAGTATTGAAACAAATTACTAAAATTTAAAAAAAAATCATTTTTTTTATAAAGAACATATATTTGAATTTAAAAAATTATAAAGAAATCGATCTCAAGCGGAGAGTCCATCCATATCTTGTTGTATAGTCTCATTCAGTTTATAATTGAATGAGAGGCTTAATTTTGTTGTGCAATGTTATCCATGTATGAATTAGATCTAAGTTATCGTAGTTGGGTCCATAGATTATCTAGGACAATGAAAGTTAAGATGTGTGTTGTGGATGTGTTTGGAGTTGAACATTGAGCAACTAGGTGGAAGAAGGTACATTTAATGTGGAAATAACATTTAAACTTAATTTAAAATGTTTTAAAGTTTTGTCGTGATTTAAATTTTGATAAATAATGCTGATGGAATGTGTGGCAGGCTCGGTTGGGCTTCTGCCTTTGTTGTTTCCTAATTGTCCATTCTCAACCATCTAAAAATTTGATAGGAAAAAATTGGGGCATCCCTTCAATTGCAAAGTTGCAAAATAACGATCAATTTCATTATTGAAGGGCCCAATACAAAATTAAAATTTTCTTGCATGGAAAAAATTGTTGTGCCCTTCTATGAAGGGTAAATTAGGCACTGAAGTGCGTTGAAGGATTCAAATTTGATGCTTGCTCAATGGAATTGGATAATGGTTTATGACATGAATTCTTACCATCAAATTTATCTAGGATACTCTGCCCTTTATCAGAACATGTATGCATGTATGTACTAGGATACTAGGACCTTAAAATATGTACGTAGGAAAGCTTATGAATAGAGGGCATGGGACATTCACATTGCAATAGAAAGACATCAGATCAAGATCGTCTTGCACGGTTGTTCCCGACTCCAGTAACTATTTGTAAATAATTGCACATAAATACAATGAAAGCGACATTAGTATGACCATGCGGAGGTGACTGTATAAAATTTCATTAGGATTATTGATAGGATGGATGATCATGTGTCACAACTTGGAGGCACGGACATGACGAGAGTGTTGCATCAATGACACTTCAAGTGTACAGTGTCTGAACATATTGTGACCACATTAAGAGTTTGGTATTCTTATTGAAACATTTTATTCTAGTTGTCATGTTCGTCTCTCTCTCAAGGATCAGTCTCCCCTATGTCTCCACCCACCTCTAACCCCCACCCCGTTCTCTCTCTCTCTCTTCGTTGTCCCCCTACCACCCCCCTCCCCTCCCCTCTTGAGCCCTACCACCAAGCCTCCCTCTCCATCCAGGTAACGAACCTCCTACAACTCGAGGCCTAGCATGACCACCTGCTCTCCCCATTCCCCCAGTGTAGTAACCTATGGCCTTATGTATGTTGTGCTTAATATTTTAAATTAATAATGTGTGAACAATTGCTTGGAGCGGCTATAAGAAGATTGCAATCTAATTGGTTTGATGCACCTCCATCTGATCCCTCTATACTAGGACCTTAAAATATGCATGTAGGAAAGCTTAGGAATAGAGGACATGGGACATTTACGTTGCAATAGCAAGACATGAGATCAAGGTCATCTTGAACAGTTGTTTCCGACTCCAACAACTATTTCTAAATAATTGCACATAATTACAATGAAAGAAACATTAACATGAATGTGGGGAGCTAAACATCATCAAGATTATTGATAGGATGGACGATCATGTGTCACAACTACGAGGTGAAAACATAAAAAGAGTGTTTCACCAATGACACTTCAAGGGTGCAATGTTCGAACATATTGTGACCACATTGTGTGAAATGTCTTCATATGGTGTACAATATTCAAGCACTAGTTGTTCTATGTTAAAATATGCAAAATAATTTGGGGTGTACTATCATACGTGTTTATCTATAAAAATTTCATAAGAACCCTCTGAAGTCTATAAGTGTTCAGTTTGGTTGTGTTAGGGTCGAGTTGGAATGGTTTTGGACAAGTTCAAGTGGGTTAGGAGGTGTTTGGAAAAGTTCCAATCTATGGGGTTTAAGTAAAAAAATTGAACCAGTTTCTCTCTCTGAGGTCAAGGTCTAGTTAATATCTCTGATTTTTTTAATTGGGTGTACTACAAACCCCCACCCCTCTCTTTCTCTCTTCATTTCCCCCCTTCCACCCCCCTCCCCTCTCTCTCTCGACCACTTAGCCTCCCTCTTTGTCCACGTAACCCCCCTCCTACAACTTGAGGCCTAGCATGACCCCCTGCTCTCCCCCCTTCCCCTATATTAACCTCTGACCTTATGTATGGTGTACTTAATCTTAACATCCAAGTTCTCATCATCTGATGGAAAAATCACCCATGGCATATGTCCTATAAAGATATTCCCATGTTGTGTCACCTTGGAAACTAGTAAGATGGCTAGTATATGACTGCCATTTCGTTAGTAGCAATGGGGGAAGGTAATTATTTGAATTCCTTAAGTGCAACTCCCTTGCATCCTGGAATTCTTGACATCTTGCAATCACAAATAGTGCACAATAAGCCAAGATTGCAAAGAGAATTACTATAGATAAATTGAACTGATAGCAAATGAAATCTATGTGTTGAGTTAGTTCCCTTAATATTTTTTCTTTTAATTTGTAATGTTTCAAAAATTAATGGTGTAATGCTTTCTTTGATTTTATTATAGGCCTTGTCACATACGCGACTTATTAATTGCAGTAATTTTTCAGGGTGCCATAGATTTGTGTTTGGATCAACCAATATTTTCTAAATTGATTTTAAATGGATACAATGTACATATGATCTTAATATATCAATTAATGTAAGACTCTTGGGATCTCATTACAGGTGTATCATCAGAGAACCTTCTGACATATACATAGTGTCAATACTATTAGGACCATAAACTTTATTGGTGATGCATTTTCATAGTTTACCTCGATGGTCTACTAAGGAAACAAATCAAAGTTGATTTCCGAGGTTGTTGAATGGCTATCTTGGATATTACCCCAATTATATAGGTCTGATATGAAGGCATGATAATAAGTGAGTTGGAGGATGGTACTAGTTAAATCATAAATGTGTTTTGATATTACATCTCCGATGCAAGGATTCAAAGTGTGTTTATCGAGGTTAAACAATCAGTACTTCGGGTAATATCCTAATAAGATGTGTTTGATAAGACTTTGTAGGGATTAGTACATTAGGTAGGAAAGTTGTTCCTTCGACAAGAGGCCCAATATGATAAGTCCACTCATCAGGGAAATGCTTTTGGAGATCAAGAGGTAATTCTTAAGAAGATACTCTCATATGAAGTTTTTGATGAGGCAAGTATGCTATAATGATTGTAGTATGCTTATCGGGGCAGTAAGTTTGAGACCCTTTAAAAGGTTTCGATCCTTAAATCTCAATGAAACATACTTGGTCGAAATTTCGAAAAGGGGACCCAACAATTTTTCCTTTGGGAGAGAAATTGTATGGGTGTTGTTGTGGGAACAACAACACAAATATACATATCATTCCCATATAATGTACATAGAGGGTGTCTCAATCACCCTATCCACCCTCAACACCCCGGGCTCATATCCAAAATAAATCTTCCTCCTCTTTGAGCTAGAGGAAGCTTAGGTTTTCTTGCACCTAGGTGTAGAATGCCTCTCTAGGCTTTGAAAGGGAAACAACAACATATAATTTTTTCCCCACAATTCTATTAGTTAATACACTAAAAAAATACAATTAGAATTCAAATATTAAATACTCACCTAAGAGGGGATAGTATACCGTGATGGGGTTTCTCGCTTCCTTAATCCAAGCCTCTTAGCAATTCCTCCCTACAACAATTACAAAAATAAATTAATTCAAAAAAATAAAAATGCATTATTTTATCAATTTCATTAATGCTTCATAATATTTTAATCAACTAATAAATCTCACTATAAATATCTGAGACAATGCAAGAGATTTCCCTTCCTAGATAGGAAGTGCAGCACTTGGCTTGACAACACGCTCTAAGGAAATGGTGGAAGAGGGGGGCAATGTAAGTACATGGGAATGGGAAGGTATAGGTGCAATATATGGAGCCAATGTAGGTGTAAGGGATGGGTTGGAAGTAGGTGTACCATATGTTCGTACAAAAATTTGCTCAGTTAAAATTTTGAGTTTCCTGCGATGCGCATGTAAAGAGGGACCATGATTTTCGTTTTCAAAAACTCCACTAGTAATTTTGCCAAAGTCATGAATGTTCCAGTCATCCTGGTTAGTTCTCCTCATGTCAAATATTTAACTTGGTGAATTCATTTCAAATGCCAACCATAAAATATCCAAGTGCCTAAGGCTAAGTATATCAAAACCAAGTATTTTTTCAGACATAATTACTTGTATTTTCATGTTTTAGTCATTGTATTTGGGCACATATTACGAGGATCTTGAAGTGAATGTTTGAAAACCAAAAGTGGATTTTGTTGGGAATGGATCCATTAGTTTTGTAACATGAGTCATGATTTGGAAGATTCGAATGGATCTCTACAACCTATTTTTCCATATTTAAAAATTAAATAATTTCCTATTTTAGTCATGATATTTGGACATTCTTTCTAAACAAGTGGAGAGGAATTTGCAAACACCAAAGGAGTTCTTTTTCAAGAATGGACTTATCTACAAAATACTCTCTCCGTTTTTGCATATATATCATAGATTGAGAGATATAGAGGTATATTTGAGATAAATTTTTCATAATTACGCCAATAAAAGTCCTCGCTAGAGTATTGGAAAGCGGTGGTGAACGCCCAGGTGTGAGTCAATTGATATATATGTTCACATGTGTCACAATGCTCAACACCAAATTTAATAATGCATACACATCAAAAGGTAGGCCTGTAAGTGTTGACAGAGTTCCTGTGTGTCCATCTTCAAGCCAAGTATTCAGTTTCAAAGAGAATTAAACATTGAATGCTAGTGTTCTGATCCCAAGTCCAAATATTAAATACTATGAGGGAGAGTTGGCTAAAAATTTGTCCATTCAATAGGTTTAAAACTATAAGTTGCCGAGTGCTCTATCCAAGAGTCATGAAAACATTGTATTCATGTAAATTGAAAGTATTCAAGGTACAAATACTAAAATATACTAAATGCCAAGTACGTCATTGTATGAACTGAGAATCAAAATGCTAATTATCAAGTCTGAGCACTCAAGCATCGAGACCATATGAGGAGGGGATCAATTCCAGTGATTAATATTTAGACTTGATAACAGAAATGGAACACAAAGGGAGATCCCATAAGGAAAGCATAGTGTTGGTATATAATTGGAATGCATTTAAAACATTTCTTTTATATGATAAGTCTCAAGGTTGTTATGTGCTTCTTGGTTTTGAAATGTGAATCACTGAATAAGTGATGGATATATATTTTAAGTTTTCCATGGCATTTATCAAGGAAAAGTATAGTTGTCTCTTGTAGATTTGAAAAGAAGTCCAACGCCATTTTCAGAAATTCGAAGACAATGGCTTAACATTTAAAATCTTAGTCAGAAAAGAGAGCACTTGGTAATTATAAGATTTTGAAGATCGATTAATAAGTCAACCATTTTTCCAATATTTTTGGGCATGAAATCAGCTGATCAAATATTACCTCCAAGTTTGAGTGCATGTGACCATCAAAGCTCTAGATTTAGAGGGATTCAAATTCAACAACTTATGAGCTTTCCAAGGTAAGAAATTACTTCTCAGATTTCAAGCATCGAATCCTTCAACAATCAAAAGGTGATATGGAAGTCAAAGGTTTAATTGATGAAGCTAGGTGGCAAAGAATCTTGAGACAGAGCGTTGGGAAATTAGAGGATTCAAAGCTGAAAATAGAATCTAAGTATTTTTGTAACAAATTTATTCGCTTAAAATTTTGCAACTCATTGTAGTTGATTTGCTTTTGTTTTCTTGTTGTCACTAGATATGAACCGAGTTCCTTTTAAAGTGGATCTACAAACTATGTTAAATGGATCAACATATCTATAAAGGGATGAATGTAATTGGAAAAAAAGGAGGAGGTTCCATCCTGAGAGGCTGAGTATGTTGTAGAAATGGACGAGAGTCTTATTATGGAAAGTTGGGAAGACCATGTTCTGTAATTTCTTATGAAACCATGTTTAAATGAATATGAGATCTTGTCTTTTATGAACCAGGTTTAGCCATCGTTGAGTTTGAAAATGGCTATGGTTTTGTGTAAACTGTCGTTGTAATGAATTCCTTCATATTGATGTTTTCTTTATGAATGCTCAATACTGTGGTTGAATGTTCTTACATCTGTGTTTGGAATTTTTTTCTGAACATAGTTCTTCATCTTAACATATGATTGAACTATTTGTTCCTTATTTTATTAATCAGATTTGAACCTAAGTCATCACTGATATAATTCTTGCTTCAGTTTAGTAATCTATGTTATTTTCAGAGTCTGAATTTTCCAGTGGTCTTCTGCTCTCTTTGCTTACATTAATCTCTTGATCCCTATAGAACCAATCCTAAAATCTAGATCTATCCAACTCGGAGATGCCTAAAATTTGTACTATTGTGCTTAGCAGCTCGTACAAATTTTAGGACAAACACCATAGTTGCAACCACTGTAGATGTATCTACAATAGATGGAACACCAATTGCTGCAATGGTGGGTGCAATGGGGGAGGGATATGATGGGGGATTGGTGAAGGATGGATAGGTGTGAGACTAGCAATAGGGGATGGGTGTCCGAAAAGATATAATCCAACTAGTTTTACAATGGATGAAATCACCTTAGGAGGGAATGGGTGTGCCAATCACTGGAGTGGGGTGCCCAGTCCCTAAACTCGGCATGAACCATGGAAACAATGGACTGGGTGGATGATGGGAAGGCATGGGTGGATATGGTGACGTAATGGAGAATGATGGAACCTGCATAAACATATGTAATACATTTGATTAGTACAAAAACATGTAAATTAACCATACCAAGACAATGAATTTCACATCAAATACATATAATTAATTTAACATATGTCACCTAGGTGAGGGATGATCTGCTTACCCCGGGTGGAGACCCCTACTCAATCTCTTTAGCAAACAACCATGGAAACACAACAACATTACGAATGATCTCTTATAAATAACTTTGACATTTGCAAATAAATGAATTTTTAAATCCTACAATCATAAAATCATTTAAATACCCACGTGTAAGGTGTCGCAATGTCTTCTACAACCGCCATAGTTGCATCAAAGTTGGGAGAAATAATTTCGTCCCACCTCGATGGAGGTGTGTCATATTGGAATAGTCACACATGCCAAAAAACATAAGTTAGATAGAAATACTTTAAGAATTTTTTACCTAATGATTGTCAATTGTACAATTAAATATATACTCAGTGATTTACCATCATTTACAAATCATACTAACCTCATAAAAAAATATCTCCTGTGTAGGATCCTCCATCGGGCCATGGAAAGTATGCCCACATTAAGTGCATCAATGTAGTAATGCCCAACTCTATGAAGAATCCTTTTCATGACTTCCTATCATGGAGTTCCATGATCAGTGGGGCTGGAAGGAACTACACTTGAGGGTCCTCCATATTGATATGATGTATCATGTCTTGATGATGCCACAAATGCACTGTGATGCAATACACTACATCTAAGATGTCAAATGGAAATGGCAGTGTAATTTAGGCGATCTAATAGCTAAGGTGTCTATGGGGAGGGGGGTTAGACATACGCCTAGGATTAGGTGGCCCTCTCATTGGGGTATTCCTAGAAGTTGGTTGATATTGTGAAGAGCTAAGACCAACCCCCTAAAACTCACAAATGTCAAAATAGTTCACGTGGAGACCCAACACGAACTTGGCATATAGTTTCCAGATAAATTTAATGGAACCTCCCTATTGTTTCAAGGAGCTTTGTAGAAAACCATGAACCAATGAATCACCCAATTTTGTTTCCATGGATCATATGTACACCAATCCATGCAAAGGAACCACTTGCGTAGATCAACGGGTTGGTTTGTTTGGACGTTAATGAAAAATCCAACAATTGTTTGTTTTGAAATTTCAAATCTTTGATTTCTTGTTTACTGATACTAGTGTAGAAATATCCCATCTTGGACCTATATTCATATATGTCAACAATTGACTATGGGCATGTTCAATAGAGGCAATGATGCTATCAAGGGATGTGGCTAATGAAAGTGTTAATGGTTCCCTTGAGGTTCTGAGCTCTTGAACCAGATTTCTTAGTTAGTTTAAATATTGGTTAATCCGGGTTTCTATGTTTGGTTTTTCCTCCAGGTAAATGTTTGTTTGTGGTTTTCTTCCATTGTTTGTTTTTGCATTTGGTTTTGAAATTATGATTCTTTTATTTAATTCTTATTAAATCACAAGCACATAAAGAAAAATAAGAAAAATTTGAAGGAATACTTAGATAGAGGAGTGGTAATGTCCCTTGGTGAAGTTGTATTGGAGAATATGCACTCATGTTCTGAACCGAATCACCCAATCATCATGGAAATGGGGAGAAATGGGGTCTTGGGCCCTTTTTTGCATATACAAAAGACCACATGGGCCCTTCTTTTAAATATACAAACTAATATTATTAAATAATAATGAAATTCACAAGAGGCCAATATTTTTGAATTAAGATTTTACAAATTTTAAAGAAATTTAAGATTTTATAGGATTTATAGTTATATATGTATTTGTTTTGAAATGATTTTCTTAATGTTAAGATTATTAACAAGTTTCTTTTAAAAATTATGAATTTTAAAAATTAATAAAAATGTCTTCATAACAATGATATATTTTGGATTATACTTATACTTCATTTTGATTTTTATTATTTAAAAAAAAAAATATTTATTTATAATAATTGAAATATAGATTTGTTTCAAATTTAAATTTTCAAATTATATAATTATTAGAACAATCTAGGAGGATTACAAACTTGCCATATTTATATGGAAAACATATTTTTAGTCAATAATATATTTTGCATCATATTTTATATAACTTTTTTTTTAAAATTAAATTTTAAATTATAATATAAACTTATCTTTCAAATTATATAATTACCTTCAACAACAAGAAAATCTATTAGAATTTGAATTTAAAATTATAATGTGAAACATTTATGTAAATATAAAATCTCTTTTATAGTATTGTATTGTATCATGTGTAGGGAATTTTAATATAAAGATTTAATATTCTTTCTTAAAGTTTCGTTAAGTAACCCGTATAGGAGATCGTAACAAGATGCTTTGATCGGAACAAAAAATTGATCTATGCCTTCACAAGATGCTTTGATCGGAACAAAAAATTGATCTATGCCTTCACAAGATGCTTTGATTGGAACAAAAAATTCACCAAAGTTTAAGCCTAAATAAATACATAAAATTATAAATTATGAATTATTTGATAAAATCCAAATTTATTTATTAATTATTTATAATAAATGTTATATATTTAACATAAGTCTTTCTTACAATCAACGAACATTAAAAAATGTAGGAATTAAAACATAATTTGACCAATGTAAAAATCATAAGGAATCATAACCATTCATGAACATCAAAATGAAACAAAACCCTGGAGGAACATTGAAAGGTGACAAAATAATTTTATGTACATTGCAATGTGACATAATCATTTATGAACGTAACATTGCGACATACCCATCGAGTACCATAGAAGTTTGACATATTTCAATGTAGATGAATGTCACAATGTAACATAATCAATGGGGAGTGTTGCATTGTGTCATAACCATAGAGGAATATTGCAGTGCAACATAACCCTTGACAAACATGATAATGCTATGCAAATATGGTCAACCATGAAAAACCATAATCAACCATAGTCAACCATGGTCAGCCAACTAGGGTTAACCATAGTCAACTATGGTCGACCATAGTCAATCAACTAAGGTTAACCATAATCAACCATGGTTGATAATAGTCACCATGGTCAAACATAGTCAAGCATTAATAATTATGGTCAACCATAGTCAACCATGAACAACCATGGTCAACCAACCAAGGTCAACAATAATCAACCATGGTCGACCATAATCAGCCATAGTCAACCATGGTCAATTAACTAGGGTCAATCATGGTCAACCATAGTCAGCCATGATTAACCACAGTAACTGTGAACAACCATGCTCATTGGAAAACAACCATAATCAACCATGAACAACCATGGTAAACCATGGTCAGCCATGAATAACCATGGACAACCCCAGACAACAACAATCAACCCTGAACAACCATGGTTAATGTAATATCCCCAGTTTTGACCCCTTAGCATATGCTATGCAAATGATGTAATATCATTGATTATTGTAAGGAATATGGTCGACCATAGTCAATCAACTAAGGTTAACCATAGTCAACCATGGTTGATAATAGTCACCATGGTCAAACATAGTCAAGCATTAATAATTATGGTCAACCATAGTCAACCATGAACAACCATGGTCAACCAACCAAGGTCAACAATAATCAACCATGGTCGACCATAATCAGCCATAGTCAACCATGGTCAATTAACTAGGGTCAATCATGGTCAACCATAGTCAGCCATGATTAACCACAGTAACCGTGAACAACCATGCTCATTGGAAAACAACCATAATCAACCATGAACAACCATGGTAAACCATGGTCAACCATGAATAACCATGGACAACCCCAGACAATAACAATCAACCCTGAACAACCATGGTTAATGTAATATCCCCAGTTTTGACCCCTTAGCATATGTTATGCAAATGATGTAATATCATTGATTATTGTAAGGAATATGGTGAGGATCCCAAGGCCAATGCCATATCATGGATATCCCAAGTATATATAAAATACAAGTAAATCTAGTTTGGTAGACCATGTGTTGGTCAAGCATAATAGAAGTGCAAAGGTAATATAAATATGCATGCAACTAATAAAGAAAACCCATAGCTGACTATGCAAGGAAACAAGAGCATGGGGCATGATTTTCTTATGGTTAAGGAGGGACATATTAAACCTATGAAGCCAATATATGGAAGCCAAGTGTCCAAGAAAGAATTTATGGGCCATCGGCTATCAAGTTGACTCATGCACCCCAATCATTTATTTCTTTCAAGAGGGAGGAGGAAATTGAGGCATGGTTATTGTCTTGGGGAAGGGAAGGTGTAGGTCTAAGGTTTCTTGTGTCAGTCACCCTATGGTTCTGGGAGTTGGGGATTGCTTATTAGATAATCTACTAGTTGCGACTGGTAGTAAATATATTAAATTATCTGTCAATTGGGAGGTGGAGAGGACAAAGTTCCTTGGGTTAAGTAACTCGACCTCTCATGTGTGGGGAACTACAATATTTGTTTTGGAAATATGAGAGTGGTTATGAGATATGTTTTGTGGTCATGACTGGAGTTCGAAGAGGAATTTTGTGAGCATGACTACTATGCATTTCCCTCACTGTTATATGTACAAACTGGTATAGAAGATTATCCAATTTCTTAAACTTGTGCATGTGTTCCCTCTATAACGTATCTAGTTGTCAAAATCATACTTTGGATTTGTTGAATCCTTCCATAGTATTTTTTGTGTGCCATATATCTTTCTCCTCACTTTTGATGTCATACCGACCATGGTTGTTTGTTAGTATTATTTGAACCTAAGTGACCAGTCACACAATGATTGGAGTGAATTCTTGGAAGGCAGTTAGGTGTGCACAACCAATATTTTAAAGCCTTAAGAAGACAAAAACTCCTAGAATATGACCCAAGTTTTGGGTGATATTTCTACGCACACACTGAATAGCACCTAGAGGAGGGTAACGCCCGATGGATTGTTGAGCAGTGAAGGGGTACATTCTTAGTGTTGTGTGGGGTGGGTAATGTGGACCCCAAGCTAGTCATTTATGTGTGAGGTGCCTTCATTTCTAATGGAAAACCAGATATGACTAGTTGTTTCTTTCCTAAGTTGTCTAAAACTCTATGGTGTTGATTGAGTGGTATTGAAAACAAGAGTGGTATGGAGCACATAATTGGCTGATGCTACTGGTGAAGGTTGTGACCTCCTGGAAGATGACCTGAGGTTTGGGTGGTATTTCTACTTACACACTGAATAACACTTGGAGGAGGGTGATGCCCGAGGGGATGTTGTGCAGTGAAGACATACCTTCTTAGTGTTGTATGGTATGGGTATTGTGGACCCCAAGTTGGTCGAGTATGATTGAGGTGCTTGTAACTCTATGGTGAGTTTACTAGTATAAAATTTCCCCTCCACTACTTTTGCATCCTGTTAACCTAAATGTATGTTGGATTGGCTTGAGATTGAGTTTATGTGACCGTGGACAATGAGTTAACCCAAATGTGAGTTGGCTTGGTTGTGACCTTCTACCTATTTGAATTTGAGTGAGCTATAAATAGTTTCTCTTTCCTTAAGGAAATCATGCCCAGTGCGGGGGCGTCCTTTCAGCATAAATAGTATATGCTAGACAAAGCACCTACAGTTGGGTTCCCATGGAATGTTTCTCTTGCGTAGTTAATTTCTTGGAGAAACTACATTCAAGATAAGTGTCTATTTGATGTCTCATTGTTGTTAGTTCAATTACATTGTATGCATGCTGATTGGAATGGTGAAGATGCATGTGGTTATTATGAATTGTTTTAGTTAGTAGTAATCATGATTCTTGATATCTAAGTGTTGGATATATGATATTGTACTTAATGGAATGCTTAACTACCTACGAAAATACTTGATATATAAGTGTTGGATAAATACCTATAGAAATACTTTTGTTGAGCCCCCTCATAATACATAGTTCTAATAAAAAAACCCTATTTTTACGAGATATTCCTTATGCTTACTAGATAGCCCTTTTTATAACCCCTATATCCTACTCCCTGCCCCCAATACTTACAATATATTGATCTTATTTTTCACAATATAAAAACCCCCCTTTATGAATGAATGTGAGTCATGAATATCGAATTTTAAAGAGATTGGTATTCTTATTCTTGATATTCCCCGATCTGTTTATGAAGAGGTTTTAAACATGCACAATTTTTTTATGTCAATATGTGATTTTATTTCTGAATTGGTCGAAAGGTGTGTAGTTAAGATCTCTTTTAATAATAAATTTTGGGTGCGCGTATTGCATGCATTGATCGTGGTATATTCTTCATCACATCCAATTGATGGATTGTTGTGATGTTGAATATTAAGCTATGTATTTTATAATATTTTTGTTATTCATTAGGCGATTCAATTAATAATCGTGTTGAAATATTAATGTAGGTGGTTTGGCTAAATGTAATGGCTAATGGTTTTTCCATTCCTTATGGAATGCGTGCATAATGCAGCCATAGATGCTACGTTACTGAACCGAACCAATTAAGAAGTGAATTCATTTAGAACAATTCCTTTCTTATCTTAGAATGCTGCAACTCTCATGTTGAAATGCAGTTGGGGTTCCCCCCCTCTAATCGTTTTGGAAACCCCAGACAGAATCGGGTATCATCTTTCAACTCTGTAACATGAGGAGTAGTATGTTTTTTATTTGATTTAATGGAAATGGAAGGAAGGTAGAAGAATATAATTGAAAATGACTGAGAATAAATTTCAATAGAAGGGGAAGCAAAATCAAATTGTTTCCTTGAGTTAATAATTGTAGATGGGGGGGTGTTAGAATCAATAAGAAGAGGTGTTATCTCTCACTGAGAGGAAAGAGGAACAACTATTAGTCAATGCAAGCAGGCATACTGTGTATTAGGACGTCAACAAACAAGGAGGATATCTATAAAATCAAGAAAGACTTGCATACCGTGTACAAGGATCTACATACCAAAATGCTCATCATGTCGATCGTAAGTTAAATTATTGGTTCAGCGGATGTTTTGTTTTTGAATTTGATGATTTAATTTTTCTTTTCTTCTTTAATTAGAAGATGGTTGTTGTTTTTATTTACACAACTCATAACCTTTTTATAAATTTATATTCTCACTTCATTTTTATTAAAAACCCGAATTTAAAGGAAATTTGAATAAGTTTGTTGTAACAGGGTATTTGGCCGACCTCCGACCTTTCGAACCCGTAGTTCGGATTGCAGATCGCAGAAGCCGGAGGCATGAATTCTCGACATGCTGCTTGGGAATTCCGACTTCCGACTCCCACAAGCAGGATTGTGGAGTGCGCAAGTTGGAGGATTAAATTTCCCGTAGTAGTGATTTTGGAACTCTGACTTCCGACTCCCGCAAGTTGGATTGCGGAGTGCGGAAGTTAGGGGGATAATTGACCCAGCTCGTTATTTCAAAGTCCTGACTTTCCTAATCCCACAAACCAGAGTGCGGAATTTATAGGCATGTTTCGTCGACGCCGTGTAGTTTGCGTTCCGACTTTCTGAGTCCCGCATTGCGGATTGCGGAACTATGGAAGTTAGAGAGGAGTTTCGTCGACCCCGTGTATTTGGCATTCTGACTTTCTGAGTCCTACATAGCGGATTGCAGAACTGCAGAAGTCAGAGAGGAGTTTCGTCAACATCGTAAATTTGGCATTCCAACTTTCTGTCAGAACTATATATCTAGCTAAAATAGTGTACCTATCTTAGCAATTAATAACATGTCAAAGTATATTAGAACAAAAAGAGAACAAGGAAAAGAATACACCAGATATATGTGGTTCACCCAATTGGGCTATGTCCATGGGAAGGTTGTCTTCTATTATCTCCAGAAATATCCTTCAATCTTACAAGAGAGAAACTAAAAATAACCCCAATACAATATAACAAAGCTTGTGATCACAATACCATGTGTTGATACTATCTATGAGCATATACCACTATACCATCATGTTGTTCACTATATCACTGTAATAGTGATGTGACTTGTAATACCCCTATTTTGACCCTTATGGTTTATTGTCCTTAATGTAATATTGTGTAAATACAGTATGTAATTTCCCAAGTGTGGAGCTCAAGGCCAAGGACCCACTGGTGTATGCTCAAGTTAAATGCGTAGGTAAGTATTTGGAAATCGATTACCCATGAGCTGTTAAGCCATGAAGAACTATAAATGATGTAATTATTAATTATAATGCAATAAAATATCTAAGGAACTGGCTAAGGAGGAAACCAATGAGAACGGGCCGTCTGTATCCACTAGGGATAGGTGAGGGGGTTGTGGCATTAGAACCCATGGTGCCACATGTCCATTTATGAACCTGTTTGACTTCCCCTGCTGACATTTAATGTTGTTACAGAAGGTAGTTGAGGAGCTTGTTCGTGAGGAAGATTGAGTATGGAGCATGCCCTGCGAATCCGTATGGCAGGGTATGGCCTGTGTTTACTTGTCCTTAAAACACTTAAACACCTGGGAATTTGTAGACCCGAAGGAATATCTCGTGGCTGGCCTAGAATGAGGGGGGAGAGGATGCATTCATGCACGTAGATGAGGGATTCACCACTAGTCGGAGAGCCAAGTTGTAGAGCATAGAAGGCAAAGAATGGTATTTCTATGAAAGCCGAACTTACACAGTGGAATACCCATAGAAACCAGGCATGTAAGCCATATCGATTGGAGAAACCCATGAGAGTAAAACCTGTTAATTTTTTAGCATTAATTCAATATACTCTAGGATCTTTATTGAGAGAATAACATATATAGCATATCAATCATATCAAGCATGTATCAAGCATATCAAACAATCACATAAGACAATGGACACAGAGAGTTTCACTGGGGAAAACCATAAAGGTGAAAAACCCCACAACTTCCTCAGATATAGAGAGAGCAATGATACAACCAAAGTACAAACAAAGTACAAGAGATAGTCTTCTCCTAGATGTTGATCCTCCTCCTCACATGTGCACCACTTTCCGAGTGATAGAAGAGTGAGTAATGAGATATCCAAATAGAGATCTCCCGATCTCTATTTATACTTGTCCTATCTTGCCCAATAAACTAATGGGGCCGACTTGTCTAGCTTAGCTTAATAACCCATGGTTAACTTAATCAGGACCGACCCCACACATGGTGGTCTAATAACCCATCGACAAGTTACGACACTTGCGACACTTGTCAATACAAATTACAACACTTCCTTATAGAGGAATAACACATCTCTATAGGAGTACAATATACATGGATGAAATACATAGGTGAAATACATTCCAAAGTTACATATACATCAACACTCCCTCTTAACTGGGAAGGTATTTCTCGACACAAATCTGCTAGCACAAGTCTTCTTCTCTGGATCATCATCAGCGAATCATCATCCTCGAATCATTGTCATCGTCACAGCTGCTGCTATCTCAATCAATATCTAAATCTACTCATCATAGGAAGTTCTACAGAGCCAGTCCTTTTTCATACTGGATGTAGGCCCACCACCTGCAGGTCTTCATCATCACTAGCCATACTGTGAAATCCTCAGGACTTATTACATGCGTCACAAAACCTCGAAAGAGCATCCCAGGCTGTTACGAGCACACAACTCTACCTATCGGATCTCCTAGGGCTGTATTATATGTGACCAAACCACAAAACCTCGAAAGAGCATCCCAGGCTATTATGGGGACACATCTCCGGCCTATAGGATCTCTCAGGGCTGTATTCTATGTGGTCAACACAAAACCTCGAAAGAGCATCCCAGGCTGTTACGGGCACACAGCTCCGACCTATAGGATCTCCCAGGGCTGTATTATATGTGGTCATGGAAAAATATCGAAAGAGCATCCCAGGATGCTACAGGTACGCAACTCCGACATATAGGATCTCCCAAGGCTGGATTATATGCCATAGGACAAAACCTCGAAAGAGCATCCCAGGACTGATTACGAGCACAAAGCTCAACCTATCTGATCTCCCAAGGCTGGATTATATGTCCTCCAAAGAAAAACCTCGAAAGAGCGTTTTCCAGATATACCAGGGCCACATTACATGCCATAGGCAAAACCTCGAAAGACTATCTGCAAACCTCCCAGGGCTGGATTATATGCTTATCTGCACAACCTGTTCCACAGCCACAAAGTATCAACATGATACTCACCATACATCATCCTGATGTACACATGATCATCTTGATCATTATCACTGCATTGTCCTGATGTATTTCATCTAGAGCAACATCCTGAAGCTCGTCATCCATGATCATCCTGATCATACAATGCATCCACCTAATGCATACCAAGTATCTACCTGATACATATCATCATACATGATCCACCTAATCATACAATGTATCCACCTGATACATACACAGATACATGATCCACCTGATCATACAATGTATCCACCTGATATATATCATAAATGATCTTCCTAATCATATAACATATCCACTTGATACATATATAGATACATGGTCCAAGCATCCAACATGATGCATATATAGAGCAGTAACTGGAGCATCGTCCTGATGCTCATCAGCAAACACTTACATCCACAGCCATGTGAAGGATCCTCCTCTCATCATGCTTGGAATGGCTCCAACAAATGTGTCCATCACTTCTTCCTCGAAGTGTCATCAATCTGAAGAACACCAAGCCTCTCTCTGAAGTATTCGAACTTCACTCTGGCTAGTGGTTTCGTCAGCACATCTGCAACCTGCTTATCTGTCGCAACATAGAGGA
The DNA here is from genome assembly GCA_027924585.1 of Larix kaempferi. Classification (NCBI taxonomy): domain Eukaryota; kingdom Viridiplantae; phylum Streptophyta; class Pinopsida; order Pinales; family Pinaceae; genus Larix; species Larix kaempferi. Next base: position 22,042,307 of record BSBM01000106.1, read on the forward strand.
GCTTCACTGCTCCTCTTTGCACCATATCCATGATATAATGATATTTGATCTCAATGTGTTTATACCTGTCGTGGAACACCGGGTTCTCAGACAGCTCTGGTAAAAGATACCAGTAGCCTCCAACGAGAGATCAAATAACTCAGACAGTAGATTCCTTAGCCATACTGCCTCACAACTAGCTGAACAAGCTGCAACATACTCTACCTTGGCTGTACTCAGTGCTACATAGGACTGCTTCCTGCTAAACCAAGAGATCACACATGATCCCATACTGAAGCAACACCCATATGTTCTCTTCCTATAAGCAGCACTGCCTGCCCAATCTGAATCAACATAACCCTACAGGTTAAACTTTTGATTCACATCATACTTGAGCCCATTATCAATTGTACCCTTTAGGTACCTCAGAATATGCTTTACAGCAACCAAGTGAACACCTCTTGGTATCCGTCAGGAATTGGCTCAATGTGTTCACCGCAAAGCAAATATCTGGTCTAGTGTTTGTCAGGAACATCAAGGACCCAATCATTTGACGATACACAGTGACATCAACCGGATCAGATGAAGCATCACACAGAAGATTCAGGTTCGATGCCATAGGTGTGGCCATGGCCTTGCAGTCCATCATCCCGAACCTATTTAGGATCTCTACTGCACACTTCCCTTGTACAAGGAGATCCCATCTGCACTCTGCCACACCTCCATGCCTAGAAAATAGTGCATCATCTCCAAGTCCTTCATCTCGAACTCGGCAGCAAGCTTCCTCTTGGTATCGACAATCAATCCATCCTCACCTGTTACAAACCAGCCATCCACATACAAGAGTAGTATCACATGATTGTCTTCCTCAACCTTGTAGTAAAGGTTGGAATCTTCTTTACTCTTGGTAAAGCCCAAACTGGATAGAAAGCTATCTATCCTACCATACCACATCCTAGGAGCTTGCTTCAAGCCATACAAGGCTTTCTTCAACTTGCACACATATGACTCTCTGTCATGTGTCTCAAAACCAAGTGGCTGCTCCACATACACTTCCTCCTTGACTACACCATTCATGAAAGCTATCTTGACATCCATCTGGTGTATCTTCCATTTCATCACTGCAGCCAAGGGAAGTACTGGTCCGATGGAAGTGTACCTGGCTACAGGAGCAAAAGTCTCTTCATAGTCTATCCCCTCTTTCTGAGAGAAGCCAAGAGCTACAAACCTCACTTTGTATTTTTCTATGCTACCATCTGCAACATGCTTTATCTTATAGATCCACTTGGAAGTCACAATAGACTTCCCTTCAAGTCTTGGGACTGCATCCCAAACATCATTCTTCATGATCGACTGGTACTCCTCGATCATGGCATTCTTCCCGAATCGTGGGAACGTTAATATATTCAATATATTCAATAGATAACTTTGTTGCTGAACAAATGTTGTAGTCCTTCTTTTGTAGGTGATGGTATATGATCTTTCCTAAAAAACAAGTTAAATTGCATGATTAGAAACATCTCATAGTTTTCAAAACAAATTCTTACACATAAAGAAATATGTCATATAGTCATGCAATTATTTTTATCCAATGCTTCAATACAACATTTATCCATATCCCGTAACTTTCTAGATGCCTTCCAATCTCTACCAGAACATTGTTAAGAGTGTGAACAACTCCCAACATGTCAGCAAAGAGGTTTCATTCTAGATAAGTAGCGATGGAATGTTGTACAGTGCCATAGGCCACTTACCCATCACATGCATATTAGTAGTATACTGTTCATTAATGCAATTATTCTAATATGCATAATACACAACCTAAGTCTAGGAACATACGTATATACATCATTGAACAATATTATTTAAACAATCAGATATACAAGAAATGACAATTCAAATACTTATCTTTCTTTGTTTGTTGTGTGGACTCCCTCTCAATCTTTGCTTCCTTGTAGGAACTACTGGAGTGTGCTCTCTATTGATCTTTGCTTTCTGGATAACCTATCCTTGAACTTATATCCATCCTCGAGATCTCATACATAATCATACATTCATTAGTATACTATCAAAACAAAATAATCTTAAACATGTATAGTCATGATCATTTCAAACACAGATAATAAGCATTATCATTCAAGGTTTCAAGGAAGACTTCTCTTACTCATGCATATTCATATTTGACTATAGAACTCTTCTGGTTAGTCATATCATCAATCAAGGTAAGAGACATAATATGCATAAGCCCTAGATTACTCAAACTGGTAACTTCATTAGTAATCATTATCAATCATACAAAAGTATAAGATCCTTTGATATAAAAAAAACATACCTGGTCATCATATTTGCTAGTTATGTCTAGCAATGTTTTCTTGTTTTCTTCAATGACCTACATAACTCATAAGTTAACATTTGAAAAACCAAATTATACATACCTCTATGTGATCCATGACTATGGATGAATATTTGTCTTCATGTCACCATAGCATGTTCAGGTTGTCTCTTCAATTTGTACAATCCTCCCTCTTGCTCTCTAATCACTACTGCATCATCTATGGTCTTACCCTTTGGCCACATGAGTACTTGCCCATCTACAAATGAAACCCTCAGGCCTTTTGCATCCAATGCAGATATGGAGAGTAGGTTCTTCTTGAGCCTAGGTACATATAGAACATCTTTCATCTTCAAAGAATTCCCAGAGTCTAGGTTGTAGGAGGCTTCACCACTTCCTTTGATAGGATATTGATAGTCATCCCCAAGTGTCACCTTATGGGGTGACTCATGTTTAGATAGATTTGCAAAAGATTCTTTAAACCCAGTCATGTGTTTGGAAGCCCCACTATCAATGAGCCAATCATTACATTCATGAGAGATGGTACCTGTGAGAGCAGAGATTAGAACATATTCATCTTCACTAGATGAGTCATCACTCTCTGCTCTAGTCTTCTTCTTGGGAGGTTCATCATCCTTAGCCGCATGAGCATGATATCTCTTCTTGTTGCCTTTCTTCTTCTTGTTGAAGTTGTTGTCCCTTTTGTTCTTGGGACAATCTGCAGCAAAGTGTCCCTTCTCATTACATGTGAAGCATCTCATATCTTTCCTATTCTTTTGATGGGTGTGAGAGGATTTCTTTTAATGAGAGTGCTCCTTCTTAGGCTTGCTTCTTTTGGTGTGAGCTGTGAGAGCTTGATCTTCACTTCCCATCTTTTCTTCTCGGGCTAAAAGCCTAGCCTCTTCTTGTGAACATTCCTCCCACAGTCTATTGAAGCAGATCAACTTCCTTCTTGCACAAATTCCTTGAATAAAGGAATCCCATGACCTAGGTAGGCCGTTCAGAGTGGTCATGACAATTTCACCTTTCTCCACCATTTCATCCATAGCTTCAAGTTGTTCCTTGATCTGAGAGACCTTGGAGAAATAGGATTGAATGGTCTCTCCATTCTGAAGCTTTACCCCTTTCAATTGATTCCGCGGAGTCATCTTCCGATTTATGTTCTTCCCTTCAAACAGCTTGGTCAAAGAGTCAAACATTGCCTTGTGTGTCTTTAGAGATGACACATGTGGAATGAGATGGTCTTTAATAGAATCAACAATGATCCTCTTTGCTTTGACCAAGTTCTTCTTATGAAAGGCCTTAGCCTCTTCTTCCTCTGGGACAGGGACCGCTTCCCTTATGTAAGTATCCAATTCATTTTCTTCCAGGATTAACCCAATCCTATACTTCCATGCTCGGAAGTTATCAGCCCCTTCAAGCTTATCCTCAAGCTTGGTGTGGTGAGACATCTTAAAGAGTACTTCGAATGGAAATAGAAAAGATTTAGGTATTACCACTTGATTTGCTGAAAACTGGATCTGGTCCCGGATTAGGGTTTGTTAGAGAAACCCTAAAAATTCAAAATGTGAATTTCAAAATTTTGAAAGGATAGAAAGATGCGCCTTGATGAGTTGATCAGCCTGGTATATTTAGAATTTGAGATATGCAAAGTTTCACCCTTCAGAAATGCCTTTTAGTCTTCCCCGATTCACTGGGAGGACCCTGAATTAGGGTTTGAGTTTCCCGGAGCTTCACCCAACCAAAAATCTCGATCCAAAGCTCTAAACTTTGATTTTTCCAAGGAGCTTCCAGCTATGTCCTCAGAATTCAAAAATGCCTATTTTTGTGGAAACCCTAATTTTTAGGGCCAAAATTGAAAGTGCTTAGAATTGAATTCTGATTGGACAGATAGATTCTCCTTGATGAGTAGAGTCAATCTACCTTGCTGCGTTTCCAAAATATGTGGAGAGAAACCCAATAAACAAGAAACCCTAATTTATGCCACTGCACAATGTCTTCTTCTCAAGGAAGCTCTGATACCATGTTAATTTTTGAGCATTAATTCAATATACTCTAGGATCTTTACTGAGAGAGTAACATGTACAACATATCAATCATATCAAGCATGTATCAAGCATATCAAACAATCACATAAGACAATGGACACACAAAGTTTCATTGGGGAAAACCATAAAGGTGAAAAACCCCACAAATTCCTCAGAGATAGAGAGAGCAATGATAAAACCAAAGTACAAACAAAGTACAAGAGATAGTATTCTACTAGATGTTGATCCTCCTCCTCACATGTGCGCCACTTTCCGAGTGATAGAAGAGTGAGTAATGAGATATCCAAATAGAGATCTCTCGATCTCTATTTATACTTGTCATGTCATGTCCAATAAACTAATGGGGCCGACTTGTCTAGCCTAGCCTAATAACCCATGGTTAACTTAATCAGGGCCGACCCCACACATGGTGGTCTAATAACCCATCGGGAGTTACGACACTTGTGATACTTGTCAATACAAATGACGACACTTCCTTATAGAGGAATAACACATCTCTATAGGAGTACAATATACATAGATGAAATACATAGGTGAAATACATTCTGAAGTTACATATACATCAACAAACCCGGATATGAATTGTAGAGCATGAGTAGCCATGGGAATTCGTGAGAAGACTTTTTTTCGTTCGCCGAGAAGTCGATTTGCGGGATAGAGTTCAGTCAGAAACCTTGTGAGGAGCCCATCTTATTAGCAAAGGTAGAAGGTCAGTTAGGGTTGGGCTGCTTGATAAACCCAGTGAAGGATGTAGTCTCATAGAACTAGTAGTTGGACCTTTCTATGCCCACCTTGAATATCACTGGAGGGAAGGAGCCTTGGGGGACTGTGCAGTAGAGAAGAGGGCCTTCCTTGTGTTGGGTGAGGTAGGTATTGTGGGTTCCATGTCTGTCGAGTGTTGATATGCCTGCAGCTCTGTGGTTGAGCTCACCGACTTAGCACCATCCTCCCCGTTTCCCTTGCATGCTTGATAAATCCAACTGCAGGTGGCTTAACATAAGTATGCTTGATAAGCCCAACTGCAAGGTGGCTTAGCATGAGTATGTTCCCTGGATTGCTTTGTAAACCAAGTTGTAGGTTGGTTTAGCATTGGGATGAGATCTTGACTATGAGAGGGAGTTCCTTAACCCTCCTTAGTGGATACATAGCCCAGCTTAGGGGTGATCTCACAGATGAATGAGTACAGGCTGGACAGAGATCTAAGGCTGGGTGGAACGTTGTCCTCACTTAGCCAGTTGCTTACGCAACCTCAAGATCTAAAGATAAGTGTTCCCATGAAATGAATGTTGATATTCCATGTATTATATTATGCTTGTTTTGTTTAAGTTGTTTAATAAATTTTTATATGAATGAATGTGAGCAATATGCATATTATGTATAAACCTGAGTAGAAGGCTAAGTTCATGTTGGATGCATCATTTAGTAACATGAGTTTAATGCATTATAAATATTGTATGTGATGGATATATTGGTTATACCTAGTCTTTGCATCTTGTGTAATTGTTATGCATTGCTTGTCTTGGGGATGGATTGCAGGGCTTCACCCGTGTAGGGGGAAAGGATTGGAGGAGCCTTGGGGTGCTCCATGATTCCCTGTGAGTCAGGGTGGAAGAGATGGAGTCATGATAGAAGGAAGACAAAGTCCTTGAAGAAGGTTAAATACACTTCGGGGAGTTTATGAGTAATAATTTCAGCTAGAGAAATGACAAGGTTAGAGACCATGGTTGGGTAGGGGACCACACCAGTGGATAGAGATATCCAAGATCTTTCCAACGGTACCAAGAAGGACGAAGGATTTATTTCCCTAGGAATTTTACAGGTGCAGAGGAGGTAATGTTGGCATGGGATAGATCCGCAGGAAGTGTGGAAGCCGACAAGTGCGAAAGAGTCACTCCGCGGAAGAAGGACCTTTCGCCACTTTTTGCGGAAGTATAAGTATTGTTAATAGTTGAGTCGGTCATGTGGACCATTTTGTAAAGTAATGTAAGCATATAAATAAATCAAGCTTGTAAGCCTAAGGGCATCGATCGATTGAAGATTAATACAATCTTTAGAGTTTGGTTGTAACTGTGGTATCATGTTTTGACTATTTCTACGATGGGTTTTTTCCGCAGATGTTAATGAATGAAGAGGTTCGGTTGTGAATTCTGGTGTTATGCTATGATGCGATAATGGGTTATTTAAATGCTCTCTGTTGGGTTATGTGAATACATGTTATTGGTTAATGCTAATGTGTTGTGATGCGAATAGTTGATTAGTAGACTATAGTGAATATTGTAATCTCTGGTTAATGCAAACGTATCTTCTTCGTAACTGCAGAAGCTTGGTTCCTGCAGCACCCTTATCCGCCTCGGGTGAGACCTCACCTACTTTGCAGGTGTTGCTAGGAAGGGTAACTCCTTTTCGGGCCGGTGAATAAGGGGTTGGTTGTGTTGTTGATGACAGAGTGAACCCCTGTCGAAAGACCCTGTGTCAATAGGTAAAAGTGCAATGGGATCACTATAAGCCCGAAGAGGCTACCTAGGAAATGGAAAAGGAAATGCGAGCAGCATACCCTTTTCTGTTCGAAGAAGTACATGACACAAACTGATTTTGGTTATTATGTTATTTGTTGTTTTGAAAACTGTTTAACACCGAGGACGGTGAAAACTTAAGGGAAGGGGAATTGTAATACCCCAAATGATGGACTTTAACCCCTTTTATATTTTGCTAAGTATTATGTTATTTTACTTAGGTGACATTAGAAATTTGGAAAGTTAATTTCTGATGACCAGTTGGACCAGCACATTAATGAGATGGGAGTCACAGTCCCAATGGTTTGGAGGGTAAATGCCAATTAAAATAATAATGAGAAATTATTATTGGAGAAAATGGTGAACCCTAAAGAAAAGTTTAGGGAGAATATTGAAATTAAAGAATTAAGAAAATGAGAGAATTCACCCCAAAGAGAATAAAAATGGAAAATAGGAACTCATTCACATTCTTAACATTATCATGATCATTATCACACTAAGAGAAATGGGAGTTGGGAATAAAAATAACCAGAGCTAAAGGAAGACAATGAAATGGGGACAATTTTGGAGCACAAAACTAGACCAGAATAAGAGAAATCATGGCAGCTGGGTATAGCTTGGACACTTGGTTGTGTTCAAGAAGGAGAACTACCCCAAGCTTGCAGGAGCACTACAATTACTCTGAATAGGTTGTGTCTGATTGATTCTCTTAATGGTTGAGGCTTAAAATACCCTGGAGCATCCTGGAGCTCAGGAGCACTGAGTTGGATGTTGGGTTTCCTGCTACCATAGGAATTTTATAAATAACTTGGGGAACAAGTTAAGGGTAGTTAAAATATAAACTCTAAACCAGAGGGACTGTGAACTCAGCTCAGGGGTGACCTAGTAGCAAGGAGAACTTGCTAGTCAAATGCTGGGAGGTTTGTGGCTAGGCTCCATAGGTTATCAGAATATAGATAAGTTTATATGATGCATTTATATGATAACTTCTGATTTACTTTTGAGGATTTGTTTTACCAAATCTAAACAGTTTATATGTTTATACTAAACCCTGAGCATGGATGTGTTTTATTATTATTTCTCTGCAACATAGTACAGATTGAGGATTTATTTGAGTGAACCCCTGTCGAAAGACCCTGTGTCAACAAATGGTTCCGTTGCTGGGACCTTGAGAAGAAAGAAGAGGATATGTTGTGGCATCCGATGAAGCCAAAGATCCAAGAGTAGTTCAGTCAGAAAGCAGAAGAGTTTGTGAAAGAAGAAAGGAGGAACCCGGTAGAGACAGTAGAAAGATGGTTACAAAAGCACATATACTCGGATATCCATGAGATATTCTTCGCCGAATTTCTAATAATACTACAGGAGTGGCTTGCGCAGTTGACATTCAGATGACATACCAACCAGAGTATCGGATCAAATCAGTGGACTCCAGAACTAATTCGACAACTGAAGCAAGTCAGCAATACAGTATCAAGGGTTGTTGATTTTTGGATCGATAGTATCCTAGAGGGGTACATCACTGAGTTCGCGGTAGATACCAACAGTTCTTACAGGGACGCGGAGAGACAATTTTTTAGGGGACCAAGGGGTAGGTTCATCCTGTCGTTGAACCTGTGGATTAAGATGTTGGCGTGCGAAAAGGCCATGATGAAGATGACCTCCGATGAGTAGACAGATCAATGTGCAGGGGTTGTAGGTATCCCATGGTTATGGATCCGCTAGGAAAGATGCAGGGTAGATGGACATGAGCAACGACGAATTTCTAAGGGAAGTTGAGGAAGACTGTGGCACCTTGAGAAGTGGAACGATATTCCGGCGTCCTAATAAGAGGAGGAGGACTGAGGAAGAGTCCTTTGAGAGGACTGGAAGGGAAGGTTGCGCAACAGGGCCACAGAGGACAGAGCTCCCTCATTACGAGTAGGAAGGTGGTGACCAGGCTACCCCAGAAGAAGGACGGATCGTAAACTACCACATACCTTCAACCCTACACGCCACCTATCAATTTAAAGGAAACACCACAAATAATTCGCAGAGCTGTCCCACGTGTAGTGGAAAAAGTAGCGCATCACTAAGTAACAGTAGTAGGAACACCGCGATGGCAGACGATATGAAGATGCCACGTTTTGTAGGAAGTGGGACGGAGGATCCTGAATAGTTTTGGTTTTTATGCGAAGCAGTGTGGACTGTGAGGCAGGTCCAAAATGAAGACATCGAAAAGGGGCAGTTGGCGACGACCTTTCGGGGCCGTGCACTAGACTGGTTCATAAAATATACTATGGTTCCAGGAAAAACGTTGGCAGAAATCAAAGTAGTGATGATTCAGGAATTTAAAAAACCCAATTCAGAAGCACAGTACATCACTGAGCTCAAAGAGATTAGGAAATACCCGAATGAGCCAGTATGGGAGTTTGATCAGAGATACAAGACACTGATAGCGAAAGTCATTTTTCCAATAAACGACCTGCAGCATAAAGAGTGGTTTATCGATGGGCTGGTACCACATATTAGAGGACCATTGATGTAGCAGAAGGTTGCGGATCAAGCCGAAGCATTAGAAATCACGATGAAGCTAGAGGCTTCACCGATCAGAGAGACTGGGGCTGGAATGGATAAGATTCAAGCACAACTGGCTACGTTGACGCTCTAATTGGAGGACCTGAAGCAAGGGAAAAATAACCGCGTAGATGTATGGTGCACCAGATGCAGGATGAACGACCACCATAAGGATAATTGCTCAGTGTTTCAACAGTATTTGAATTCAGGGGCGCCGAACCCCCTTTGCCAGGAAGGTCTACCATGGTGTCCCATTTTCTAGGCCAGGGGGCATCGACCAGAGGACTGCATATACTTACAGAAGATAGTGTCGAAACCGACGAATCTGTATTGTAAATTCTGTCGATCAGTGGGGCATGACGAAAAGGATTGCAGAGCACACGATTTGTTTCAAGAACGAAACATGGACACATATCTGGTAAAGGGAGAGGAGCAACAACTGGGACTACAACAACCGTAGTATGCCCAACAACAACCGTAGTTTATGCAGACACCGCAATTTGACCAAGGATAGCCATAGTACCAGCAGGCGCAGTACGGACCACCATGCAGAGGATTTGGTGGAGGATTCTAGGGAGGACGTGGTGGTGGCACCGGAAGAGGAGGAGCCGCTAGACGGGGCCGAGGACCTCCTACATGTTATAATTGTGGGGAACAAGGACATTTCACAAGAGATTTCCTGAATCAGGCCTCGCAATTCACATATTGCAGCGGAACAAACCATGCGGTATAAGATTACCCACAACTCATCTCCAAATGGAAAATGAAGAACCTGCCGACCCCGTCGAATCAAAACCAGAATCAAAACCAACTAGTGGTACAGAAAATATAAACAGAGGATAGGAGACACTCTACGGCAGTAGGAATAGTAACGCGAGGAGGAGCAGTAACGGGATTTGACAGACCACAGCCTATTGTTCGACCAACGAGAAAGAAAAATGTTACATTTGATTCAGGGGCAAAAAAAGACACCTTCCTAAAGGCACAGCAGGAGGTGCTGCGATGGATGAGGAACGTACCTCTTCAAGAAGAAATCTATGATATGCCATCGACATTCGACCGGACGAAGTCGCAGAGAAAGGCCACTACCTTAAGAGCCTTCCTAGAGAGATGCTTAGCGTTGGAAAGGGATGAGGAGGCATTGGCGGAGATATCCAACCTACTGAATTGATGGGAGAGCGAATTCCAAGAGCTCCGAGTCGATCGCATACATAAGAAAAGGAAGACAGGTAGAGAAATGAGGATGTCGGCACAAATCGGAGCATTCGTTGTCGACTCCATCATTTTGGATTTAGGGTCAAATGTGAACATTCTGACAAAACGAACATGGGAAAAAATGGGAAAACCACAAATAACATGGTCACCAGTACAACTGCGTGTTAGTTTTTCAGAATTTTCAATCTGAGCTAAGATCTTAACTGAGAGAATAACATGTACAACATATCTACAACATATCAATCATGGAGACAATAATGCAAGCAGACAAGAGACACAGAGTTTCATCGGGGAAAACCAAGAAGGTGAAAAACCCCACAACTTCCTCAGAGATAGAAAGAGAAATGATACAACCAAAGTGCAAGAGATAGTCTTCTCCTAGCAGCTGATCCTCCTCCTCACATGTGCGCCACTTTCCGAGTGATGGAAGAGTGAGTAATGAGATGAATGAAATAGAGATCTCCTTATCTCTATTTATACTTGTCCTGTGATACCTAATAAACCTATGGGGCCGACTTGTCTAACTCAGCCTAATAACCCCATGTTACATTATATCGGGCCGACCCCTCTACTAGGTGGTTTAATAACCCATCGGCAAGGTACACCACTTGCGACACTTGTCAATACAAATGACGACACTTCCATATAGAGGAATAATACATCTCTATAGGAGTACAATAAATATAGCTGAAATACATTCCGAAGTTACATATACATCAACACTCCCTCTTAACTAGGAAGGTATTTCTCAACACAGATCTGTAGGCACAAGTCTTCTTCTCTGGATCATCATTAGCGAATCATCGTCATCGTCACTGCTACTGCTATCTCAATCACTCTCTGAATCTACTCGTCATAGGAAGTTCTACAGAGCCAGTCCTTTTTCATACTGGATGTAGGCTCACCACCTGTAGGTCTTCATCATTTGTGCGAACGGTCTGATAGAGGTGGTCTCTCAGGACTGATTTTATGTGCTGATGCAATACCTGACAAGAGCATCCCAGGAACATTTATGTGCCTAAGCACGACTGGTAAGATCTCCCAGGACTAATTACATGCATCCCCTTCACAATACCTTTAAAGGGCATCCTAGGAACATTTATGTGTCGCAGCACGACCGGAAAGATCTCTAAAGAGCATCCCAGGACTTATTACGAGAACACAGCTCAACCTCTCGGATCTCTAGGATTGATTACATGTGAATAGACAATACCTTTAAAGAGCATCCCAGGAACATTTATGTGCCGCAGCACAACCGGCAAGATCTCTAAAGAGCATCCCAGGACTTATTACGAGTACACAGCTCAACCTCTCGGATCTCTAGGACTGATTACAAGTGTCTGTAGTAATACCTCATCCCAGGACTGATTACGAGCACACAGCTCAACCTATCGGATCTCTAAGGACTGATTACATGCTACTTGCACAACCTGCCACATATAATCTCTGACCTCCGAGTATCAACCTAATACTCATGATCCAACTGATCATCATCGCACGAAGCATCATCTTGATGCTCATGATCATACTGATCATCATCACACAGTACATCAACCTGATGTATATCATCCAGAGTATCATACTGATACTCATCACTGCATCGTCTTGATGCAGATCATCTGGAGCAACATCCTGAAGCTCGTCATCCATGATCATCCTGATCATACAATTCATCCATCTAATGCATACCAAGTATATACCTGATACATATGATCATACATGATCCACCTGATCATACAATGTATCCACCTGATACATACATAGATACATGATCCACTTGATCATACAATGTATCCATCTGATATATATCAACATACATGATCTACTTGATCATACAACATATCCACCTGATACATATATAGATACATGGTCCAAGCATCCAACATGATGCATATGCATATACATGATCCAACTGATCATAACAAGCATCCAACATGATGCATATACAAAATATATCAAGCATCCAACATGATGCATATACAAAATATATCAAGCATCCAACATGATGCGTATACATATACATGATCCAACTGATCATAACAAGCATCCAACATGATGCATATACAAAGCAGTAACTGGAGCATCATCCTGATGCTCATCATCCAGCGCTTACATCCACAGCCATGTGGAGGATCCTCCTCTCACCATGCTTGGAATGGCTCCAACAAATGTGTCCATTACTTCTTCCTCGAAGTGTCGTTAATCTAAAGAACACCAAGCCTCTCCCCGAAGTACTCAAACTTCACTCTGGCTAGTGGTTTCATCAGCACATCTACAACCTGCTCATCAGTCGCAATATACAGGAGCTTCACTACTCCTCTCTGCACCATATCCCTGATATAGTGATATTTGATCTCAATGTGTTTCAACCTGTTGTGGAACATCGGGTTCTCAGACAGCTTCACACAACTCTGGTTATCACAGAAGATACTAGTAGCATCCAGTGGGAGATCAAATAACTCAGACAGTAGCTTCCTCAGCCATACTACCTCACAACTAGCCGAACAAGCTGCAACATACTTTGCTTTGGCTGTACTCAGTGCTACGCAGAACTGCTTCCTGCTAAACTAAGAGATCACACCTAATCCCATACTGAAGCAGCACCAAGATGTGCTCTTCCCATCTGCAGCACTGCCCTCCCAGTCTGAATCAACATAACCTTCCAGGTTAAACTTTTGATCCGCATCATACTTGAGCCCATAATCAACTATACCCTTCAGGTACCTCAGAATATGCTTTACAACAACCAGGTGAACACCTTTGGGATCCGTTAGGAACTGGATCAATGTGTTCACCACAAAGAAAATATCTGGTCTCGTGTTCATTAGGTACATCAAGGACCCAATCATCTAACGAAACACTGTGACATCAACCGGATGAGATGAAGCATCACACAGAAGCTTTAGGTTCGATGCCATAGGTGTGGCCATGGCCTTGCAGTCCATCATTTTGAACCTCTTCAGGATCTCCACTACATACTTCCCTTGTCTAAGGAAGTTTCCATTTGTACTCTACCACACCTCCATGCCTAGAAAATAGTGCATCATCTCCAAGTTCTTCATCTCGACCTCGGCAGCAAGCTTCCACTGCATGTCGGCAATCAATCCATCCTCACCTGTTACAAACAGGTCATCCACATACAATAGTAGTATCACTGGATTTCCTTCCTCAACCTTGTAGTAAAGGTTGGAATCCGCTTTACTCTTGGTAAAGCCCAAACTAGATAGAAAGCTATCTATCCTGCCATACCAGGTCCTAGCTTCCTGTTTCAAACCATACAGGTATTTCTTCAGTTTGCACACATGTGACTCTCGGTCATGTGTCTCAAACCCAAGTGGCTGCTCTACATACACTTCCTCTTCGACTACACCATTCAAGAAAGCTGTCTTGACATCCATCTGGTGTATCTTCCATTTCATCACTGCAACCAGAGCAAGTACTGATCTGCTGGAAGTGTGCCTGGCTATAGGTGTAGAAATCTCTTCATACTCAATCCCTCCTTCTGGGAGAAGCCACGAGCTACAATCCTCGTTTTGTATTTCTCCATGCTACCATCTGCAGCATGCTTGATCTTATAGATCCAGTTGGAAGTCACAACAGACTTCTGTTCAGGTCTTGGGACTGCATCCCAAACATCATTCTTCATGATCGACTGGTACTCCTCAATCATGGCATTCTTCTTGAATCCTAGCAACTTCAATATATTCAATATCTTCAATAGATAACTTTGTTGCTGAAACAAATGTTGTAGTCCTTCTTTTGTAGGTGCTCGTATACGATCTTTCCTACAAAACAAGTTAAATTGCATGATTAGAAACTTCTCATAGTTTTCAGAACAAATTCTTACACATAAAGAAATATGTCATACAGTCATGCAATTATTTTAGCCAATGCTTCAATACAACATTCATCCATATCCTGTAACTTTCTAGATGCTTTCCAATCTCTACCAGAACATTGTTAAGAGTTTTGCACTACTCTCAACATGTCAGCAAAGAGGTTTCATTCTAGATAAGTAGCAATGGAATGTTGTACAGTGCCATAGGCCACTTACCCATTACATGCATATTAGTAGTGTGCTGTTCATTCATGCAATTATTCTAATATGCCAAAATACACAACCTGATTCTAGGAACATCAGTATATACATCATTGAACAATATTATTTAAACAATCAAATATACAAGAAATGATAGTTCAAATACTTATCTTTGTTTGTTTGTTGGGTTGACTCCTTCTCAATCTTTGCTTCCTTTCTACAACTCCATTTTGATGTGGATTGTGAGAAGTGGTCGACTCCCTCTGAATGTCTTCATCCTTGCAGAAACTACTGGATTGTGCTCCCTCTTGATCTTTGCTTCCTGGATTACCTGTCCTTGAACTTATATTCATCATCTATCACTATGCATGCTTACTAGTATCATCAATGTGTTACCATTGATATCTCATACATAATCATACATTCATTAGTATAATCTCAATACTATCAAAACACAATAATCTTAAACATGTATAGTCATGGTCATTTCAAACACAGATAATAAGCATTAGCAATCAATGTTTTAGGGAAGACTTCTCTTACTCATGCATATTCATATTTGACCAAAGGACTTTTTTGGTTAGTCATATCATCAATCAAGCTAAGAGACATAATATGCATAAACCCTTGATTACTTACATTTCTAACTTCATGAATAATCATTATCAACAATACAACAGTATAAGATCCTAACACAAGGTAGGATTCTAACTTGATATAGGAAAAACATACCTGGATTAATATGTTAGTTGGTTATGTCTAACATACCCACATGATGTCTTCTTGTTCTCTTAAATGACTTGTGCTAGTAACCTGCATATCTCATAGGTTAATCATTATAGAACCAAGTTATACATACCTCGTAAGTAGATCTTCTATGTGATCCATGACAATGGATGAATCTTTGTCTTCATGTCACAATGGTCATATGTTCTTGAACTAGAACATGATTTGTCTTTCTTGATGTACCTTTCATGTTAGTGGACAACATCAACCTCATACAACACCATAATGCATTAGTACAATCATAAGTGTCAAAACCCTAATCAATGAATATCTTCTATCGTGTATTCATAATTTTATTAAGGTGATACAACAAGTCTAAAGTTAATCAAGATTGTACTAACCTTAATGAAGACAAAATACCATAAACTTAATCATGAACAGATCTCGAAACATACATGGATAAGTAATACCTGTCGACATTACTTGTAATCTTCCTATGTAAGGCCTTAGCCTTATCTCCCTCTGAAACTGGAACTTCTTCACTTATGCAGGTGACCAATCCATTTTCTTCTAGGATTAACCCAATCCATTTGATTTGCAGAAACTGGATCTGGAGCTGGATTAGGGTTTGTCAGGGAAACCCTAAAAATTCAAACTTTGAATTTCAAACTTCTAAAAGGATAGAAAGATGTGCCTTGATGAGCTGATCAACCTGGTATACTCAGAATTTGAAAACTGCAAAGATTCACCCCTTAAAATTGCCTTTGAAACTTCCGGATCTTCTGGACAGGATCCGAAACTAGGATTTGATAAATCCCACCCTTCTTCCCAACCAAAAGGTTTGATCCAAAGCTCTAAACTTTGATTTTTCTAAGGAGCTTCTAGCCGTGGTCACAGACTTAAAAAATTCCAACTTTTGCAGAAGCCCTAATTTACCACTTTTCCGATCAAAATCCCGAACTAGGGTTTGATCAAGCCCAACCTTCTACCCAACCAAAAAACTTGATCTTGGTCTCTAAATTTTGATTTTGATGAGTAGCATTCATTCGTGGTCTCCGATTACAAAAATACCAACTTTCTTCGAAACCCTAATTCCCGGAGCCATGAATGAAGGTGCTCAAAATCTAATTGTGTTTTGACAGAAATATGCACCTAATTGTTTCTAATGTAACTTTGAAATTACGAATCCACAGGGTCTGAAACTTCTACCTGTGGTTGTCTGACCTGTCATACTTCCAACCCCATAGGTCTGACCTCAATTGGATTCTCTGAGAGAGAGTTATACCAAGTGTCGCAACGTGACCTTTTTATGGGATAAAACAGGAGAGCAAACTTGTACAGAGTGCCACGTGTCACTGGTTCACTTTCGACCTCTGAATCTTCGGCTTGTGAAATTAAACTCCGTTCCCTACCTGTCAATTTTTACAAAATGTCATTTGGAGCTTCCTAGCCCAAGTTATGACCTTTTTTCCTAGGTCACCTGTTTATGACTCAGATCTGGAAGAGGCAGAAACCCTAGATTGTACAGATCATAAAACAAAAAGTACAACGAATTAGATGTGGTGCTTCGGACACAAGGTACATGGGGATATTATCTTCGACTTGTAAGCGTTTCAGATCTTGAAACCTCTCTGAAATGTATTTGTATTGAAAGTGCTACGATGACAGGTTTTTGCTATATCAAGCCCTAGCTTCGCAAGTGCAACAAGTGTCATACATGCCATACCATGCCTTCTTTCAGGCTAACTCTGATGCCATGTTAGTTTTTCATAATTTTCAATATGATCTAAGATATTAACTGAGATAATAACATGTATAGCATATCTACAGCATATCTACAGCATATCTATAGCATATCAATCATGGACACAATAATGCAAGCACACAAGAGACACATAGTTTCATCAGGGAAAACCAAGAAGGTGAAAAACCCCGCAACTTCCTCAGAGATGGAAAGAGCAATGATACAAACAAAGTACAAGAGATAGTCTTCTCCTAGCAACTGATCCTCCTCCTCACATGTGCGCCACTTTTCGAGTGATGGAAGAGTGAGTAATGAGATGAATGAAATAGAGATCTCCCGATCTCTATTTATACTTTTCCTATATTTCCTAATAAACCTATGGGGCTGACTTGTCTAACTCAGCCTAATAACCCTAGGTTACATTACATCGGGCCGACCCCTCTACTAGGTGGTCTAATAACCCATCGGCAAGTTACACGACTTGTGACACTTGTCAATACAAATGACGACACTCCCATATAGAGGAATAATACATCTCTATAGGAGTACAATAAATATAGATGAAATACATTCCGAACTTACATATACATCAACACTGCGATTGGCAAACCAGAGCAAGGTCACTCCTCTTGGCCGAGTGTGTCAACTTCCCGTTGAAATCGAAGGACTTCAAATGTATGCCGATTTCGATGTTATAGAGATAGTAGAAACACATGTTTGTATCCAGCACTACTGGGAATCGACTGGGTGATGGAAAATCAGGCAATCATCAACTTCAAGAAGCGAATCATGTCGTTTGAAGATCGGGAAATAAGGGTTGTCGCACCACTAGACCCTACGGAAGGACAACGATATGTAGAGCCCACCAAAGACAAAGATATGGAAGGATGGGATAGCCTATATAATATTTCTGAAGATTACATCATCCTGAATGATGAAGGGGAGTTGGAATGGCGCATCTCTAGCTCAGCATTTCGGACTCAGATGAGGCACTGGAAAATTGGAAAAACCAACTTCACGAAGTATCATTTCGCGGATGTGCAAGGATTACATAGACCGTGCGTTGGGTGGCTACTGAGGAGTGCACATTACCAATGTACGAAGGGTTACCAAATTTGAACACCTTCTTAACAGAATTCGAAGGAAAGGTAGTGGAACCACAAAGACTCTTGGCCTTGGAGGAGGCCTTGAAGGCTACTCCTGCGCGCTGGTGGGCAGTGCATAAATCAAGAATATCAAACTGGCCACTATGCTGACACCTCCTGGAGGTATGTTTCGGCGACACCACAGCATGGAACGGACAAAAATACGATGGCCAGGGTAACCCAAACGAACATGTAAAGGCTTGTCAGAACCAATGGGCAGTGCGACCGAAGAAGGAGTGGGTGCATGCCTTTGTGCATACATTGGATGAAGTACAGCGGAATTGGTATGTCACAACGGATTTACGACTCGGTACACTTTCTTGGGATCAGTTAACAATTGGATTTTTCCAAACATTCTCCTTCTCATATAAGAATCCCTTCATCCATAATGCACTTCAGATAAGTAAGGAGAAGATTTTCGAGGCAGAACTGACAGCGCAGCTATCAGAACTCCGATGGACCATGACACCCGAAATAAGGAGGAACTGCTACAACATCACCGGAAAACCAAATGATAACAACGATGGAATGACACCTAAGCTACTCGTCGACCAGTACAATCAGACACTGAAGAGTATGACGGTAACCATTGGATTGACGAAAAACCTGAATGTCGTGAATGTTGAAAATTATTGGGATGAACAAATTATTGCGAAAATAGCAGACCTGCTGCATGAATTTCAGGACTTATTTCCGACAAGGTCCTTAGAGAGACAAGACATTCACACCTCGGAGGATGAGTTCGAGACAGATGAATATGCGATCACAAGAAATTTGCAACCACAAACGGCATCCTCTAGCGTGAAGACCAAACCCTGCGATACTGTGTCAATAGTACGGAACCACCTATTACCGCAGTGCTTAAAGAAAAAAAAAAGGAGAGAGGTATTGCATAAGAGGGATGCGCACAAGGAAAAGTGGGATCGTCGCAACTACGATTGCGGGCAGATTACCACCCCGTCAAATCAACACCAACCAACCAGCAGACGGAATGGGCAGAGATGAAAGATCTGTTGGACAGAAATGATGATTGAATGACCGGAAGCAGTGCCAGAGCCAGGCATGTATGAATACACGACAACAGAATGGCCACTGGCACCATGAACGATACATCGCACGGGGATGACACGAAGAACTGATGGGAACAGTACGGTCACCCACCACGCACATAAGACGCATGATAATCACATGCAGGAGAAATGATGACCAAATCATTGCATGAGGCGAGCAGATTCGCAGAGGAATTTTTGGGAAGACACCCCGAATAATGAGAATGCATAAATACAGGCATAAGGGGTTCAGACAACTACCAGTGCATTTAAAAAATGAAAGAAATCCATGCTACCAGTTAGTGAGGTTATAGCTTAAGTTAGGAAATCCAAGGAGGCTGTGGAAATGATTCACTTCATTTCATGTGGTAGCACCCCAAGGGCGCTGAGGGCCTGAACGACGAGCGTCCATGAGCACCTTGACAAGAAATAAGCCAGGACAATCGGGTGTCACAACGACGAGGTTTCACCCGAGATGTATAAGTATCTGGGGGTAGTTCGAAGATTCACGGGTCTAGTGAACACCAAAAGAACAGGGGGTCCATCCACCTGACCCTGGTATGAGAAAATCCAAGGCGCAAAATAGATGTGCCAGAACAATTGGCCTGTTATCCACCTTAGAGACACCAGTAACCTTCGGTTCTGACAAGAACAGCAGAAGAACGAACCAGTAAAATCCGAAGAGGTAGATGATGAAGGTTCCAAGAGACTGGCGGAGGAATGCAAGAAGTACATGACAACGAACCAGTGACCGACGAATGGAGATAGGAAAAACACAACATCGAGTTCCAAATAGCAAGAATAGTTTTAGAGACCGAGCACAGTACAAGGCGGGCGCAAAATAGCAGAGTCCGGCTAAGGTGGCTCGGGACAAGCCACAAGTTTGTGTCAGGGTCCTGTTGGCACGGGATAGATCCGCAGGAAGTGCAGAAGCCGACAGGTGCGAAAGAGTCACTCGGTGGAAGAAGGACCTTTCACCACTTTTTGCGGAAGTATAAGTATTGTTAATAGTTGAGTCGGTCATGTGGACCATTTTGTAAAATAATGTAAGCATATAAATAAAGCAAGCTTGTAATCCTAAGGGCATCGATCGATTGAAGATTAATACGATCTTTTGAGTTTGGTTGTAATTGTGGTATCATGTTTTGACTATTTCTATGATGGGTTTTTCTACAGATGTTAATGAATGAAGATGTTCGATTGTGAATTCTGGTGTTATGCTATGATGCGATAATGGGTTATTTAAATGCTCTCTGTTGGGTTATGTGAATACATGTTATTGGTTAATGCTAATGTGTTGTGATGCGAATAGTTGATTAGTAGACTATAGTGAATATTGTAATCTCTGGTTAATGCACATGTATCTTCTTCGTAATTGCGGAAGCTTGGTTCCTGCAGCACCCTTATCCGCCTCAGGTGAGACCTCACCTGCTTTGCAAGTGTTGCTGGGAAGGGTAACTCCTTTTCGGGCCAATGAATAAGGGGTTGTTGGTGTTGTTGATGACAGACTGAACCCCTATCGAAAGACCCTGTGTCAATAGGTAAATGCGAGCAACATACCCTTTTTTGTTTGAAGAAGTACATGACACAAACTGATTTTGGTTATTATGTTATTTGCTATTTTGAAAACTGTTTAACACCGAGGATGGTAAAAACTTAAGGGGAGGGGAATTGTAATACCCCAAATGCTGGACTTTAACCCCTTTTATATTTTTCTAAGTATTATGTTATTTTACTTAGGTGACATTAGAAATTTGGAAAGTTAATTTCTAATGACCAGCTGGACCAACACATTAATGAGATGGGAGTCACAGTCTCAATCGTTTACCTTACATTTATTTGGAAGGTAAATGCCAAATAAAATAATAATGAGAAATTATTATTGGAGAAAATGGTGAACCCTAAAGAAAAGTTTAGGGAGAATAATGAAATTAAAGAATTAAGAAAATGAGAGAATTCACCCCAAAGAGAATAAAAAGGGAAAATGGGAACTCATTCACATTCTTAACATTCTCATGATCATTATCACACTAAGAGAAATGGGAGTTGGGAATAAAAGTAACCAGAGCTAAAGGAAGACAATGAAATGGGGACAATTTCAGAGCACAAAACTGGACCAGAATAAGAGAAATCATGGCAGCTGGGTATAGCTTGGACACTTGGTTGTGTTCAAGAAGGAGAACTACCCCAAGCTTGCAGGAGCACTGCAATTACTATGAATAGGTTGTGTCTGATTGATTCTCTTAATGGTTGAGGCTTAAAATCCCCTGGATCATCCTAGAGCTCAGGAGCACTGAGTTGGATGTTTGGTTTCATGCTGCCACAGGAATTTTATAAATAACTTGGGGAACAAGTAAAGGGTAGTTAAAATATAAACTCTAAACCAGAGGGACTGTGAACTCAACTCGAGGGTGACCTGGTAGCAAGGAGAACTTTCTGGTCAAATGCTGGGAGGTTTGTGGCTAGGCTCCACTAGTTATCAGAATATAGATAAGTTTATATGATGCATTTATATGATAACTTCTGATTTACTTTTGAGGATTTGTTTGACCAAATCTGAACAGGTTATATGTTTATACTAAACCCTGAGCATGGATGTGTTTTATTATTATTTCTTTGTAACATAGTACAGATTGAGGATTTATTTGAGTTACCCTTAGATTTGTGATGTATGTATGTTAAATGCAGATCGAACACATTATTTGTTTAAGTTATAAACCAAGTAAATGTGGTTATACAATACTAAGACAAGAACCATATCATCTTCTCTGTTTATGTTATCTATTTGAGATGCATCAAATGTATTAACTAGAATAGCTATTGTTGTAGCAGATCTAGATGAGAATGCATGTGTATTATTCTGGAAGAAATAAAGCAGACATGTAAACTAGAGGTTTACATGTCATCCCTTTGCAATTTACAAAATTATTGTTCTATGATGTTATAGACAAATAAATTACTGTGAAAAGATTATTTCATATATTTGATAGATAAACAAAGGGATTACTGTAAACAGAGTATTTCTTATTTATTTACAGTTGAGCAAAATATTGTAATTATAATGACTTATACCTACAGTTAATGGATTTCTTTATTTGACAGAGTTTATACATTTACCTTGAACGCGTATAAAAATGACATTTCATTCCAGCATGGAATTCGACTTGTTTCTATCTACTCTGTTTATGAATAACAGTTAAAATGCATTTTGGAACGCGATTTGGTTCCCATAAAAAATGGTAAACATTAACTAATTAATATCAGAATGCATTATATTTTTGAATGCGTTGTATATTAATGTGCATTCCATTACTCCCGGCATGGTCGAGCTGCGACCCTTAATCTTAAACCAAATCGTGATACAGTGGATGCAATGTTTCCAGATTTAAACGTTGGTTGTATTCTCACTAAGACCTTATGCTAACTGGCCAAGAGTGAACTCTGTTCATAAGGCTAGCTAGGGTTTAAGTTTTATACATGTTTTATGATAAACTTTTTATCCATGTCGAATGGATTGTCAAACTTACAAAGTAATGCAGCTATCAAGCCAGCTTACCAATGTTGATGTATTTGTAACTTCAGAAGATATTCTTCTATGTATTACACTTTTCCTTTATTATATTCATGATGGAGATGTATTATTCCTCCAATCACAAGTGTCGTCATTTGTATTTTCAAGTGTGGCAAGTTATATTGTAAGTGTCGCAACTTATATTTGATGGGTTATTAGACCACCTTGGTGGGGTCGACCCTGTATGAGTCATGTGGTTTAAAGGGTTATTAGACCACCTTGGTGGGGTCCGCCCTGTATGAGTCATGTGGGTTAAAGGGTTATTAGACCACCATAGTGGGTTTGGCTCAGTGTCAAGTGGTAGTGGGTTATTAGAGTCTCCTAAGGGAGGTCGGCCCAGAGTGAGTTGTGATGGGGTGTTTAAGTCCCCTAGTGGGGTCGACCCAGTTAGCATTATGTTAAGTGGTTAATTTGGGGCCGACCTAGTTAGAGTTAAAATTCAAGTGAAGTAAAGTATAAATAGAGAGTATGACTCTCTCATTTATTCATTCACACACTCACTCACTTCGCATTAGTGAGAGAGAGGAGGAGTGCGCACAAGTGGAGGAGGAGCAGCTACTAGGACAATATCTCTTATTGTGGGGTTTGATCTTTGTGATATTTTTATTGATGCTCATTCTATCTCTAAGGAAGTTGTGGGGTTTTTCACCTTCTTGGTTTTCCCGGGGGAAATGCTTTGTGTCTCTTGTCTCTTTTGTTTGATATGCTATACATGTTGTTCTCTCAGTTAAGATCCTAGATTAGATTGAATTAAATGTTGAAAAAATAACATGGTATCAGAGCTAGCCTAAAGGAATGCATGGTATGGCATTTATGAAACTTGTTTCCCTTGCGACAAATCGGAAGCTAGGGCTTGGTATAGTAAAAACCAGTCATCGTGGAACTTTCGCTATAAATCCATTTTGGCGAAGGTTCAGGATCTGAAAATTTTACAGGTCAAAGACGAAATGTCCATGTACCTTGTTTCCAAAGGAAAGCCTTAGATTCATTTTACTTTGTGAGATATGGTCCGTACAAGTTAGGGTTTCTGCCTCTTCCAGAATGCATTCTTAAACAGGTGACCTAGGAAAAAGGTCATATCTTGGGATAGGAAGCTCCAAATGGAATTCCGTAAAATGTGACAGTTAGGGCATGGACATTAGTTTCACAGGTCTGGGTTTTAGAGGCCGATGTTGAAACAGTGACACGTGGAACTCCATACAAGTTCGCTATACTGTTTCATCCCGTAAATAGGCCACGTTGCGACACTTGGCATATCTCTCTCTCAGATAATCCATTTGAGGTCATATCTGTGGCATTGGAAAGATGACAATTGAATCTACCACAGGACGAAGTTTCAGACCCTGAGGATCCAAAATTTTAGAGATACATCAGAAACAATATGGCATATATTTCTATCCAAACATAATTGGATTTTGAGCACTTTCATTTTTGGCTCGTCACTGTTGCGGGAAATTAGGGTTTCTAAAAAAGTTGGAATTTTCTGAATATGATACCACGGCTGGATGCTCCTCATCAAAATTGAAATTTAGAGACCAAGATCGAATTTTTTGGTTGGGTAGAACCCCGGGCTCTATCAAACCCTAGTTCACGATTTTGACTAGAAAACCAGAATTTGACAGAAGCGGCAGATCCAAAACTTTCAAAGTCAATTTTGAGGGGTCAAATTTTTTAGATTTAAAAATTGAAGTATGCCAGCTTGATCAGCTCAGCAAGGATCATCTTTTCATCCAATCACAAGTTTGAAATTCAAAGTTTGGATTTTTAGGGTTTCTCTGTCAAATCCTAGCCAGCTCCAGATCCAGCTTCATCAAATCAAAGTGGATTGGGTTAATCCTAGAAGAGAATGAATTGACACCTACAAAATTTCCAGTTCCATAGGGAGATGAGGCTAAGGCCTTACAAAATAATACTACAAGCAATCCCGACAGGTTGCTAGCACAAGTCATTGAAGAGAACAAGAAGACATTATGTGGGTATGTTAGACATAACTAGCAAGCATGATAATCCAGGTATGTTTTTCCTATATCAAGTTAGAATACTACCTTGTGTTAGTATCTTATATAAGTATACTTGGTATGATTGATAATTCATGAATTTATAGGTTTGGGAAATCATGGGTTTATGCATATTATGCTTCTTAGTTTGATTAATGATGTGACAAACTAGAAGAGTCCTATGGTCAAATAAAAATATGCATGAGTAAAAGAAGACCTCCCTGAAACCTTGAATACTAACGCTTGTGTATGAAATGATCATGACCATACATGATTAATATTTTTTAGAATCATAATGTTTTGATAAGTATTGAGATTATACTAATGCATGTATGATATATTGAGGATGACACAATGATGACACTAGTGCACACTTAAGCATGCATAATCATCCAAGATGGATAGAAGTTCAAAGACATATAATCATGATGATATCATAAAGGACGCAAAGATCAAGAGGGAGCACACTCTAGAAAGCAAAGATCAAGAGGGAGTACACTCCAGTAGTTCCTGCAAGGAAGCAAAAATTGAGAGGGAGTCCACCCAAAAACCAAACACAGATAGGTATTTGAATTGTCATTTATTATATATTTGATTACTTGAATGATGTTGTCCAGTCATGTACATGTTCCTAGATTTAGGATGTATATTATGCATTTTAGAAAATTTGCATTAATGAACAAGATACTACTAATATGCAAGTAATGGGTAAGTGGCCTATGGTACTGTACAACATTCCATTGCTACTCATCCAGAATGAAACCTTTTTGCTGACATGTTGGGAGTTTTACACACTCTTAACAATGTTATGGTAGAGATGGAAGGCATCTAAAAAGTTACGGGATATGGATAAATGTTGTATTGAAGCATTAGCTAAGATAATTGCATGACTGTATGACATATCTCTTTATATGTAATACTTTGTTCTGAAAACTATTAGAAGTTTCTAATCATGCAATTGAATTTGACTTGTAGGAAAGATTGTGTACAATCACCTACAAAAGAAGGACTACAACATTTGTTCCAGCAACAAAGTTCAAGAAAACTACCTATTGAAGATATTGAAGAATCTGAAGTTCCCAGGATCTGGGATGCAGTAATGAAAGAATTCCATGATCGAGGAATACCAGTCGATCATGAAGAATGATGTTTAGGATGTAGTCCCAAGACCAGAAGGGAAATCTATTGTGACTTCCAAGTAGATCTACAAGATCAAGCATGTTGCAGATGGTAGCATAGAGAAATACAAGGTAAGGTTTGTGGCTCATGGCTTCTCCCAGAAAGAAGGGATAGATTATGAAGAGACTTTTGCACCTGTAGCCAGATACACTTCCATCAGAACAATACTTGCCCTAGCTGCAGTGATGAAGTGGAAGATACACCAGATGGATTTCAAGATAGCTTTCTTGAATGGTGTACTCGAAGAGGAAGTGTATGTGGAGCAGCCACTCGGTTTTCAGACACATGACAGGGAGCCATATGTGTGCAAGTTAAAGAAAGCCTTGTATGGATTGAAGCAAGCACCCAAGACATGGTACGGCAGGATAGACAGCTTCCTGTCCAGTTTGTGCTTTACCAAGAGTAAAGAAAATTCCAAACTTTACTACAAGGTTGAGGAGGGAAATCCAATGATACTTCTATTATATGTAGATGACCTATTTGTGACAGTTAAGGATAGATTGATTGCCAACACGAAGAGGAAGCTTGCTGCTGAGTTTGAGATAAAGGAATTGGGCATGATGCATTACTTTCTAGGTATGGAGGTGTGGAAGAGTGCATATGGAATTTTCCTTGGACAAGGGAAGTATGCAGTAGAGATCCTGAAGCGGTTCGGGATGATGGACTACAAGGCCATGGCCACACCTATGGCATCGAACCTGAAGCTATTGAGTGATGCTTCATCAGAGTTGGTTAATGTCACGATGTATAGTCAGATGATTGGGTCCTTGATGTACATGACAAACACGAGACCAGATATTTGCTTTTCGGTGAACACCTTGAGCCAGTTTCTGACAGATCCTAGACATGTTCACCTGATTGTTGTAAAGCATATTCTGAGATACCTGAAGGGTACAATTGATTATGGGCTCAAGTATGATGTGAATCAAAAGTTTAACCTGGAGGGTTATGCTGATTCAGATTGGGAAGGTAGTGCTGCAGATAGGAAGAGCACTTTGAGGTGCTGCTTCACTATGGGATCAAGTGTGATCTCTTGGTTTAGCATGAAGCAATCCTGCTTAGCACTGAGTATAGGCGAAGCAGAGTATGTTGCAGCTTGTTCGGCTAATTGTGAGGCAGTATGGCTAAGGAAGCTACTGTCTTATTTATTTGATCTCCAGTTGGATGCTACCTGTATCTATTGTGACAACTAGAGTTGTGTGAAGTTGTTAGAGAATCTGATGTTCCATGATAGGTCAAATCACATCGATATCAAATATCACTATATCAGGGATATGGTGCAGAGAGGAGCAGTGAAGCTCTAGGATGTTGTGACAGATGAGCAGATTGCAGATGTGTTGACCAAACCACTAGCCAGAGTGAAGTTTGAGTACTTTAGAGAGAGGATTGGTGTTCTTCAGATAGAAGATACTTCGAGGAAGAAGTGATGGGACACATTTGCAGGAGCCATTCCAATCATGGTGGTAGGATGATCCTTCCCATGGATGTGGATGTAAGTGTTGTGTGATGAGCATCAGGACGATGCTCCGGTTACTGCTATGTATGATGATCAGGATGATCATATGTGATGAGCATCAGGATGTTGATCCATATGATAGGAATTAGGACGATGCTATGATGATGATCAGGATGATCATGTGTGATGAGCATCAGGATGATGTTGTGTACATGATCAGGGTAATAATGTGATGATGATGTGCATCAGGATGATGTACTATATGATGATGATCAATGATCATGAGTATCAGGATGATACTCTGTGGTCGTAGACAGATTGTGCAGGTAGCATAGAAAAGATCCTAGGAGATCCGATAGTTTGAGCTCGGATACTCTTTCGAGGTTTTTCTATAGGTTGGCCGTGGACAAATTGTGCAAGTAGCATAGAAAAGATCCTGGGAGATCTGATAGTTTGAGCTTGGATACTCTTTCGAGGTTTTGCTACAGGTTGGTTGTGGACAGATTGTGCAGGTAGCATAGAAAATATCCTGGGAGATCCGATAGTTTGAGCTCGGATACTCTTTCGAGGTTTTGCTACAAGTAGCATAGAAAAGATCCTGGGAGATCCGATAGTTTGAGCTCGGATGCTCTTTTGAGTTTTTGCTATAGGAGGCATGTAATCATTCCTGGAGATCTGATAGGTTGAGCTGTGTGCTTGTAAAAGTCCTACGATGCTCTTTAGAGATCTTGCAGGTTGCAAGAAAATCTTTTAAGGTTTTGCCTGACCACATGTAAAAGATCTTGGGAGATCCGATAGTTTGAGCTCGAATGCTCTTTCGAGGTTTTTTGGTTGTCACATGTAAAAGATCCTCGGAGATCCGATAGTTTGAGCTCGGATGCTCTTTCGAGGTTTTGTTGACGCACATTCCACAAGATGGCCAGAGATGTTGAAGACCTACAAGAGGCTAGGCCTACAACCAGCATGAAAAAGGGCTGGGTCTGTAGAACTTCCTATGACGAGAAGAATTGAGAGATAACACAAGTGATCGAGATGACGAGTACAGCAGTAGTGACAATGATGCTCCGTGATCCATTGACGATGATCCAACTCCAAAATTGAAGACTTGTGGCGATATGTATTGATGACCTGTGTCTAGAGAATACCTTCCTAGTTAAGAGGGAGTGTTGATGTATTTTTAACTTCAGAAGATATTCTTCTATGTATTACACTTTTACTTTATTATATTCATGATGGATGAAGAGAGAAGAGTGGGTGAAAGCAGAAAGAAATCGTAATGCATAATGTAAAATGTACATTTGATAAATGTAGAAGATGGTAAAATGAATACAATCTGTTGGCTTAAATAAGCTTGTCTTGCACCTTTTCATGAAAGGGCATGACTATAATAATAAATTAATATTAATTATATTTAATATTAATTTATTATTAATTTATTGTTACATTGCCTTCCCCTTAAGGGAAGCTTTGTCCTCAAAGCTTATTTGATGACAATAGTTATGTGAATAGCCACATCATCTTTGATCTAGACACCTGTATGGTTTTATACTGGCAGGTTTTGTCCCTGGTTCCATTTTGATTATGTGTTTGATTTTTTGTTTGATGGGAGCTCTATAGGTAGCCCTTGAAACACCTTGCAATGTTTTTGTATCGTCTTTTGTATCTCTGGTTGTTTGTCCCTATCTCCTTTACTTGTTAGAAGCTTCATTTCTCGACATTGAAATATGTACGTTGGTGCGTCCTTCTGAAGTAACTTTTCCATCTGATGTGATGTAACCAGTTGTGTCGGAGGTGGTTGGAACCCGTATAATTTGTGTTTTTTCCCGAACGCATGGAATTCAATAAAATGTTCTTGGTGATTTGCGGAGTATGTACCCAAGGTTTGTAACCATTGTATTCCTAATACAACGTCGACTCCTCCTAGCGGTACAGCAAAGAAATCTGATTCTAAGTTGTACTCTTGTATTTGCAACTTGACTTGGTGACATTTTCCTACGTTTTCAATCTTCTTGCCATCTGCTATCATAACTTTCATGTTAGGTACTGGAAAAACAAATAGGTTAAATATCTTAGCAAGGTTGACATTAATGAAGTTATGGGTGCTTCCAGAGTCAATGAGAATTGTGACATCATTATTTTTTATATGTCCACTAAGCTTCAATGTTTGCGGTTGGGAGATTCCGGTAATAGCGGCTAATGAGATTTGTGGGGTGTCGTCATCGATTTCTGTGGGGTAGTCTTCCTGACTCTTAGCATCGTTATTGACTTCCAACTCTGCTTCACAAGCATACAATTTCTTTTGTAAGCATTTATGCTTAGGATCCCACTTGTCTCCACAGAACTTACATTTCCCTTCCTTTATTCTCTGGGCCTCTAAACTGGGCTTTGTTCCTTCCCTAAGTTGAGGTGGTGTATATCTTGTATTTCCTGTGAATGTTGATTGGAGGGGGTTCTTTTCGGAGTCGTCTCGGTCGAAATTTGTATGAAAGGATTTGCTTTCAATAATCTTGGCTTTACGTCGTGCTTCCTCCATGGTAGAGATGTTATGTAACTCTAGTTCATCACGGATGTGTTGTTTTAGGCCATGTACGTAGGTTTGTAGTCATTGGTCATTGGTTAAGTCTGGAACTCGAGTTGAGAGTGCTTCCCACTCACATGTGTACTCATCGACACTGCTTTTCTGATGTAACCTTGTGATTTTGGCAAATAAGTCTTTTTCTTCAACGCCTTGGAATCTTTTGATGAGGTCGTTCTTGAAACTAACCCAGTTGTGAGAACAGATTCTTGCAGTTTTCTTCCACCATAAGTACCAGTTGTAAGCGTTGCCTTCTAGATGCATGGAGGCATATTTAAATTTCTCCTCTTCGTAATGGATATTGTGGATGTCTAAGTATTCCTCGGCTTTGTTAACCCACGCTATGCACTGTCGTTCGTCCCCATCGTATTTGGGTAGCTCGACTTTCACCCGAATTTGGCGTCCTTGTGTGTATGAGAATGATGACGATATGTTGAAAGGATCTGGCTACTTCGGTGTTCTGGGAGAGTTGGGTTGCAGATCTTTTGGTACTGGTAATATTTCCAAGATGGCTTTTAAAACTACCTCATTTTTCTTTTGGTTGTCTTGTAGAGTGAGAACGGAATTCTCTATTCGTGACGTGATTTGTGTCCAAGTCCCTGCCAAATTGTCATTGGTTTGATCGATCTTTGCCTGGAGTTCCTCATAGTTCTTGTTAATCTTCTCATTGATTGAATCGAATCGGTCATTTAATTCACTCATTGATTTGGCGATTGGTGGAATCTTGTCGGTGCTAAACGTGGATTTATTTTTATTTGCTGTACGAAGCCAGTCCGCCACGATTTTTTTTTTAAACTAATTATAATAATAATTATTATTATTATAATATAGTTTTTTTTAAATTAATAATAATACTAATAATTAATAATATTAATAAATATTATTAATATTAAATAGTATTATTATTAGAAATTTGTTAACCAGCCAAGTGGAATAATGGTGAGCATGGGAGGAAGGTGGACCAGAATGGTGGGCGGGAGATGGG
The DNA here is from genome assembly GCA_027924585.1 of Larix kaempferi. Lineage (NCBI taxonomy): Eukaryota > Viridiplantae > Streptophyta > Pinopsida > Pinales > Pinaceae > Larix > Larix kaempferi. The sequence goes on from BSBM01000106.1 coordinate 22,073,413, forward strand.
AGCAGCAGAAAGGTGGAGCTACGTGAGTGCAGGAGAGAAAAGCAGCGTGAGCAGGAAGGGATCCGGGAGCGTGTGAGGCGTGGAAGGACGTGGGTATGGAGGCGTGAGGGAAAAGAGCGGTGGGGAGGTGCACAAAAGAGAGGGGAGGTCGTAGGTGGGGCTGCAAGCTGGGAGTGGTTGACAAATGGAATGGTGTTGTGGGGTTGGAGTGATAAGGGAAGAAGGTGGAGCTTAGAGGAAGAAGGGGATGGAGGAGGGAGGGAGAGGAACGTGGAGGACGTGTGCAGAAAGAATGTGTGTAGGAGGGAGGGAGAAGGTAGGTGGAAGCATGTAGGAGGGATGAGTTTGAATGATGAGTGGTGGGGGGAATGATGGAGCATGGGAAGATGAGGGAGGTGAGAAGAGGTGGAGGGCAGCGTGAACACGGGAGAAACGTGAGGAGGAGGTGGGTGCAGCGGAGGTGGGAGTGGTGGAGGATGAAAGGTGGTGGGATGGTGCCAAGAGTCGAGAGGCTCTGATACCAATGAAGAGAGAAGAGTGGGTGAAAGCAGAAAGAAAACGTAATGTATAATGTAAAATGTATATTTGATAAATGTAGAAGATGGTAAAATGAATACAATCGGTTGGATTAAATAAGCTTGTCTTGCACCTTTTCACGAAAGGGAATGACTATAATAATAAATTAATATTAATTTATTATTATTTTATTGTTACAGGTACAACATAGAAAAGGTCCTGGGAGATCCGATAGTTTGAGCTCAGATACTCTTTCGAGGTTTTGCTATAGGAGGCATGTAATCATTCCTGGAGATCCGATAGGTTGAGTTGTGTGCTCGTAAAAGTCCTGGGATGCTCTTTAGAGATCTTGCAGGTTGCAAGAAACTCTTTTAAGGTTTTTCCTGACCACATGTAAAAGATCTTGGGAGATTTGATAGTTTGAGCTTGGATGCTCTTTCGAGGTTTTTTGGTGGTCACATGTAAAAGATCCTTGGAAATCCGATAGTTTGAGCTCGGATGCTCTTTCAAGGTTTTGTTGACGCACATTCCACAGGATGGCTAGAGATGTTGAAGACCTATAGGAGGCTAGGCCTACAACCAACATGAAAAAGGGTTGGCTCTGTAGAACTTCCTATGACGAGAAGAATTGAGAGATAGCACCAGTGATCGAGATGATGAGTACAACAGCAGTGACGATGATGCTCCATGATCCATTGATGATGATCCAGCTCCAGAATGAAGACTTGTGGCGATATGTATTGATGACCTGTGTCTAGAGAATACCTTCCTAGTTAAGTGGGAGTGTTGATGTATTTTTAACTTCAGAAGATATTCTTCTATGTATTACACTTGTACTTTATTATATTCATGATGGAGATGTATTATTCCTCCAATCAAAAGTGTCGTCATTTGTATTTGCAAGTGTCGCAAGTTATATATTAAGTGTCATAACTTATATTTGATGGGTTATTAGACCACCTTGGTGGGGTCGATCCTGTATGAGTCATGTGGGTTAAAGGGTTATTACACCACCTTGGTGGGATCTGCCCTATATGATTCATGTGGGTTAAAGGGTTATTACACCACCCTAGTGGGGTCATCCCAATGTCAATTGGTAGTGGATTATTAGACTCTCCTAAGGGAGGTAGGACAAGAGTCAGTTGTGATGGGGTTTTTAAGTTCCCTAGGGGGGTCGGACCAGTTAGCATTATGTTAAGTGGTTAAGTTGGGGCCAACCTAGTTAGAGTTAAAATTCAAGTGAAGTAAAGTATAAATAGAGAGTGTGACTCTCTCATTTATTCATTCACACACTCACTCACTTCGCATTAGTGAGAGAGAGGAGAAGCAGCTGCTAGGAGAATATCTCTTGTTGTGGGGTTTGATCTTTGTGATCTTTGTATTGATTCTCATTCTATCTCTGAGGAAGTTGCGGGGTTTTTCACCTTCTTAGTTTTCCCCGGTGAAATGCTTTGTGTCTCTTGTCTCTTGTGTTTGATATGTTATACATGTGGTTCTCTCAATTAAGATCCTAGATCAGATTGAATTAAATGTTGAAAAAATGACAACCAAAGGATGTTTCGAATTAAGTTTATGCATAGTAGTGTTATTCGAGTGACTTGTTATATAGTCGCCATACATCCAAATGCAAATAAAACGAAACAGGAGATTGAATCTGGACATTACAATTGTGGTTACACATAACAACACGGTTTCATTGATTTGAATCTTTGTAAATATTTATGCATTTAACATTATGCAAAGAATGGAACAGTATGTGCAAACGATTCATTTCCATATTTAATATGTCATATAAAATGCATTCTACAGGCTAGCGTTATGTTGATAATAGCTTCACGACTTATGTAGTGTTATTTATGCAAAATGATTTATATTTGAAAACAAATTGAATGTGAATCTATTACGTTACTTGCATCAAACGAAAACTGGAAACAATAATGCTAGCTGGGAATAAACTAACTCGGCTTTGCAACCTTCGCATGAGAGTTTTAACGTTGTTCAATACATACATAAATACATTATGTTTAAAAACAAAATGATGAACTATTTTATACCAATTGTATTCATTCCAGATTGGGATTGTATCCCTTATAAAAACATAACTGATATGTATATATATATAGATTCTACACAATCGGTGACACTATCAGGTGGTCGACCCAACCCTTAACGGGTTAAAACAGTGTCGATAATACATTACTATGAATCCCATCAAATACAGTCACCTACATACTACGAATGGCTTGCAAAAGGGTTCGACACAGTCACATTAAAAAGAAGAGAATTACACGGCCGAAGGCCAAGTGTTTGAGTCGCATCCAATCCAATGTTCAAGTAACCCATCTTGAATCGTCGGGTAGAGTTCACCCAAGACCCAAAGGAGATGACGGGTTACCTGGTCTGTGCAACGAAACCATTCATTCCCTTAACGTGGAGCTTGTGAAGGGCAGTGTCTAGTACGCCTTCCACGTCCAGTCTACTTGCCCACGAAATCCCCAACAAGAAGTTAGTTTCGTGGCAAGATAAAAAGTTGATGTAAAAAATTGTTTGGGTGAAACAAACTTCCGAATCAGAAGATTACCTGTTGTTAGGGCATGAGCGAGAACCAAGTCATGGAAGCGGGTGCAAGGTTTACCCCGGAGGCTTCCTGTTCTCACCATTTACCCTTTAACCTTATTCCCTTGTTACCTGCACAATAAAGTAGCGTGGAAGTAAATCTTCCAGCATAGTGAAGTAACCCATGATTTTTCACCTTAAATTGCATTCGGTTGAAAAGCAACACGTTACCTTTGGGTAGAACAAAGGCGAATGATGCTAGTGGTATTCCAATGCATACCTGCAAACAACAAGCACGACATTAAAACACTTTCCAGCACATATAAACCAGTAAAGGAATGATAAACGCAGTGGGAAACGTTTTGTTTGCTTACCAATGTAGTGTGGAGCATTCCATAGCGCCTTCTTAGCAATCACCAGTTGCAGGATGAGGTTGAGCCCTGTGCTCGATGTGTGAACCTCCTGCACCAGCAGAAGAGCTCTGCGAAGAGCAAGCTTGAGAAAAAAATAATGAAGTGAATGAAGGCCGCGGGAGTGTTACCAACGCAGTGGTTTCGATGGAAGGTAGTATTTACCTCTGTCACTGGTGAACCCATGCATTAATGCAAAGTACAATGAAGTGGTTGGGCGCAAAAACCAAACGAGGATCAACGGTGGTCGGATGTGCCCTTTTCCCATGCTGCAACTCTTGGATCACTATCGACAGTCACGCATGGTTTCGACTTCATCGTCGAGAAGGTAAGTTTAAATGCATAAGCCTTGAGGTTGGCGAAACTCGTGTGGCAGCTGGAGTGACCAAGCTGGAGCCCAATCGTGGTATCCAGTGTTGAGTATCCAATAGCTGATGAATTCAAGGCGTAGTCACCTACCAGGAGGGCATCCCACACAAGGTTTAAAACATTGGTTTTGCACATGGTGTCTGCATGGTAGCATCGTGGACTTAGCACAGTCATACATTTTCAACGTGTGTGTGCTTTTACTTAGTGCTTACTATATGTCGTATTAACTTATGACTTACGGTCATAGCGTTGATTGTTTTATAATCAACGTTGGCTTTGCATAGTATTGACACTATATTATAATATATATATCATATAACCAAAGTCCAAATGCTATGAGAAATAGTATTTGCATAGGGTTTGTTTAATATCGAAATGGTATATGTTATATGGTATGCTATATAATAGGGTTTGTTCACACAACCTTGAGATAGATTATGTATTAATCTATAGGTTATAAAAGGAACATAATACTTGTGTTTATAGTCCTTAGGACTATAACACTTAGTTAATCGAAAGGTTTTATGATAATGTATATATAACCAATGGTTCACATAACATTGTGATAGATTTGGTATTAATCTATATGTTATAAAGTGAGCACGATATTTGTGTTTATAGTCTTAGGACTATAACACATGTTTTATTTAAAAGGTTTATATATATATATGTTTTATTTAAAATGTTTATATGTATGAAAATAAAAGTAATTATGTTATCTCTTATGGAGTCTAGGGTAAGTCTAGGGTTTGAGTCATAATATTAGCATAGATTTTATATGTTAATATTAGGACATAAAAACATAACTATATGTCATTTGATGAGTAATTACAAAAAATATAAATGTCTATTTTTTATTATTGTAATGCTTAGAATTTTAATTATAGATTTGGTAATTAAAATTGCTACAATGTTGCTTGCGCTTGAAGTGTTATAGAGGTGCATAATCTCTAGCACTATATTGATTTACATGTCATGGTATTTGGAAATGTTAAGCCTGTTGTGTATAGGTACACAAGAATGTTTATAAGAGACGTTTATATTATGATACTTACATTAACATTAACGCAAGTGTTAGTTTAAGTTCAGTACACATGTATGTAGAGGCTAAGTAATGTCGTACGTTGACACTTAGATCACTTGCGGCTGAGAATTTATTTAATTATTAGAGTTGGAACAAAACAAAATCGCGTAGAAGAGACGTGACATTTGTTCACGATGGCAATGCACTCCAGGGAGCCTTCGGATCGTAAATGACCCCCTTAAGCAAGATTGGCATGGCCTTCACTGAGCAAAACCCTAGCTCCAGAGATGGCACAATATGACTATTTTCGATACTTTGAGCAATGGTGTGGGGGGTCCCCTAGATGAAACCCAATGTCCTGGATCCATTGAAATCAATGGATTCGTGATCAAAGTCACATTTTTTCTGCTACAGGAATTTTGGTCCAACATCCCGGGGCCATTCAGGGACACTTTGAGGAATTGCTCTGGGGGCACGGAACCCAAACCGATGATTGGAATTGGGTTCCGTCAGCTCCAGCATGTGCATGTGGCCATTGTGGACGTGTTCACAATGGCCACGCACTCCTCGAATCCTTCTGATCGTAAATGACACCCTTGATCAATATTGGAATGGCCTTCACTGAGCAAAACACTAGCTCCAGAGATGGCACAATAACGTCGTTTATGTGACTTAGAGGCACGGTGTGGGGAGGGGCCTAGATGAAACCCATCGCCCTGGATCCATCGGAATTACATATTCACGATTGGAGTCACATTTTTTGTGCTACAATAATTTTGGTCGGGAACCCCGGGGCCATTCAGGGATACTTTAAGGAATTACTCCGGGGGTACAAAACCCAAACCGACAAGTGGATTTGGGTTCGGTCAACTCCCGCATGTGAAAATGTTATCCAAATATCTAAGTTCTTAGTCTCTTTGATTCTGCAAGATAGAGATAAATAAATAATTGTCCTCGCAAAAAATCACTTTTTAAAAAATTCTCAGTATAGAATAGATTAGGATATTGTTTCTACTGTAGCACTGCCTCATTTATCTAGAGCTGAGTTGTCTAAAGGAAATCAAGAATAGGGAACCAATAATATTTTAGCACTCTTTCAGTTATCACAAGAAACATGAACAATATTTCCAAAATTCTATGGTAAGTGTCCATGATGCTTTCATATTGTTAACATTGGCATGAGCTTGAAGTGGCAATGAGCTTAAAATCAACTTCCTATAAAACAATTTGAATAAAAATAGATTTGAGTTTAATATTTAGGAAATAAGATAAAATACTAAATCTATTGACAAACTAATACTTGGGCATCCATTCTTTATCATTGTGATTTCATTGATATAGGAATAATTCATGCTTTCTACTATGCAGGCATGTACTATATAATAGAATATTTTCATCCTTGAAACATAGATTCAATTGAAATAAGAAAACATGATTACAATAATCGACACAACTATTACATTTTCAATGGAAGAATGACTGAAACACACCTCTAAAAATTTTCCACCCGCAAGGGCCATTGCATGATGAAGTCTCTCATTTTCCTTTCTGAAGATTGATCTTCATCAATATAGTCTATATTTATATTTCAAACTTGAGATGACAACTGTGTATTATTAATGTACTTGGGTGGATGATATGTATCATACATATTAATACCATTATCTATTAATAAATATATTGTAAGAGAGGTGTTGGAGGAGTTGCACACTCCAAAATATAGGTGTTGCAAACACCAAAATACATAGGGAGGAGTGTGTAGTTGCATGCATCATCATGTGCCATGCAAACCTTGAATAAGATCAGAGTTGTCAACCCACAATTGTCTCTCCATTATAAATTTTTCTATGCACTATATATAATTTGTGTGTGTTTTGTTTTACTGTTTGATTGATTGTTTTTGTTTGATGCTGTCCATTAGAAATAAGTAATTAAACCATAGAGCATAAGCATAGTAGTTTCATTATTTTGTTGACTTATATCCTTAGTGTAGATACATCAGGAATTTTTAACCTACCCACTTGAATACAAATCAAATTCACAAGCAGTAGTGAGGGATAAAAGGAGGTATCTCCATGGAGACTACTGATCATGTGACATTGCTAGGGAACCTTCACCAAATAGGTAGGAATAGCAAATAGAAAATAGTGGTGTAGAATGGAGTCAAGCCCATGACTTGTGGCTCCTGACAAGTGATAATCAAAAGGAAGTTTCGTGATTTTTCTTCCTGGTGTAGGTAGGTTCCATTCATTTTCTTGTCAACCTCCAATTGTAGAAGCCTTGTTTAACATTTCTTTGTACCAAGCTTTGAAATTTCAATCTTATTTTTCCCAAGATATAGACTTGAATTGCTGAGAGACTACAATGCTTCATGGGTCCACTTTTAGAAAACATATCCCACAAAGAGCGTCTTGTAGGTTTCTTAGTCTCTCACAGATGCAACTTCTGGCCATAAAAATATTTCACACTAGACTAGAAAATAACCGAGTATCTCAAATGTGTTTTAGTTTAATAGATACGCCCCAACCATTTCCTCATCAAGTTGATCATGACTATTTCAATGTAGATGAGAGAGTTGTTCTTTGGACATACTATTTTGGAATATTAATGCCCTTTGATATATGTGTAGATTCAAAAAGTACCATAGGCGTTGATAAATAAATAGATGGACACCTTTCTACAATATTTTACTAGCAAAACTCACTATGATAATGCAACATTTATAAAATAAATTCATACATTTTTTCCATTTTCCCCATAACTTTGGGTATAGTGTTGTAGCGAATGTTTATCCTTTGATATTTATGTAGGAACTAAAAAAAATTGAGATTTTGAAGAGCAATAAATTGTAACTAATCCTTTAATCTCTTTAATCTCATATTCAAGCATTTCATGTACTTTGAATTTTAAGAGGCTCCCCCGACAAGAAACTAAGAACCAAAATCATCACTACATCACATTAAAATCATAATGAAAATTATTAGAATAAGTTCATGCAAAGGGTTAGGTGAAGCAAAAATACATTCAATTAAATACCAACATATAGGCTAAAATATTATGTAATCAAAAGGATTTCCAATGGTGGGAAAAAAAAAATTGGGTTTAGATAAATTTCATGTTCACCTCACTTTTGAAAAGGGTTGGGGAAAAAATGCATTTAACATCTTGCAAGTGAAATTTTACAAAATTTGGGTTTGCAAGAGAAGATTAGCATTATCAAGACTGGTAACTAATTCAAAGTTCAAACCATAGACCCTCACTAGAATAAGGAACATGATCACGGGTCAAGGAGGAAATTCTTACTAGATCCAATTTTACAGATCATGTAATACATAGGATGCATAATGAAACATAGCCTTTTGTTTATAGAGATGATGAAGAAGACGATTTTGGGGATAATGAAATGGAATGGAGTTATAAATGAATCCAAATCATGCACCTAAAAACGAATTGTTGTTTGTATTTTACTTACCTATTTGCTGAGTAAAAATCAACCGATGAGAATCTCGAGAGTCTACAAGCAAGTAATTAAATTATATGAAAGGAATTTGTGAAAAATAGATCATAGGAACTAGTAATGGAAAAGAAGATTCATAAATAATTTTGAAAGGAGTTGCGGTGTAAAATAGAGATAAATGATATCATTGAAGAACAATGAAAGCTACATGAAAAAACATTGCGAGAAAGATCTCTCTCGAACCTAGAAAAAAATATGGTTTCCTCAAAAGAGGTCTTTCTCGGAAACGGTGATATTGTGCCATCTACGGAGCTAGGGTTTTGCTAGTGAAGGCCATGCCAATCTTGCTCCGGGATCACGGAACCCAAACCAGCGAGTGGACTTGGGTTCCGTCAGATCCTGCACATGCATGTGGCCATTGTGGATGTGTTCACGATGGCCATGCATGTCGGGAGCCTTCAGATCGTAAATAACTCCCTTGAGCAAGATTGGCATGGCCTTCACTAAGTAAAAAGCTAGCTCCGGATATGGCACAATATCACCATTTTCGAGACTTCAAGGCATGGTGTTGGGGGTCCCCTAGATGAAACCCGACATCCTAGATCCATCGGAATCGACGGATTCGCGATCGGAGTCACGGTTTTACTGCTACGGGCATTTTGATCCGACACCCTTGGGCCATTCAAGGACACTTTGAGGAATTGCTCTAGGGTCACGGAACCCAAACCAGCGAGTGGAACGGGGTTCCATTAGCTTCCGCATGTGCATATGGCCATTGTGGATGTGTTCACAATAGAAACGCACGCCCGGGAGCCTTCGGATGAGAAATGACCCCCTTGAGCAAGATTGGCATGGCCTTCACTAAGCAAAACCCTAGCTCCGGAGATGGCACAATAACACCCTTTATGAGACTTTCAGGCATGGTGTGGGGGGTCCCCTAGCTGAATCCCAACCTCCTGGATCCATCGAAATTGATGGATTCGCGATCGGAGTCACAGTTTTGTTGTTGCGGGTATTTTGGTCTGGCAGCCTGGGTCCATTCAGGGACACTTTGAGGAATTGCTCCAGGGTCACGGAACCCAAACTGGTGAGCGGAATGGGCTTCCGTCAACTCCTGCACGTGCACATGGCCATTGTGGACATTTTCACAATGGCCATGCACGCCCAGGAGCCTTCGGATGAGAAATGACCCCCTTGAGCAAGATTGGCATGGCCTTCACTGAGCAAAACCCTAGTTACTGAGATGGCACACTAGCATCGTTTCTGAGACTTCGAGGCACAGTGTGGGGGGGGCCTATCTAAAACCTAGCATCCCCGATCCATCGAAATCGATGGATTCATGATTGGAGTCACGGTTGTGGTGCTACGGGAATTTTGGTCAAGCACCCCGTGGCCACTTACGGACACTTTGAGGATTTGCTCCGGGGTCACGGAACCCAAACTGGCGAGCGGAACGGGGTTCCGTCAGCTCCCACATGTGTATAAAGGAGCTTTCAAACTACCATATAGGACATGTCTTAGGGTTTTTGGGCTCCAAAGTGTTGATACATATGAAAAATGGCTAGGTAAATGTTGCTAATGAGATGAAATGAGGGTTGTGCTTGGTTAAATCTCTAAGGGCACACCTCACACAAGAGGTCATACACTTATAACCACATCGTGATGCTCCCTAAGCTATTGAGACAATATTGAGAATATGTGAGCCATTATAGAGTAACACCTTTGACCTCCTAATTTTATGTAAACACATAAGAAAGTGTTTTACCATAAGTCAATTAGAGAGGATATGCCATAACACTGGTACCAACTGGATGTCCCCATTTTTATATGGCATATGGAAAGGTAGGCTAAGTAGATTGAAGGTAGACTAGAGGTATCTTTGATCTGGTTGAAAGTGTCTCTATCAAGTGTCTATGGGAAAACCCTAGAACTTCGATCTACTTAGTGGGCATATATGCATATTTAACATATTTAACATGTGGTTTTGGCTTAGTGGGCACCATTAGGCGTTATTCTTATGACAATGTACTATAGTATTTGGATTGTTTCTTTGTGTAGACTATACACATACTTATATAGAAAAAATTACTTGTAGTTCTTTGAGGCCGAGTTTCACTCTAGGTAAACCATATTATTTTGTTTTATCCATAATCTATGTTTTTTATTGATTAGGTATATTGAACTACTAGTGGAAATTGTGGTTTTCTTTGTTGGGGTTTTAATCATTGTTGTGAAAGCCCTGTAGTTGTTTTCCTATATATTGAAACCATATATGAATTAAAAGTTGTTTAGAATGGGTGAAGCAAGTCATTATAGCCTTTCTTTACACGTGGATCTACCTGGAAACATAAATTATGAGTGTCTATAGGTTGGGATTGTTGCAAGGAATAGATGAAAATCAAATTGTATTGAATGGATGAAGTAAGATAAGCATTACATCCTTTCTTTGCATGCAGATCTACTTGAAACCCTCATTTATGAATGTAGAGTTCATGATAATTAGAAGGAACATTGTTAAAGGTATCCATTCCAATAGTAATGTATTCCTTGTTAACTAGAAAAAAGAGGTGGGTCTTACTAGATGTACTCACTATGTCATATTTACTCAATATGAGAAGGGAATTGAATTGAAATGCTTTTGTTTGTAATTTGATGCTAGTAGAAAATGTTAAATGAATATCTAACTAAAAACACGAATATCCATGGAAATGAAAATCCCATTATGTTAACATGCATGTGATTTTTGCCACTTATATGTTCTACTTCCATGCCCTATTTTCTAGCCCTTAACTTTTGAGTTTGATCAACTAGTAGTGAAATATATTAAATAGAACATTATGATATCCCAAATTTTCATTTAACTAGATTCCTAGATATCTCTCACACCTACATATTGTCAGTACTCAAGAAATCTGACCTAAAATATAAGATAGTCGTTTTTCATTTTTTCATTTTTAGTGATACTAACATTGTTGAAAGTACAACATGAGCTATAAATCAAGATATCCATGTGTGTGTCAAGATTTTTTCTCCCTTATTTGTATTTCCTCAAGTCTTGTGTAATGTCCCTTGTTAGGAATTTTATTAAAATGGCAATTTTCCACTTTTTTTCCCTAGTTCAACCTTTGACTAGTTTTGATCTCTAGGTCCCAAATTTGCCCCAAATGATCCCCAAATCTTCTGAGAAGGTATATGAATGAGATTAAAACATAAATATGTGTTTTAGGGATTCCTTTGTACCTTTAAAATACTTCTGCAAATACTCTTTCAATTCTTGCCAATGTAGGGAACTTTACTAGTAATTTGCCTTTGACTAGTATTGGTCTCTAGGTCTCGAATTGACTCCAAATGCCTTCAAATATTCAAGGAAGGTGTATGGATGATATTAGGAATTGAATATGATGTTCAGGGATGATATATGGCCACCAAAATACCTCTGGAAACTCTCTTAAGATTCTGGACCAAGTATGCAATTTTACTAGTAATTTGGGGTTCAAATCCCCCTCGGGTAAGTACTGAAAATGGCTTCCCAAATGCCTCCAAGCCACTCAAATTTATGAAAAGAGGTAGGGAATGTATTAAGGATTTTATTAAGGTCTCATGTGCACCATTAATTTATTATTATATCTGTTCCAACCCTCTCCCATTCAACTGCAAAAATCACCAATTCGACCCTTGGGGAAATGGCACTATTTCTTCTCCCAATGCAATTAAATTGAGTAAAAATACTTCAAATGCTCAAGTACAGTACATGAAACTTGTAAAATACATCCATGGCAGTCCATTAATCACATATTCATCAGAGAATCATGCATTCATTCGAAATCATCATCAATACATTGGTTCACAACAAGGTAGTGGGGAAATGGCATTGTTCTTCCATTAAAAATGAGATTTATACATTTCTACTTGGAATTTCGACCTGAAACTTTATGGAGATGAAGAACAGAGTATTTAATTCATATTACAAAATAAATGGTGCATTAGAAGCTCCCCCAAAGAGTACAATAGCTCACCAAAAACGCCCTCCCTCAAGGATCAAGAATATGCCATCAAAACTGGAAATGGTTGAAGGAGTGAGCTGCAATAGAAGAAACCATGAGATGCCCTGTAGCTTACACCTGCAAATAAATACTCCATTAAATATCCAAATGAAAGGTTTGAATGGCCTTTCCAATTACCAACTTGGATGGGAATCTTTCACCCTCGAAATTGGCTAAGGCAAGAAACTAGTCATCCACTAGCTCTCCCTCTTCACAAATGCAATTGCAAATTCTACAAATGATCAAAAGCTGGTTTCATTATTTTTTATTGACATTTATAAATTTATAATGTCCTCCATGGGTTGAATTCCTTCCAAGAGACTCATGCCAACTCAAGTTGGGAAGAGATTCCAAAGAACGCCACTTGTACAACAATTCCTAGTCTCCCACTTCCACCAAATCACATGTGGAAGCATCTTAGCTGCCCTAAAACCCTTGAGCGCCCTCTTGGAGTCTATTTTTATCCCTGACATGTCATATATTTCATATGTCAGCCTTCAGGTCTGATTTGTTTCATAGGTGTCATAGCATCTTCATGATTGTTGTCATGGAGCTAGGGAATCTAGCCCAAGTGTCTCACTAGCTCCAAATTGCCTCTTCCTCTTCCATGGGAGTTAATCTTCCTCTATATTTCGACCTTGGATGAGTAATGCCATGAATAATACCTTTTGGACTCCCCCAAGTATGTTACCATTCACCTTGAATTCGAATTGGTGAGAGAATGATGCCAAGTGTAGTGGGGAAATCTAGCCATATGTGGGTCCCACTTCCTCCATGTGTCTTCATGATCAAATGCCACTTTTATTTTCACTTGTATATATTTATTTAGGTCCTTTATTAAATATTTATTCCATTCTAATTTTCAAACATCATTTATTATCCCCATTATTCCAAATCCCAAAGCTTCCACCCCAAACCTAAGAAACTAGTAATTTTCCTCCTTGGCAATTATTTGAACTTTAGCATCAATTTGACAAACTCTACTGAATAGGGACAATGTGAATAGGCCATTGTGACCCAATGCCAAATTTGGGACATTACATCTTGTCCTTAACAATAACATTTTTTTATCATTTGATGACTTGAACCTGGTGAGTATTTCACATGGAAAATATACAAAACATGCAAACCTTCTTTATATACAAGCAATGTGAGATTTCTTTAGAACTTTCATCTTTTTAATACAATAATAGATCCATAAGCGATCAACTTATGGCCCATCTCTTTCATCAACATGGATGCTTATTGTGGAATTCAAATTTAATTATATCTTCAATTACTCTTTTAATGTTGAGTTCAAAATTCTATTTAATGAGGCTAAGTTCAAAACTCCTTGTCCCTATTCTAGTTTGGTTTTCAATCTTGGTATGTTTCCTTGCCTTCACAAGACCAAATATCAACAAAATTAGATATTACTATTACTATTTAATTTATATCTTATTTCTTATATATGTGGGGATTACCCTGTGCCTACCATCTTGGCAAGTTCAAATGCAAAAACAAACCCCACGTTGTCTCACTAAGTCTAAACATAGAGGAGAACTCCATAAGTTCTCGACCCAGATCGACTCCTTTTTCCCAACTCCACGTCGATTCTAGGTTTTTCCCATAGACACTTGATAGAGACACTTCTGGTCGAAAGTCTCTCTATCAAGTGTCTATGGGAAAACCCTAGAAACCCAGAGCCTAGCCTAAAAACGCTAGTTTTGAATCCAAATAATTATACACTTATATGCAAATTTTCTGACATGTATATAGAAAGGGTGCATACAACTAAAAACAAATCAAGTGCAATCCATATCTGACCCAAAATACATAAACAAAGAGGCTAAATGGCATAGATTCCAATGAGCATGATGGCGAAAATCATGACAATGAGCACAATGATGACGATGGTGATAATGGGTGTGAGGATAGATATGGTGACGGTGACAATGAGACAAAGTGCATTAGGTTGATGGTGGATGACGGATGATCGATGGGGACGAGGATGGTGGCACCACGAGCAAGAGGATGACGAGGCTTGATGGTGATTGTGGTAGTGGGAATGGTGTTGCTGACAATGTTGTCATGATATTAGAGTTCAACATTAAGTTGGTAACTCTAGAGCTTGGATCCTATCCTAGAAAGATGAGAGCCTATCCTAAAAACCCTAGTTGGTAGCGTAAATCCTAGCTTGTATTCTAATCACAATGAAACCCTATTATGTAGCCTAATCCCTTTCCTAAATTATAATACATATAAAAAATAAATCATTTTCATTGTACATATATATTCATGTGCATACATTTGAATCCAAATCATTATACACATACATAGAAAAAAACGCAAACAAAACTATATATAAATCCATGAGATAAAACCATAGTGGAACAAAACTTGAACAAATATATAAATTTTCAGGCAAATAGTGGAACATGGTTCGTAATGTACATATGGTGGCAACTCGTTCCCTATACAAAATCCGACAACTCATGTCATAGATCCAAAATACATGGAAACACGTGCCCTATACAAAATCCGACAACTTGTGCTGTAGATCCAAAATACATGGCATCCCATGTCGTAGATACAAATTACATGGAAATTGGTGCCCAAAGGTGCCACATCATGGCTAATGTACATAACATGTAGGTGTGTCAAGCATTGTGACCACCCCGGTCACTCCCAAGCACATCTCCAAAATTGATCTTCCTCTTCTTGGAGCTACTCGTATCTTGGGTCTTTTTCCGTCTAGGAGTAGACCGTCTCTCCGGGCTCTGAAAAAAATGATATAAGATACCATCATTTTCAAGCATTTGTAACATTTACAGCATTTATAAAATGAATGTACAATTCAAATCTTAAAGAACTCACCGCTGATGCAAGTTGGAGATGAGAGGCAGGTGTCCTGGATCTGCTGAGCCTCTCAACAATTCCACCCTACAACATTTACGACAATCATTTCATTGAAAAATAATAATTGCTTAAATTAATTTTGGTTAATGCATCAAAACATTTTCATAAATTAACTTGATTCTCACCGTGAACACCTTCAACAATGGACATGGTCGGGCTTCTGGGCTAGCAGGTGGAGTAGCTGGTTGGACAACCTGCTCCGATGCATTCATGGGAGGGGCACAAATTTAGATGCAACAACTATGGGTGCAACCACTGTAGATACATGGGAAGATAATGGAATAGTAGTTTCCACAATAGTGGCGGGAACTGGAGATGATATGGTGGAAGAGGACATGGTGGTATGGGGTGGAGGAGGATGTCGTGGATAATGAACCCCTATCGGCTGTACAATAGGGGGTATCAACCCAAAATGGATAGGGGGGATGTTGAGGTATCATGTGAATGGGAGGGCGGTCTTGGATAAAGGGAAGAGGATGGATAGAAGGGAGGTTGTGGACGAAGGGGGGAATCTAGATGGAAGGGGGGGCATGGATGAATGGGGGAGGATGGATAGACGGGGGGCATGGATGAAATGGGGAGGATGTATAGATGGGGGTGTGTGGATGAATGGGGCAGGATGGACGGAGGGGGGAGTATGAATGGAGAGGGGATGTCACCTACCAAAATTTTGAGATCATTTATTTTATTGCAAAAACATTATATTAAATTATAATTAAAAAGTTTTGTAACTATAACCAAATATTGGTCAAGGATGATTGTAATGACTGATTATTATTATTTAATAAATTAAAAAAGGAGACAAACACCCAAGGGAACTGTTAAATGAGTGTTCATTGACCCACCAGGAGGAATGGAAGCTGTTAGAAGGCATGGGACAGATGTCAGCATTTGCACTCCACCAGTAGTTGTTGGTTATGGGACAACTACCCCTAAATTTGTGGCATTATCCCACAGGTGGGTGGAAGAGCACTGATGGCTCATTAATGACCAAGTTAACCACTAAAAGGCCTATGTATCCTAGATAAGGAAATTCGAATTGAGCAGGCAGCTCTACATTATTTTTCTGCATAAATAATTCCTCAAGTGTATCAGGTGATCACTGAGAGATTCGAATAGGGAGGCTATGTGAAAGTGCATTGTGAGGCTGTTGAAATATTCTAAGGAAATAACCAGAGGTGCTGGTGCAGGTCTCTTTGACTGCTAAGTCTATATGACTAGATGAGCTACTTTGTTGCTGCATGTAGATTACCTAAAGCTTCTACAGATTCTTCTTCCTAGTGGTTCAGTGAACAGGTTCAGGGGTCCTAAGGCAAGTAATTTGGTTTTCTTCATAAATAGGTTGGGTGGAACAGGCTCCTTGGGTTGTTTGTTTCTCCTAAAATCAATCAAGTTCTACTATTCTACCTTATTGTTTACGGTTAACTAATTTTCTGAACTTGTAGGTTTATTATGTACAATTAATGACATATAGAAGTAATTGTTTTCAATTTCTGCTCTATAGATGATTTTTTTAAAATATGATTAAGTAATGAGAAGATATTTAAAGGAATCTTTTCTGCATTTTCCTCCATGCGAACTTTCTGCATCATACTCCAGTACAGAAAAGGAAAAATTTAAGATAGAACAATTGAATGGGCATAATTCCAATGATTGTATAGAATAACTCTGTAATGATTTCTTTTAAATTTTGATTTATCAATTATTTATGTTTAAACTCAGAAATAGAACAGTTTATCACATAAACCATACTTATAGTATATTCCCTTAGTAATAAAAGTAAAATAATTCATCTCTGCACAAGTCTAGTTTTGCAAATCTTTACTAACTATTATTTCTACTTTGCAATCTACTGTTATTTCTTTCCAACATGAAAGTGATATATTTCCACTTATTTTAGAATTTATCAGCTGCAAATACTCTTGTTCTCAAAGTTGTTATATATAAACGATAAATAGATGATTATCATTCGCATCATTGCATATCACTATTTTATTTCAATATTTTCAACTATGACTTCTAAATTCAAATACTTTCATCACAGTTAGAACCCCATCACTTTAACTTTTATTTACTTAGCATTCCATTGCTTTATGTTAGACTCATAATCGAAACCCTTAATAGGGAAAAACCAATCATTACAGTTTCTAGATAGATTACGATTTTATGCTCAAATATCATGGATTACATACTCAAACTTTAAATGAAAGCAAAACATAGAATTACTTAAACACTAGATCTTAGTTCCAGGTTGCAAAACAAAAACATGGAGTTGGCTCTCGGCCACTAACCAAGCATTAGCATAGTCTTTTGCTAACACAGAAAAAGGAAAAAATTACTAATCAAAACCTACAGGGTAGGGTTTCGACGGTTGGAAAAAGGTTGAACCCTATAGCATATAGCCATTTATAAACACGTAACAGTTCAAGTTTCATATTATCAACTTCCAAAACTTAAACTTAAAACAATACGAGTGAGGGGTTATTCTGTCGAGCATTATTTAATCTACGGCTCTCGGCATGATTTAAACATTGTTTTTCTAACCAACTTATTAACCTTTACAAACTTAGAATTAGTTCATTAAAACTACTCTTTCCTTGCAAACACGTTTCCATTTCATTACTCAAGCAAAATCATAAACATTTCAACACAGTTTGTACCGAAACACTTCAAGATTTCTACATTACTTAGGGTTCATCCCTTTTTAAAATTTCATCATAAAACAAGTTTACATTTCAACAAAGATTATAGTTAAACGCTGCAAAGCAGAGTAACTAGATGAGTCGAGGATCTTATCCTCAGGAATTTCGTCTTTGGATAATTGAAACATTATCACTGGCCCAAGTAACAGCCACGACAGGCCAGGAGAACCTACGAAGAAGAGAACCACCGAGGCTTATCGGTGGTTGAGCCACTCTTTCCTTTAGCTTCAAACCCAGCAACCCTTTAATGCAGTAATACCTGCCACAAGAAGTGGTAGGAGGTTAAAACGAGATTCGAAGAAGTCATTATAAACATTAAATAGCAGTAGAACTTCATGGTGGAAAACATTACCTGAGTAGTATTTTCCAAGCTAAGAGACATGCCAAACATTCTAGACGATGGAGCCACCTATCAATGAAGAGTGTCTAGAATCAAGTTCTGAGCACAACACTTAATCGAAATCCAGGAGTATCGAAACCTGGTTCAAAACTTAACTAATTCTATTACACCATCATAGATACCAAGAGGCTCTGCTCTAAGTGAGAAATACTAACACCTGAGAAAAATTTAAAGGCTACCCAATAGGTCCTAGGATCGAAACCGAGGAAGGAGTCCTCCGGGAAGCACTCTTCCAAACCCTACATCGTAGCAGGCTGTCGGCCTCACTACCTCAACACTAACAATTGAAATGAAGGCCAAGCAACACTTCAACACTACTTACGACGGAGGACTAGGGTTTCCATTCAACGATCAAGATCGTGTGAGATCGATGATGGAGGAGATGCCAACCTGATACACTGAGAATCGGGAAACCACTACATTAAACTCTGCATTTATTATTTTCATCCACTGTGATGCCAACTTGGTAGACAGAAGGGAAAAGCTTGTTACAGCTCGACGTTATATTGCAAGTTTGTAAACTCTTTCACGTGATCTACATCCACGAAGGCATCACCTAAGACTTCCACTACACATAGCACGTAGAGAAATTAAATACTATGACCAGGATCCGACAGACCGCCAATTCGAAAAACACCATCACATTCATTACCCCTGTCAATATTAAATGTTAGTATAAAGACTCAGGGTCACTTTTTAATGTTCTTTTCATTTCAAAGTATCGGTCATCAAATGCATAGTTTAAATATTTGTATATTGCTACCCAATTGACAAAGGTCGTTGATTATAGAATACCTTCGATGCTTAATGTTTAGTCTAGGTTTATTACTATGCACAATATAATGTTTGTTCATATTGAAATAGCATAAACTATAAATTTAAAAGATCTCAATCCTATAATGTTGCATTTTGAAAATAATATTATCGTAGTATGATAATAACAATTGTTATATTAAATTGATTTGTATAAACTAATATAGATATTTTGACGATTTCAAGTGACTCTATATGTACATTGGAATCTAACATTTAATCCAGCACTCATAGTGTAAGTATAATACTCAGAACATTACCACTCCTTGTATTATGACAATTGATGACAGGATTCCAATGGTACTGTTAAGCTTGTAATCTAGCACGTAAACAAGAAATAGAACAAAAGATCCATACCATTATCGACCCCCATGCAAAGAAGTACTTAGAGTATCGTAAACCTTTGTCGGTTAACTAATAAGTGAATTGGAAATACCCTAACACTCGAAATGTTGTATTGCTCTTACCTGTGTTTTTGCACATAGAGACAGGTTCAAATGATTTAGCTAAACATAGCTAAGTAGGCCTCAGGGTATCTCGCAGGACCCCTTCATCATCATCCAAAAAAAAATTGTCAATACTATGTCAAGAAATTATATTACAAGATAAACCTATTTACAGCTTGTAGTTTACAATAAAACACGAGCAGATCTAAAGATGTAATTTGTGTTATGATCGTAAATTGTCTTTAGTTAAAATATTAGTATCCATTTTATTTTCGTATTTGCAAATACGACTATCGTCGTGATTTGTTTTAAGAACTACGATGTGTCGTCATCATTAAGCATTTTGGTTAAAAGATAACCATTATTTTATTTTCCGCATTAGCATATTTAGTATTTATTGCTAATTTAATTTTATTTTTTTAAGTTTTGTAAATTTCGGGATGTTACATGTGGTATCAGAGCTCATGTTCGAACTCTCGGCCTAAAAAGGTCCAAAGAACATGCAACAAAAAATTTTATGACATCAGAATTATTCACTAATTCAATTTAATTATATTTTGTTATACAAAAAAATTGTTTTCTAAGCTACAGGTATGGAAGGACCAGCTGAACATATGGAGGACAGATTTCAACCAAACAGTCATAGCACGGGACAACATTATGAAGAAGAATTCCATGGCAAATTGAATGACAATTCATCAAAATTGTTACATGCATTTCAGGAGTTAAAAGCATAAATCAAATCTGTAAAACGGGACAATGAGAGAATTCTGAAAGCACAAGAGGAACTTAACCAAGTACTGCTCGATCAGTGCCCAACTGATGAACATGATAGAGGGATTGAAAATACCTCCAAGATTGAAGACTTACCTCATCAAGACAGAGGTAAGAAAACGAAAACTGATGATGCGGACAACATTTCAACATCATCAGAAGTTGCCAATGAAAAACACAAAAAGAAACGTAATTTTTCAAGTGATAGCAGCAAAGGAGATTACAAACCCAAAAGAAAAAGTCACAAACAGTATGAATAGATTTCTGGGGAGTTCAAGAAAATCAAACCCCCAACCATCAATGGTGAAACAGAGAAATGAGAGACAGCTGAAGCATGGCTGTCCGGCATGAAGAAATATTTTCAAATCTACGATTATTCAGGATTATTAAAGGAAAAGATGGCCATATACAACCTAATCAGTAAGGCAGATATTTGGTGGCAGGACATCAAAAGAGTGAAGGGCATCAAGGACAAAGATGTAAATTGGAGCACTTTTAAAAGGTACTTCAAGAATAAATTCCTATCTGAACAATAGTACGAAGAAAAATCTAAGGAATTTTATGATCTAAAATTGGGAACCATGAACATGAAAGAGCTGAACAACAAATTTCTAAATTTACTAAGGTATGTGCCATATCTTGTGGAGGAGAAACCAAAGATTCAGAGGTATCTGAGTTGTCTACCTTATAACATCAAGGACAGAATAGATTATGACAATCCAAAGACATTAGAAGAAGCCATGAGGAAAGCAAGTTTCTTCTATGATACAAACTGAAAAAGAGAAGGGATATCTAACTGGAAAAATCATAAACCCAACAATTTTGAGCTGAAAAAGAAGAATTTGAGGTTCCAAGGAAATTATGGGTTTCAAAAGAAAAACTTTCCAAATCGGAATTTCCAAGGAAACAGTCCCAGAAATAATCAAAAACAGAATTTTACAGCTCCCAGGAATACACCCAATGTTACCAGGACTAATGACCAGAAGGCACCTATAAAATGCTTTGAGTGTCAAGGTCCTCATTATGCTTCAGAATGCCCCAAAAAGAAGCGGACAGCTAATAATATTCATTCCATACAAGCTGAACTTACTGTGGGAGACTTGGCAAGAGAGATGCCCAGAATTAATGCAGCTCTAGACAACATGCAAGCAGATCATCAAGTCTCTATGGTAGAGATTGAAGGTATGCTACAAAACCATCCAGTTTCTATTTTAATAGATCCAGGCGCTAGCTTGAGTTATATATCTCCTGATATTGTGGAAAATATTAATTTGAAAACAAAAAAATTTAATAAATCCTGGTTAGTTATACTAGCAACATGAACAAAAAGAAAAGTGTCTGATTTTGTTGAAAGTTGTGTTTTATATATGAATCAGTTAAAGACACAAACCAAGATGAATGTTTTACCTTTAGGATCCTATGACATTTTAATTGGAATGGACTAGTTAGAAGCTCATCATGTTATTCTGAATTGTTATGAGAAAATTTTTACTTGTTTAAATGATGAAGGAGAAACAGTAGAAGTAAGAGGTATTCCTAGAAAAACATCACTTAGACATATTTCAGCTATGCAAGTAAAAAGAGCAGTTAGAAAAGGATGTAAGATGTTCACAGTAAATGTAGTACATGAGGAGTCAATTACAAAAGAGGAAAAACTAAAACTAGAATATATACCTGTCCTAAAAGAATTCCAGGATGTTTTTCCAGAAGAGATTCTAGGGTTACCCCCAAAGAGGGATCTAGATTTTACTATTGAACTGATACCAGGTGCGGTACAAAAATCTAAAGCTCCATATATGATGAATATACTGGAACTAAATGATTTGAAATCACAGTTGAAGGAACTGATTGATAAAAATTATATAAGACCCAGCGTGTCTCCTTGGGGAGCACCTGTTATATTTGTTAAAAAGAAGGATGGCACTTTAAGACTCTGCATAGATTATCGCCAACTGAATAAGATGACAATCAAGAATCGATATCCGTTGCCCCGCATAGACGATCTATTTGATCACCTGTGTGGAGCAATGATATTTTCAAATATTGATTTGAGGTCAGGGTATCATCAGGTTCGTGTGAAGGATGAGTATATTTTTAAAACAACATTTAGAACTCGCTATGGACATTATGAGTTCGTAGTCATGCCATTTGGGTTGACTAATTCCCCGACAGTATTTATGTGCTTAATGAACAATATTCTGCACAAATATTTGGATAAGTTCGCCATTGTGTTCATAGATGACATCCTATTATATTCTAAAAGTAAGAAAGAACATTACGAACATCTGCATATTATTTTACAAGTTCTGAGAGATCATCAGTTATATGCTAAGTTTAGTAAGTGTGACTTTCACAAGGATAAGATTCAGTATTTAGGTCACATAATCTCTAAGGAAGGAATTTTAGTTGACCCCGATAAGATAAGGGCCATTAATGAATGGTCGGTTCCTAAAGATGTAACGGACGTTCGATCATTTATGGGGATTACAGGATATTATAGAAAATTCATAGAAGGTTTTTCAAAGATTGCAAACCCCATAACCTCCTTACAGATCAAGGGGAAGAAGTTTGTATGGCATCAAAAGTGTGTAGACAGTTTTAAGAAGTTGAAGAAATTACTAACTATAGCGCCTATTCTGAGAATTGCAGATCCTCATAAAGATTTTATAGTATGCACCGATGCATGTAATGATGGACTCGGTGGAGTCTTAACACAAGAGGGACATGCTGTTGCATATGAGTTTAGAAAGCTGAAAATACATGAGAAAAATTACTCTACTTATGATCTAGAATTATTAGCAGTAATACATGCTTTGAAAATGTGGTGTCACCATCTTATGGGCAGAAAATTTACTTTGATGATAGATAACATGGGGCTGAAGTATTTACTAGATCAAACGAATTTGAATGCTAGACAGGCTAGATGGCTAACCTTTCTAAGTGAATATGACTTTGAAATTCAGCATATAAAGGGTAAAGAGAACAAGGTTGCTGATGCTTTAAGCCGTAATGCAAAGTTAAATTTTATTTCAGCCATCAGCACATACACAACAGATTTGGAAAATCAGATTTTTGAAGGAATTAAAACAGATGAAGAATATAGAAAATTATTTGAAAAGACAACAGAAAATAGTTCTGAAAATTCTATGGCAGATTTCAAGTTAAAAGAAAATGGCTTGTTGTTGTACAAAAACAGATTATATGTGCCCAATGTACCAAAGATAAAAATTCTGATTTTAGATGAGATGCACAAAAGTTATTATTCTGGCCATCCAGGTTATCAGAAAACCATCACTATGTTACGGAAAGAGTATTATTGGCCCAGAATGAAGGATGAAATAGCAGAATACATAGCTAAATTCTTTGACTATCAAAAGGTAAAAGTTGAACATCAACATCCGGCTGGATTGTTACAACCATTACCTATACCTAGTTGGAAATGGGAGATCATAAGTATAGATTTTATTACTGGACTACTCAAGAATCAGAAACAAAATCATTCCATCGTGGTGGTAGTGGATGTAGCTAGGGTTTTACCCCTAGCTTGTGCCAATGAGCACCTACTAAGGAGAATGGACTCCTTAGTAGCAGTTCAGTATATTAAACTAATTAAACTAAAACTGAAAATTAAATTAATTCCAAAACAAGCATGAAGCATAAACACCAAATTGAAAGAATGACTTTGTATTGATGTTACCTTGAGTGTCAAGGTTTGGTGAAGCCCTTTGCAGTGTCCAAGAGGATGCTCCAAGCTTCAGAATGCTCCTTCTCCTTCTCCAATGTTGGGAATGGGCCAAAGGTGGCTCTCAAGGTGAAAATAGTTCAAAGGTGAACTAGGGTTTCGAGAGAGATTTTGGCAGAGTAAGGGTGCTTGTGATTGTGGATATGGAATAAGGGATCTCCATCACCTATTTATAGTTTTTTGGTGGTGGAGTGCTGACCCATGGTTTTGGGAAACACATGGTTTTAGGCAGCTGTATAGGGTTTTTTCCTCCTTTTCCTCATTATTTTATATTTTTATTCCCTTTTTAGGGGATTTTTTGCTATTTTTGGAGGAAAAAGGGGGTTTTTTAGCCTTTTTTAGGCTATTTTGGTGGTTTTGTGGCCTTTTGGAGGCATTTTAGGCCTTTTGGAGGCTTTTTAATGGGATTTTTAATGGAAATATGGTAGGAAAATGGACAAATGAGCCATATAATGTGGTAAATGAGCTAGTGAGCACTTTTTGGGTGTTAACAGTGGATAAACTCAGTAAGGCAACACATTTTATACCAGTAAAAACTACTCATAAGGCTCCAGACATTACAGAAATTTTTATGAAACAGATTTTTCGATTACATGGAATACCAAAAGTGATAGTTTCAGACCGTGATTCTAAGTTTACTAGAAACTTCTGGAGATCTTTGTTTAAAGGATTGAATGCAACCTTAAATTTCAGCACAACATTTCATCCACAAACAGATGGACAAACAGAAAGAGTGAATCAGATATTGGAAGACATGCTACGGATGTATGTTAAGGATCAGCCTGGTAAGTGGGAGGACTACTTGCATTTAGCAGAATTTGCATATAACAACCATTATCATGCATCAACCAGGCTTAGCCCTTTTGAAATTATTTATGGTAGGAAATGCAATACACCATTTTCTTGGAATGATCCAGTTAATAGAGTTATTTTAGGACCTGAATTGTTGAAGGAAATAGAACTAATTGTGCAATAGGTACAAAGAAATATTAAAGCTGCCTAAGATAGGCAGAAAAGTCAAGCAGATCTTAAAAGGACTCATAAAGAGTTCCAAGTTGGTGAACATATTTTCATTAAGGTAAGACCAAAGAAGAGTTCATTAAAACTGGGAATTTGTGCCAAGCTGGCACCCAGGTATTGTGGTCCTTTCGAAATTTTGTCAAGGGTTGGACCCATGGCATGTCAACTAGCTTTGCCACCAAATCTAAAAATACATAATGTTTTTCATATTTCAGATTTAAAGAAGTATGTGCATGATGCTACTCATGTTATGAATTGGAATGATGTACAGGTGGAACAAGATGGCAATTTTCAGGTGGAACCGGACTGTATCCTCGAAATGAGGGAAACTCTACTCCGGAATCGCACCATTAAGCAAGTAAAGGTGCAATGGAAACACCTTAGCCCAGGAGAGGCAACCTGGTAGTTGGAGAGTAGTATGCGGGAAGCATAACCAACTCTGTTTCAGGAACACTCAGACAGTGAATAAAAAACATCGAGGACGATGTTGAGACTTAAGTGGGGGTGTATGTCACCTACCCAAATTTTGAGATCATTTATTTTATTACAAAAACATTATATTAAATTATAATTAGACCAAATATTGGTCAAGGATGATTGTAATGACTGATTATTATTATTTAATAAATTAAAATAGGAGACAAACACCCAAAGGAACTATTAAATGAGTGTTCACTGACCCAATAGGAGGAATGGAAGTTGTTAGAAGGCATGGGACAGATGTCAGCATTTGCACTCCACCACTAGATGTTGGTTATGGGACAACTACCCCTAAATTTGTGGCATTATCCCCCAGGTGGGTGTAAGAGAGCTGATGGCTCATTAATGACCAGGTTAACCACTAAAAGGCCTAGGAATCCTAGATAAGGCAATTCGAATTGAGGAGGCTATGTGGAAGTGCATTGTGAGGCTGCTGAAATATTCTGAGGAAATAACTAGAGGTGCTGGTGTAGGTCTCTTTGACTGCTAAGTCTATATGACTGGATGAGCTACTTTGTTGCTACAAGTAGATGACCTAAAGCTTCTACATATTCTTCTTCCTAGTGGTTCAGTGGTCAAGGATGATTGTAATGACTAATTATTATTATTTAATAAATTAAAACAAGAGACAAACACCAAAGGGAACTATTAAATGAGTGTTCATTGACCCACTAGGAGGAATGGAAGTTGTTAGAAGGCATGGGACAAATGTCAGCATTTGCACTCCACCATTAGTTGTTGGTTATGGAACAAATACCCCTAAATTTGTGGCATTATCCCCCAGGTGGGTGGAAGAGCACTGATGGCTCATTAATGACCAGGTTAACAGCTAAAAGGCCTAGGTAGCCTAGATAAGGAAATTCGAATTGAGCAGGAAGCTCTACATTATTTTTCTGCAGAAATAATTCCTCAAGTGTATCAGGTGATCATTGAGAGATTCGAATAGGGAGGCTATGTGAAAGTGCATTGTGAGGCTGCTGAAATATTCTAAGGAAATAACCAGAGGTGCTGGTGTAGGTCTCTTTGACTGCTAAGTCTATATGACTGGATGAGCTACTTTGTTGCTGCATGTAGATGACCTAAAGCTTCTACGGATTCTTCTTCCTAGTGGTTCAGTGAACAGGCTCAGGGGTCCTAAGGCAAGGAATTTGGTTGTCTTCAGAAATAGGTTGGGTGGAACAGGCTCCTTGGGTTGTTTGTTTCTCCTAAAATCAATTAGGTTCTACTGTTCTACCTTATTGTTTACAGTTAAATAATTTTCTGAACTTGTAGGTTTAGTATGTACAATTAATGACATATAGAAGTAATTGTTTTCAATTTCTGCTCTAGAGATGATTTTTTTTAAATATGATTAAGTAATGAGAAGATATTTAAAGGAATCTTTTCTGCATTTTTCCCCATGCGAACTTTCTGCATCGTACTCCAGTACAGAAAAGGAAAAATTTAAGATAGAAGAATTGAATGGGCATAATGCCAATGATTGTATAGAATAACTCTGTAATGATTTCTTTTAAATTTTGATTTATCAATTATTTATGTTTAAACTCAGAAATAGAACAGTTTATCACAAAAACCATACTTATAGTATATTCCCTTAGTAATAAAAGTAAAATAATTCATCTCTGCACAAGTCTAGGTTTGCAAATCTTTACTAACTATTCTTTCTGCGTTGCAATCTACTATTATTTCTTTCCAACATGAAAGTGATGTATTTCCACTTATTTTAGAATTTATCAGCTACAAATACTCTTGTACTCAAAGTTGTTATATATAAACGATAAATAGATGATTATCATTCGCATCATTGCATATCACTATTTTATTTCAATATTTTCAACTATGACTTCTAAATTCAAATACTTTCATCACAGTTAGAACCCCATCACTTTAACTTTTATTTACTTAGCATTCCATTGCTTTATGTTAGACTCATAATCGAAACCCTCAATAGGGAAAAACCAATCATTACAGTTTCCAGATAGATTACGATTTTATGCTCAAATATCATGGATTGCATACTCAAACTTTAAATGAAAACAAAACATAGAATTACTTAAACACTAGATCTTAGTTCCAGGTTGCAAAACAAAAACATGGAGTTGGCTCTCGGCCACTAACCAAACATTAGCATAGTCTTTTGCTAACATGGAAAAAGGAAAAAATTACTAATCGAAACCTACAGGGTAGGGTTTCAACGGTTGGAACAAGGTCGAACCCTGTAGCATATAGCCATTTATAAACACGTAACAGTTCAAGTTTCATATTATCACCTTCCAAAACTTAAACTTAAAAAAATACGAGTACGGGGTTATTCTGTTGAGCATTATTTAATCTACGGCTCTCGGCATGATTTAAACATTGTTTTTCTAACCAACTTATTAACCTTTACAAACTTAGAATTAGTTCATTAAAACTACTCTTTCCTTGCAAACACGTTTCCATTTCATTACTCAAGCAAAATCATAAACATTTCAACACAGTTTGTACCGAAACTCTTCAAGATTTCTACATTACTTAGGGTTCATCCCTTTTTCAAATTTCATCATAAAACAAGTTTACATTTCAACGAAGATTACAGTTAAACACTACAAAGCAGAGTAAACAGATGAGTCGAGGATATTATCCTCAGGAATTTCGTCTTTGGATAATTGAAACATTATCACTAGCCCAAGTAACAGCCATGACATGCCAGGAGAACCTATGAAGAAGAGAACCACCGAGGCTTATCGGTGTTTGAGCCACTCTTTCCTCAAGCTTCAAACCCAGCAACCCTTTAATGCAGTAATACCTGCCACAAGAAGCAGTAGGAGGTTAAAACGAGATTCGAAGAAGTCATTATAAACATTAAATAGCAGTAGAACTTCATGGTGGAAAACGTTACCTGATTAGTATTTTTCGAAGCTAAGAGACATGCCAAACATTCCAAATGATGGATCCACCTACTAATGCAGAGTGTCTAGAATCAAGTTCTGAGCACAGCACTTAATCAAAAGCCAGGAGTATCGAAACCTGGTTCAAAACTTAACTAATTCTATTACACCATCATAGATACCAAGAGGCTTGGCTCTAAGTGAGAAAAACTAACACCTGAGAAAAATTTAAAGGTTACCCAACAGGTCCTAGGATCGAAACCGAGGAAGGAGTCCTCCGGGAAGCACTCTTCCAAACCCTACATCGTAGCAGGCTATCGACGTCACTACCTCAACACTAACAAGTGAAATGAAGGCCAAGCAACACTTCAACACTACTTACGACGGAGGACTAGGGTTTCCATTCAACGCTCAAGATCGTGTGAGATCGATGATGGAGGAGATGCCAACCTGATACACTGAGAATCGGGCAACCACTGCATTAAACTTTGCATTTATTATTTTCATCCACTGTGATGCCAACTCGGTAGAAAGAAGGGAAAAGCTTGTTACAGCTCGACATTTTATTGCATGTTTGTAAACTCTTTCACGTGATCTACATCCATGAAGGCATCACCTAAGACTTCCACTGCACATAGCAGGTAGAGGACTTAAATACTATGACCAGGATCCAACAGACTGCCAGTTCGAAAAACACCATCACATTCATTACATCTGTCAATATTAAATGTCAGTATAAAGACTTAGGGTCACTTTATAATGTTCTTTTCATTTCAAAGTATCGGTCATCAAATGCATAGTTTAAATATTTGTATATTGCTACCCAATTGACAAAGGTCGTTGATTATAGAATACCTTCGATGCTTAATGTTTAGTCTAGGTTTATTACTATGCACAATATAATGTTTGTTCATATTGAAATAGCATAAACTATAAATTTAAAAGATCTCAATCCTATAATGTTGCATTTTGAAAATAATATTATCGTAGTATGATAATAACAATTGTTATATTAAATTGATTTGTATAAACTAATATAGATATTTTGACGATTTCAAGTGACTCTATATGTACATTGGAATCTAACATTTAATCCAGCACTCATAGTGTAAGTTTAATACTCAGAACATTACCACTCCTTGTATTATGACAATTGATGATAGGATTCCAATGGTACTGTTAAGCTTGTAATCTAGCACGTAAACAAGAAATAGAACAAAAGATCCATACCATTATCGACCCCCATGCAAAGAAGTACTTAGAGTATCGTAAAACTTTTTTGGTTAACTGATAAGTGAATTGGAAATACCCTAACACTCGAAATGTTGTATTGCTCTTACCTGCGTTTTTGCACATAGAGATAGGTTCAAATGCTTTAGCTAAACATAGCTACGTAAGCCTCAGGGTACCTCGCAGGACCCCTTCATCATCATCAAAAAGAAAATTGTCAGTACTCTGTCAAGAAATTATATTACAAGATAAACCTATTTACAGCTTGTAGTTTACAATAAAACACGAGCAGATCTGAAGATGTAATTTGTATTATGATCGTAAATTGTCTTTAGTTAAAAGATTAGTATCCATTTTATTTCCGCATTTGCAAAAACGACTATCGTCGTGATTTGTTTTAAGAACTACGATGTGTCGTCATCATTAATCATTTTAGTTAAAAGATAACCATTATTTTATTTTCTGCATTAGCAAATTTAGTATTTATTGCTACTTTAATTTTGTATTTAAATTTTTGTAAATTTCGGGATGTTACATGTGGTATCAGAGCTCATGTTCGAACTCTCGGCCTAAAAAGGTCCAAAGAACATGCAACAAAATTTTTTATGACATCAGAATTCTTCACTAATTCAATTTAATTATATTTTGTTATACAAAAAATTTGTTTTCTAAGCTACAGGTATGGAAGGATCAGCTGAACATATGGAGGACAGATTTCAACCAAACAATCATCGCATGGGACAACATTATGAAGAAGAAGTCCATGGTGAATTGAATGTCAATTCATCATAATTGTTACATGCATTTCAGGAGTTAAAAGCATAAATCAGATCTGTAAAACAAGACAATGAGAGAATTCTGAAAGACAAGAGGAACTTAACCAAGTACTGTTCGATCAGTGCCCAACTGATGAACAGGATAGAGGGATTGAAAATACCTCCAAGATTGAAGACTTACCTCATCGAGACAGAGGTAAGAAAATGAAAACTGATGATGCAGACAACATTTTAACATCATCAGAAGTTGCCAATGAAAAACACAAAAAGAAACGTAATTTTTCAAGTGATAGCAACAAAGGAGATTACAAACCCAAAAGAAAAAGTCACAAACAGTATGAACAGATTTCTGGGGAGTTTAAGAAAATCAAACCCCCAACCTTCAATGGTGAAACTGAGAAAGGAGAGACAACTGAAGCATGGCTGTCCGGCATGAAGAAATATTTTCAAATCTATGATTATTCAGGATTATTAAAGGCAAAGATGGCCATATACAACCTAATCAGTAAGGCAAATATTTGGTGGCAGGACATCAAAAGAGTGAAGGGCATCAAGGAAAAAGATGTAAATTGGAGCACTTTTAAAAGGTACTTCAAGAAGAAATTCCTATTTGAACAATATTACGCAGAAAAATCTAAGGAATTTTATGATTTAAAATTGGGAACCATGAACATGAAAGAGCTGAACAACAAATTTCTAAATTTACTAAGGTATGTGCCATATCTTGTGGAGGAGAAACCAAAGATTTAGAGGTATCTGAGTTGTCTACCTTATAACATCAAGGACATAATAGAGTATGACAATCCAAAGACATTAGAAGAAGCCATGAGGAAAGCAAGTTTCTGCTATGATACAAACCGGAAAAGAAAAGGGATATCTAACTAGAAAAATCATAAACCCAGCAATTTTGAGCTGAAAAAGAAGAATTTCAGGTTGCAGGGAAATTCTGGGTTTAAAAAAAAAAACTTTCCAAATCGGAATTTCCAAGGAAACAGTCCCAGAAATAATCAACAACAAAATTTTACAGCTCCCAGGAATACACCTAATGTTACCAGGACTAATGACCAGAAGGCACCTATAAAATGCTTTGAGTGTCAAGGTCCTCATTATGCTTCAGAATGCCCCAAAAAGAAGAGGACAGCTAATAATATTCATTCCATACAAGCTGAACTTACTGTGGGAGACTTGGAAAGAGAGATGCCCAGAATTAATGCAGCTCTAGACAACAGGCAAGCAGATCATCAAGTCTCTATGGTAGAGATTGAAGGTATGCTACAAAACCATCCAGTTTCTATTTTAATAGATCCAGGCGCTAGCTTGAGTTATATATCTCCTGATATTGTGGAAAATATTAATTTGAAAACAAAAAAATTTAATAAATCCTGGTTAGTTAGACTAGCAACAGGAACAAAAAGAAAAGTGTCTGATTTTGTTGAAAGTTGTGTTTTATCTATGAATCAGTTAAAGACACAAACCAAGATGAATGTTTTACCTTTAGGATCCTATGACATTTTAATTGGAATGGACTAGTTAGAAGCTCATCATGTTATTCTGAATTGTTATGAGAAAAATTTTACTTGTTTAAATGATGAAGGAGAAACAACAGAAGTAAGAGGTATTCTTAGAAAGACATCACTTAGATATATTTCAGCTATGCAAGTAAAAAGAGCAGTTAGAAAAGGATGTAAGATGTTCACCGTAAATGTAGTACATGAGGACTCAATTACAAAAGAGGACAAACTAAAACTAGAATATATACCTTTCCTAAAAGAATTCTAGGATGTTTTCTCAGAAGAGATTCCAGGGTTACCCCCAAAGAGGGATCTAGATTTTACTATTGAACTAATACCAGGCGCGGTACCGAAATCTAAAGCTCCATATAGGATGAATATACTGGAATTAAATGATTTGAAATCACAGTTGAAGGAACTGATTGATAAAAACTATATAAGACCCAGCGTGTCTCCTTGGGGAGCACCTGTTATATTTGTTAAAAAAAAGGATGGCACTTTAAGACTCTGCATAGATTATTGCCAACTGAATAAGATGACAATCAAGAATCGATATCCGTTGCCCCGCATAGATGATCTATTTGATCAGCTGTCTGGAGCAACGATATTTTCAAATATTGATTTGAGGTCAGGGTATCATCAGGTTCGTGTGAAGGATGAGGATATTTTTAAAACAACATTTAGAACTCGCTATGGACATTATGAGTTCGTAGTCATGCCATTTGGGTTGACTAATGCCCCGGCAGTATTTATGTGCTTAATGAACAATATTCTGCACAAATATTTGGATAAGTTCGCCATTGTGTTCATAGATGACATCCTAGTATATTCTAAAAGTAAGGAAGAACATGACGAACATCTGCATATTATTTTACAAGTTCTGAGAGATCATCAGTTATATGCTAAGTTTAGTAAGTGTGACTTTCACAAGGATAAGATTCAGTATTTAGGTCACATAATCTCTAAGGAAGGAATTTCGGTTGACCCCGATAAGATAAGGGCCATTAATGAATGGTCGGTTCCTAAAGATGTAACGGACATTCGATCATTTATGGGGATTACAAGATATATAGAAAATTCATAGAAGGTTTTTCAAAGATTGCAAACCCCATAAACTCCTTACAGAAAAAGGGGAAGAAGTTTGTATGGGACCAAAAGTGTAGACAATTTTAAGAAATTGAAGAAATTACTAACTATAGTGCCTATTCTGAGAATTGCAGATCCGCATAAAGATTTTATAGTATGCACCGACTCATGTAATGACGGACTCGGTGGAGTCCTAACACAAGAGGGACATGTTGTTGCATATGAGTTTAGAAAGCTGAAAATACATGAGAAAAATTACTCTACTTATGATCTAGAATTATTAGCAGTAATACATGCTTTGAAAATGTGGTGTCAGCATCTTATTGGCAGAAAATTTACTTTGATGACAGATAACATGGGGCTGAAGTATTTACTAGATCAGACGAATTTGAATGCTAGACAGGCTAGATGGATAACCTTTTTAAGTGAATATGACTTTGAAATTCAGCATATAAAGGGTAAAGAGAACAAGGTTGCTAATGCTTTAAGCCGTAATGCAAAGTTAAATTTTATTTCAGCCATCAGCACATACACAACAGATTTGGAAAATCAGATTTTTGAAGGGATTAAAACAGATGAAGAATATAGAAAATTACATGAAAAGACAGCAGAAAATAGTTCTGAAAATTCTATGGCAGATTTCAAGTTAAAAGAAAATGGCTTGTTGTTGTACAAAAACAGATTATATGTGCCCAATGTACCAAAGATAAAAATTCTTGTTTTAGATGAGATGCACAAAAGTTATTATTCTAGCCATCCAGGTTATCAGAAAACCATCACTATGTTACGGGAAGAGTATTATTGGCCCAGAATGAAGGATGAAGTAGCAGAATATATAGCTAAATGATTTGACTGTCAAAAGGTAAAAGTTGAACATCAGCATTCGGCTGGACTGTTACAACCATTACCTATACCTAGCTGGAAATGGGAGATCATAAGTATAGATTTTATTACTAGACTACCCAAGAATCAGAAACAAAATCATTCCATCATGGTGGTAGTGGATAAACTCAGCAAAGCAACACATTTTATACCAGTAAAAACTACTCATGAGGCTCCAGACATTGCAGAAATTTTTATGAAACAGATTTTTCGATTACATGGAATACCAAAAGTGATAGTTTCAGACCGTGATTCTAAGTTTACTAGAAAATTCTGGAGATCTTTGTTTAAAGGATTGAATGCAACCTTAAATTTTAGCACAGCATTTCATCCATAAACAGATGGACAAACAGAAAGAGTGAATCAGATATTGGAAGACATGCTACGGATGTATGTTAAGGATCAGCCTGGTAAGTGGGAGGACTACTTGCATTTAGCAGAATTTGCATATAACAACCATTATCATGCATCAGCCAGGCTTAGCCCTTTTGAAATTCTTTATGGTAGGAAATGCAATACACCGGTTTCTTGGAATGATCCAGTTAATAGAGTTATTTTAGGACCTGAATTGTTGAAGGAAATAGAACTAACTGTGCAACAGGTACCAAGAAATCTTAAAGCCGCCCAAGATAGGCAGAAAAGTCAAGCAGATCTTAAAAGGACTCATAAAGATTTCCAAGTTGGTGAACATGTTTTCATTAAGGTAAGACCAAAGAAAAGTTCATTAAAACTGGGAATTTGTGCCAAGTTGGCACCCAGGTATTGTGGTCCTTTCGAAATTTTGTCAAGGGTTGGACCCATGGCATGTCAACTAGCTTTGCCACCAAATCTAAAAATACATAATGTTTTTCATATTTTAGATTTAAAGAAGTATGTGCATGATGCTACTCATGTTATAAATTGGAATGATGTACAAGTGGAACAAGATGACGATTTTCAGGTGGAACCAGACTGTATCCTCGAAAGGAGGGAAACTCTACTCCGGAATCGCACCATTAGGAAAGTAAAGGTGCAATGGAAACACCTTAGCCCAGAAGAGGAAACCTGGTAGTTGGAGAGTAGTATGCGGGAAGCATACCCAACTCTGTTTCAGGAACACTTAGACAGTGAATAAAAAACATCGAGGACGATGTTGAGACTTAAGGGGGGCTGTATGTCACCTACCCAAATTTTGAGA
This sequence comes from Larix kaempferi, assembly GCA_027924585.1. NCBI lineage: Eukaryota > Viridiplantae > Streptophyta > Pinopsida > Pinales > Pinaceae > Larix > Larix kaempferi. The sequence goes on from BSBM01000106.1 coordinate 22,108,595, forward strand.
TCATTTATTTTATTACAAAAACATTATATTAAATTATAATTACAAATTTTGTAATTATGACCAAATATTGGTCAAGGATGATTGTAATGATTGATTATTATTATTTAATAAATTAAAAAAGGAGACAAACACCCAAGGGAACTGTTAAATGAGTGTTCACTGACCCACTAGGAGGAATGGAAGTTGTTAGAAGGCATGGGACAGATGTCAGCATTTGCACTCCACCACTAGATGTTGGTTATGGGACAACTACCCCTAAATTTGTGGCATTATCCCTCAGGTGGGTGGAAGAGAGCTGATGGCTCATTAATGACCAGGTTAACCACTAAAAGGCCTAGGAAGCCTAGATAAGGCAATTCAAATTGAGGAGGCTATGTGGAAGTGCATTGTGAGGCTGCTGAAATATTTTGAGGAAATAACCAGAGGTGCTGGTGCAGGTCTCTTTGACTGCTAAGTCTATATGACTGGATGAGCTACTTTGTTGCTACAAGTAGATGACCTAAAGCTTCTACAGATTCTTCTTCCTAGTGGTTCAATGAATAGGCTCGAGGGTCCTAGGGCAAGTAATTTGGTTGTCTTCAGGAATAGGTTGGGTGGAACAGGCTCCTTGTGTTGTTTGTTTCTCCTAAAATCAATCAGGTTCTACTGTTCTACCTTATTGTTTACAATTAAATAATTTTCTGAACTTTTAGGTTTAGTATGTAAAGTTAATGACATATAGAAGTAATTGTTTTCAATTTATGCTCTAGAGATGATTTTGTTTAAAGATGATTAAGTAATGAGAAGATATTTAAAGGAATCTTTTCTGCATTTTTTCCCATGCAAACTTTCTGCATCGTACTCCAGTACAGAAAAGGAAAAATTTAAGATAAAAGAATTGAATGGGCATAATGCCAATGATTGTATAGAATAACTCTGTAATGATTTTTTTTAAATTTTGATTTATCAATTATTTATGCTTACATTCAGAAATAGAATAGTTTATCACAGAAACCAGACTTATAGTATATTCCCTTACTTAGTAATAAAAGTAAAATAATTAATCTCTGCGAAAGTCTAGGTTTGCAAATCTTTACTAACTATTCTTTCTGCTTTGCAATCTACTGTTATTTCTTTCCAACATGAAAGTGATATATTTCCACTTATTTTAGAATTTATCAACTGCAAATAATCTTGTACTCAGAGTTGTTATATATAAACGATAAATAGATGATTATCATTCGCATCATTGCATATCACTATTTTATTTCAATATTTTCAACTATGACTTCTAAATTCAAATACTTTCATCACAGTTAGAACCCCATCGCTTTAAATTTTATTTATTTAGCATTCCATTGCTTTATGTTAGACTCAGAATCGAAACCCTTAATAGGGGAAAACCAATCATTACAGTTTCCAGATAGATTACGATTTTATACTCAAATATCATGGATTACATACTCGAACTTTAAATGAAAACAAAACATAGAATTACTTAAACACTAGATCTTAGTTCCAGGTTTCAAAACAAAAACATGGAGTTGGCTCTCGGCCACTAACCAAACATTAGCACAGTCTTTTGCTAACATAGAAAAAGGCAAAATTTACTAATCGAAACCTACAGGGTAGGGTTTCGACGGTTGGAACAAGGTTGAACCCTACAGCATATAGCCATTTATAAACACGTAACAGTTCAAGTTTCATATTATTACCTTCCAAAAATTAAACTTAAAACAATACGAGTACGGGTTTATTCTGCCGAGAATTATTTAATCTACGGCTCTCCGCTTGATTTAAACATTGTTTTTCTAACTAACTTATTAACCTTTACAAACTTGGAATTAGTTCAGTAAAACTACTCTATCCTTGCAAATACTCAAGCAAAATCATAAACATTTCAACACAGCTTGTACCGAAACACTTCAAGATTTCTACATTACTTAGGGCTCATCCCTTTTTCAAATTTCATCATAAAACAAGTTTACATTTCAACGAAGATTACAGTTAAACACTGCAAAGTAGAGTAACCGGATGAGTCTAGGATCTTATCCTCAGGAATTTCATCTTTGGATAATCAAAACATTATCACCGGCCCAAGTAACGGCCATGACAGGCCAAGAGAACCTACGAAGAAGAGAACCACTAAGGCTTACCGGTGGTCAAGCCACTCTTTCCTCTAGCTTCAAACCCAGCAACCCTTTAATGCAGTAATACCTACCACAAGAAGCAGTAGGAGGTTAAAACGAGATTCGAAGAAGTCATTATAAACATTAAATAGTAGTAGAACTTCATGGTGGAAAACGTTACCTGAGTAGTATTTTTCCAAGCTGAGAGACATGCCAAACATTCTAGACGACAAAGCCACCTATCAACGCAGAGTGTCTAGAATCAAGTTCTGAGCACAACACTTAATCGAAATCCACGAGTATCGAAACTTGGTTCAAAACTTAACTAATTCTATTACACCATCATAGATACCAAGAGGCTCGGCTCTGAGTGAGAAACACTAACACCTTAGAAAACTTTAAAGGTTACCCAACAGGTCCTAGGATCAAAACCGAGGAAGGAGTCCTTCGGGAAGCACTCTTCCAAACCCTACATCGTAGGAGGCTGTCGGCCTCACTACCTCAAAACTAACAAGTGAAATGAAGGCAAAGCAACACTTCAACACTACTTACGACGTAGGACTATGGTTTCCATTCAACGCTCAAGATTGTGTGAATCGACGATGGAGGAGATGCCATCGTGATACATTGAGAATCAGGAAACCACTGCATTAAACTATGCATTTATTATTTTCATCCACTGTGATGCCAACTCGGTAGACATAAGGGAAAAGCTTGTTACAGCTCGACGTTTTATTGCAAGTTTGTAAACTCTTTCACGTTATCTACATCCATGAAGGAATCACCTAAGAATTCCACTACACATAGCAGGTAGAGGACTTAAATACTATGACCAGGATCCGATAGACTTCCAATTCAAAAAACACCATCACATTCATTACCCTTGTCAATATTAAATGTCAGTATAAAGACTTAGGGTCACTTTATAATGTTCTTTTCATTTCAAAGTATCGTTCATCAAATGCATAGTTTAAATATTTGTATATTGCTACCCAATTGACAAAGGTCATTGATTATACAATACCTTTGATGCTTAATGTTTAGTCTAGGTTTATTACTATGCACAATATAATGTTTGTTCATATTGAAATAGCATAAACTATAAATTTAAAAGATCTCAATCCTATAATGTTGCATTTTTACAATAATATTATCGTAGTATGATAATAACAATTGTTATATTAAATTGATTTGTATAAACTAATATAGATATTTTGACAATTTCAAGTGACTCTATATGTACATTGGAATCTAACATTTAATCCAGCACTCATAGTGTAAGTTTAATACTCAGAACATTACCACTCCTTGTATTATGACAATTGATGACAAGATTCCAATGGTACTGTTAAGCTTGTAATCTAGCACGTAAACAAGAAATAGAACAAAAGATCCATACCATTATCGACCCCCATGCAAAGAAGTACTTAGAGTATCATAAAGCTTTGCTAGTTAACTAATAAGTGAATTGGAAATACCCTAACACTTGAAATGTTGTATTGCTCTTACTTGCGTTTCTGCACATAGAGACAGGTTCAAATGCTTTAGCTAAACATAGCTAAGTAAGCCTTAGTGCACCTCGCGGAACCCCTTCATCATCATCCAAAAGCAAACTATCAGTACTGTGTCAAGAAATTATATTACAAGATAAACCTATTTACAGCTTATAGTTTACAATAAAACACGAGCAGATCTGAAGATGTAATTTGTGTTATGATCGTAAATTGTCTTTAGTTAAAAGATTAGTATCCATTTTATTTCCGCATTTGAAAATACGACTATCATCGTGATTTGTTTTAAGAACTACAATGTGTCATCATCATTAATCATTTTAGTTAAAATATTTCACCATTATTTTATTTTCCGCATTAGCAAATTTAGTATTTATTGCTACTTTAATTTTTTTTTAATTTTTTGTAAATTTCGAGATGTTACAGGGGAGGGTGGATGGAAGGGAGAGGGTGGACGGAGGGAGGGGTCTAGATGGAAGCGAGGAGGGCGACTCATGGGAGAGGGTGGAAACATGGGACTAAAGTGGCCTGTAGCTGTTAGCGGCCCATGCATACAAATTTGTAATATCATGGTTTAGTAAAAAATAATCAAATTAAACCATAGTATGTCGTAACATTTCAAATTAAAAGCGTGCTTTTAACTGCACATTGTACCTATGTATATGGTGATCTATCGATCCTTGGTGGAGATGGTTGATCATCGTAGTTCGTGCATACCTGTGAACACCAAAACGCATGCACATTATCAACATATTAAAAAAGAAATTATTCAGTCAATCAAAATATTAAAAAATATTGTAGGAACTATTATCATGTATGTCATAAATATGAATACATAAAAATTGAAATGCCATAAGTAATAAAAATATTGTGTGGGGTACTGAAAATACCTCTGTGTGAGGTGTCGCAATTTTACTTGCAGCTTCCATTGCTGCATCTAGGTTGGGAGATGTCACGTTCTCCTTTGACGGATTCTCAGCTCTAAATAGATGTACATTGAACTAATAGTTTAAGTCAAACACAAATACTTTAAAGTTACTTTACAAATTATCAAGTGATGATTGAAAACACACTAAAAAAAGTGCTAACTTGCTCCATATAGAAGCCCTCAATCGGGCCAAGGAAAGTGTGCCCGCAATGGGGACAAATATGTGGCATTGTACCTATCGAACTAGAAGGCCCAACATGGCTACCAATGGTCACATGAAGGCCCTGCACCTGCATCTCTATCAGGGTCAACCTGTCTCTCCACTGTAGTAGCTGCGACAAAGGCAGTGTGTCTAAGCAGTCCATGTGCAACACTCCTCATCACGCCCTCGATCTGATCAAGTTTGTGGGGTAACTAAGGCAGCTGGGGAGAGGGGTTGGGATCGTGCCTAGGAGTTGGTGGCCCTCTCAGTGGGTCCCTCCTAGCAACAGGTCGATCTTGGGTAGAGCCACACCCAACACCCTGGAACTCGGTTATGTCAAAATAGTTGACATGTAAATTGAGTGCAAACTCAGCCCACAGTTGCCGAAGGAAGTACTATGGAACCTCCCTATTATTGCAGGGAGGTTTATCGTAAACCATGAACCACCTATGCATCCAATTGTCCCTCCATGGTTGGAAACAACACCAATCCATGCAAACACGTGGATTTCTAATGTCCGGTGGTTGTTGTGTTCTTGGATCGGTGAACATACTGTACAATTGGGCCTTTGTAATATTCAAATCTTTTATTTCCTCCTTGGAAATGCCCGTGGAATAATACTCCCGCATCCTAGCTCTATATTCAGTCCATGTCAGTCAATTGGCGATGTGCATGGATGAGGGAGTCAATTGAGCTCCCAATTGAGGTGGCAAGGGACACTCGAGATGGTTCCCCTGTGTTTCTTAGCTCTCGATTGTGCACTCTTATTTCATTTACATAATGGCTCAATTCATCTTGGTCAAAATTTTGTTGGGGGTTTTGATTTTCTTGGCCATTTTGATTTTGTTGAGGGTTTTCATTGGTTCCAAGATTTGTGTTTTCTTGTGTTCCATTGGACTCCATGTTAACATTTTGCTCATTCATTGTGTAGGTTTACACTCTGCAATTGAAAAATTCTCTATTATTTTAATAATTTGGGAATTATTACAAATTTAATAAACAAACAAAAACGAATAAAATGACAAAAAACATGGAATTTACCTATCCAATTCACTTGATGATGAGTTGGTGGATGGATTGAGATAGTTTTGGAGTGGAAATGGTGAATTTGGTGGTTTGTAACGCCACGCACGTGAAGGGTGAGTCAAGCTCGGCCGCAAAGGAGAGAATTACAAAGACTTTGCCCTGTTTTTTCTTTAATCTTAACAGGTGCGCATGCACGCATTTGAGCGCGTACGCGACAGAAATGCGCACACGCCTCGGTTCGGTACCGATCCTAGTGGCACATGCGCGCTACCTTAGGTGCATGCGCGTGTTCATTTTTTCCTTGCTAGCACGGCCCCGTTGCAACACTTTTGGGGAGCAACCTTGTGCGCCTGCCCCATAGTCAACCATGGTCAGCCAACTAGGGTTAACCATAGTCAACCATGGTCGACCATAATCAATCAACTAAGGTTAACCATAGTCAACCATGGTTGACAATAGTCACCATTGTCAAACATAGTCAAACATAATAATAATTATGGTCAACCATAGTCAACCATGAACAACCATGGTCAACCAACCAAGGTCAACAATGATCAACCATGGTCGACCATAATCAACCATAGTCAACCATGGTCAATTAAATAGGGTCAATCATGGTCAACCATAGTAAACCATGATTAACCACATTAACCGTGAACAACCATGCTCATTGGAAAACAACCATAATCAACCATAGTCATCCATGAACAACTATGATCAACCATAGTCAACCATGAACAACCATGGTCAACCATCATTGACCATAGTCAACCATAATCAACCATGAACAACCATGGTAAACCATGGTCAGCCATGAATAACCATGGCCAACCCCAGACAACAACAGTCAACCATGAACAACCATGGTTAATGTAATGTCCCCAGTTTTGACCCCTTAGCATATGCTATGCAAATGATGTAATATCATTGATTATTGTAAGGAATGTGGTGAGGAGCCCAAGGCCAATGCCATATCATGGATATCCCAAGTATATATAAAATAAAAGTACATCTAGTTTGGTAGACTATGTGTTGGTCAAGCATAATAGAAGTGCAAAGGTATTATAAATATGCATCCATTTAATAAAGAAAACCCATAACTGACTACACAAGGCAACAAGAGCATGGGGAATGATTTTCTTACGGTTAAGGAGGGACATATTAAACTTGTGAAGCCAATAGATGGAAGCCAAGTGTCCAAGAAAGAATTTATGGGCCATCGGCTATCAAGTTGACTCATGCACCCCAATCATTTATTTCTTCCAAGAGGGAGGAGGCAATTGAGGCATGGTTATTGTCTTGGGGAAGGGAAGGTGTAGGTCTAAGGTTTATTGTGTCAATCACCCTATGGTTCTAGGAATTGGGGATTTCTTATTAGATAATCTATCAGTTGCGACTGGTACTAAATATATTAAATTATTTGTCAATTGGGAGGTGGAGAGGACAAACATCCTTGGGTTAAGTAACTTGGCCTCTCATGTGTGGGGAACTACAATATTTGTTTTGGAAATATGAGAGTGGTTATGAGCTATGTTTTGTGGTCATGACTGGAGTTCGAAGAGGAATTTTGTGAGCATGACTGCTCACATGACTACTATGCATTTCCCTCATTGTTCTATGTACAAAGTGGTATACAAGATTATCCAAGTTCTTAAACTTGTGCATGTGTTCCCTCTATAGCGCATCTAGTTTTCAAAATCATACTTTGGATTTGTTGAATCCTTCCATAGTATTTTTTGTGTGCCATATATGTTTCTCCTCGCTTTTGATGTCATACCGAGCATGGTTGTTTGTTAGTCCTATTAAAACCTGAGCGACCAGGCACACAATAATTGGAGTGAATTCTTGGAAGGTAGTTAGGTGTGCACAACCAATATTTGAAAGCTTTAAGAAGACAAAACCTCCTAGAATATGACAGAAGGTTTGGGTGATATTTCTACACACACACTGAATAGCACCTAGAGGAGGGTGACACCCGAGGGATTGTTGAGAAGTGAAGGGGTACATTCTTAGTGTTGTTTGGGGTGGGTAATGTGGACCCCAAGCTAGTCGATTCTGTGTGAGGTGCCTTCATCTCTAATGGAAAAACAGATCCGACTGCTTGTTTCTTTCCTAAGTTGTCTAAACCTCTGTGGTGTTGATTGAGTGGTATTGAATACAAGAGTGGTATGGAGCGTAGAATTAGATGATGATACTAGTGAAGGTTGTGACCTCCTGGCAGATGACCTGAGGTTTGGGTGGTATTTCTACTTACACACTGAATAGCACCTAGAGGAGGGTGATGCCCGAGGGGTTGTTGTGCAGTGAAGACGTACCTTCTTAGTGTTGTATGGTATGGGTATTGTGGACCCCAAGTTGGTTGAGTATGATTGAGGTGCTTGTAACTTTGTGGTGAGTTTACTAGTTTAGCATTCCCCCTCCACTACTTTTGCATCCTGTTAACCTAGATGTATGTTGGCTTGGCTTGAGATTGAGTTTATGTGACCGTGGAAAATGATTTAACCCAAATGTGAGTTGGCTTGGTTGTCTCCTTCTGCCTATTTGACTTTGAGTGAGATCTAAATAGTTTCTCTTTCCTTAAGGAAATCATGCCCAGTGCGGGGGTGTCCTTTTAGCATAAATAGTATATGCTAGACAAAGCACCTATGGTTGGGTGCCCGTGGAATGTTTCTCTTACGCAGTTAATTTCTTGGAGAAACTACATTCCAGATAAGTGTCTATTTAATGTCTCATAGTTGTTAATTCAATTACATTGTATGAATGCTGATCAGGGTATTTTTTAAGGATTATAAAAGTATGCTTAAGTGTAGTATTCTAGGCGATTATTTTGGATTGAAAAAAACATAAATATAGATTGGTAGGCGAATATTAAATATCAAACATACAATTTACTATTGAAACCTGTAAATTTTGGCGAATATTATGATAAAAAAACATACTTTATGTAAATATAGGCGATATTAGAGACTAAAAATGACCAAATAGCGAATTTATTTTTTGAAAAAAGGCCCAAAAAATAGCCAATTGGCGAAATTTCGCCCCTAAAGTTTTCCCTGATGCTGATTGGAATGGTGAAGATGCATGTGGTGATTATGAATTGTTTTAGTTAGTAGTAATCATGATTCTTGATATCTAAGTGTTGGATATATGATATTGCACTTCATGGAATGCTTAACTACCTACGAAAATACTTGATATCTAAGAGTTGGATAAATACCTACGGAAATACTTTTGTTGAGCCCCTCCTAATACATAGTTCTAATTAAAAAAAACCTATTTTTATGAGATATTCCTTATGCTTACTAGATACCCCGTTTTATAACCCCTATACCCTACTCCCTGGCCCCAATACTTATAATATATTGATCTTATTTTTCACAATATAAAAACCCCCCTTTATGAATGAATGTGAGTCATGGATCTCGAATTTTAAAGAGATTGGTATTCTTATTCTAGATATTCCCCAATCTGTTTATGAAGAGGTTTTAAACATGCACAATTTGTTTTATGTCAATATGTGTTTTATTTCTGAATTATCCCAAAGGTGTGTAGTTAAGATCTCTTTTAATAATAAATTTTGAGTGGTCGTATTGGATGCATTGATCGTGGTATATTCTTCATCACATCTAATTGATGGACTCTTGTGATGTTGAAGATCAAGCTTTGTATTTTCTAATATGTTTGTTATTCATTAGGTGATTCAATTAATAATCATGTTGAAATATTAATACAAACCGCTAAATGTAATGGGTAATGGTTTTTCCATTCCTTATGGAATGCGTGCTTGGCCACTAGTTTTTTATTTATTGATTTAATGGAAATGGAAAGAAGGTAGAAGAAAATCAAATCATTGGAAATGCCTGAGAAGAAATTTTGATAGAAGGGGAAGCAAAATCAAATTGTTTCCCCGAGTTAATAATTGTAGAGGGGGGCATTAGAAGCAATAAGAAGAGGTGGTATCTGAGGTGGTATCTCTCACTGAGAAGCAAGAGGAACAACTATTAGTCAGTGCAATAAGGTATACTGTGTATTAGGATGCCAACAAACAAGGAGGATATCTACAAAATCAAGAAAGACTTGCATACCGTGTACAAGGATCTACATACCAAAATGCTCATCATGTCGATGGTTTTTCCATTCCTTATGGAATGCGTGCTTGGCCACTAGTTTCTTATTTATTGATTTAATGGAAATGGAAGGAAGGTAGAAGAAAATCATTGGAAATGACTGAGAAGAAATTTCGATAGAAGGGGAAGCAAAATCAAATTGTTTCCCCGAGTTAATAATTGTAGAGGGGGGCATTAGAAGCAATAAGAAGAGGTGGTATCTCTCAGTGAGAAGCAAGAGGAACAACTATTAGTCAATGCAAAAAGGCATACCTTGTATTAGGGCGTCAACAAACAAGGAGGATATCTACACAATCAAGAAAGACTTACATACCGTGTACAAGGATCTACATACCAAAATGCTCATCATGTCGATCATAAGTTAAATTATTGGTCCAGATGATGTTTTGTTTTTGAATTTGAAGATTTAATTTTTATTTTCTTTTTTAATTAGAAGATGATTGTTGTTTTTATTTACATATCTCATAACTTTTTTATAAATTTATTTTCTCACTTGGTTTTTATTAAAAACATGAATTTAAAGGAAATTTGAATAAGTTTTTTAATAATGTTAATTAATTTGTTTAGATGTTAATTTGTTTATGGTTATGCATTTTATATATGTATTTAAATTTTTTTTATAACTTATTAGATATTTGATTCTTATTATAAATAATGAATTAAAAATATATTTATATCAAATATCTTATTCTTATTTTAAAAATCAATTTGTGTTTTATTTTTTAATTATTTTTAAATAAAATAAAAATTTTCTCTTTTACAATGATTGATTAATGAACTAATATTTTAGATTTTTAACAATTTCCATTTTAAATATAATTTTTGTTTTAAATTTAATATAGGATAAAAACCCAATATTTGACATCAAAAAGAGAAACCTTGTAAAATATCATTTTGAAGTAACTTAACAATTATAAACCCTGTTAAAAATCATATTTGGAGTTAACAATTATATTAACCATTATCATTACATTGGGTATTTTAAACGATTTTATTAAACTTCTACATTACAATAAATAATTTGGATTAATAATTTTGTCACTTTTTTAAAATAAATGAAAACTTCTTATTTTTTAAAACATTATCATTACTTTTAAATCTAAATTTTTATGAATAATAGGTGTAGTGCCTAAGTACAAAGAAAATGCATGAATATTGATTGTTAATTTATTTAAGTATTTTTTAATCAAAGTTGTTATTAGTAATACTTCATTTTTTTTTTTAATTGTCATCCAATTTTTTTTGCTAGTTTTAGCTCTGCATTTGCGTGAAGGCGAGCGTTAGGGTTCTCGGGCTCGTTTTGAGCTGTAGCGATGAGCTCCATTGGAGGAGGGAAGCCGCCTCCCCCTCCAGACGAGGAAGCATTCAACCGTCTTATCTCTGCTCAAGGGAAGAAGCCGGTGAATTAATCTGTACCGAAGTTCATCAAAAAGTTAGAATTTATCCCAGAAATAGTTCTTCCGCCTGAACAACCGATTATGATAGCTCTGTTGCTGGCCGAAAGAGGACTGGTGGGTCAGTTTATGGGTCTTTGTCCCTCTCCTAGGTCCACCGACAACTGGATCCAAATAAACTAGAGGCCCCTGATCAAGGAAAGTGTAACCTGTTACTCAGTTGGAAGAGGATTTTTCATCTTTGAGTTTATCTCCCAGGATGATCGCGACCTAATTTTCTGAAGTGGCCCTTACTTCATGGGCTCCCAAGGCCTGTACCTGAACAGGTGGACGCCAGACTTCGATCCAGTAGTGGATATTCCCAAAGAAGTTCCTGTTTGGGTTCGGTTACCCAATCTCCCGGTTCACTGCCAGAATCCTCTATCGCTGCAAACAATAGGGAATGGTCTAGGAAGATATACCGATAAAGAAGACACGAAAGATCAATACTATTGTGCCCGGATTTGTGTTGAAATTGACCTACAAGCAAGCTTACCAGAGGCTATCAAACTTAAGGTGGGTTCTTGGCACCACTTTCAAAAGATGGACTACGAGCAATTGCCTTTTAAGTGTAGGAGCTGCCATGAATATGGCCATTTCCAGAGAAACTGCCCAAAAAAACAAGTCCCAGAAAAGGATATGTGAGAAGGATGGCAACCTGCCAAGAAATCCAAAACAAATCCCAAATCCAAAGAAAATAAGAACCCCAATCCGCCTGGGAAAACTATGGAAGCCCAAGCAGAACCAATTGTCACCGGGAATAGCTTTGCATCCTTGGAAGAAAAAGATGAAGAACCAAAGGAAAAAGGAAATGAAATGGAGGCCTCCCCCCCACTTGTGACTGAAGAAGATCGCTGGGGAAATCAAACGAAGAAACACCTGTCAATCTTGCCTATGATTCTGAAGATCCTTCCTCTGAAAGCGAAGGAGAGGAAACTAGCAGCTCTCAGGCCACTCCGAAGAAATCCTCGCGAGAGCGAAAAAAAAAAAAAAAAGAAACTAGAGAAAAGGAGACATACCTAGATATTCTCCAAGGATCTCAGAAAACCATCAAGAATATGCTGCACCCTGCAAGATCCATTAGGAAGCAAGGCCGGGCCCCAAAAGGAGCCCCCCCCAACCCATCAAGTTACTAATGTATCTAGTCTCCTGGAACTGTAGGGGGTTCGGATGTAAAGTAAAGGAAGAATCACTCAAAGATCTAATCCGAATTACAAAGCCACAGATCCTACTTATTCAGGAGACCAAACTGGAGGAAGCCGACCTCCTCAAAGCTAGTCAATCTTTTTGTTAAATGGGTCATGGAAGAGTTGTCAGTGCCCGAGGTGCCTCTGGAAGCATCGGTACCTTCCAGGATAGCTCATCCTTTGATTTAGTGCAAGTAGAAAGCTTCACTCACTGGATTTTCACTCAACTTCATCACAAATATACGAGTCACCTTGTAAGTCTCTTTAACCTTTATGTACCTATTTTTTTTTCGGAAAAACGAACTTGTTGGGACCAACTAAGGGCCTTTCTTAGCTCTAACCCTCTTGACAATATTATAGTGGGAGGAGACCTAAATGTCACCCTCGCTCAGGGTGAAAAAAAGGTGGCTCCCCAGTAAGAGACCCGTCCAGGGAATGGGTAGAGGATCTCATCTTGGAATGGGACTTGGAGGATATCAAACTTGCCAAAGGAAAGTTCACTTGGTCAAACAAAAGACTGGGACCGGGTCATATTGCAGCCAAACTTGACAGGTTCTTGGTTCAAAACTCCCTCCTACTGTATGGACTCTCAGGCTCCTCCAAAAATTTTCCCCATAGCGTGTCGGATCATAAGCCTATTCTGCTGGAAATTTCTCAAGATAAGACCCTAGGCCCCATTCCTTTCAGATTTAGCCCGGCTTGGTTAAACCAGGATGGTTTCTAGGAGATTGTCTCCCAAAGTTGGAGTGCACCGGTTTGCGGATCCCCATTCTTTGTTTGGGAGGAAAAATTAAGGCGCCTAAAAACTGAACTCAAAAAGTGGGCCAAATTGCTCAAAACGCCGGCCATCAAGAAGAAAGAAGCACAAAAGCTTCTGGAGGAGCATCAGCTGCTTCTTGAAGAGAGCATTATCACTAATGATCTCCTTACCCGTGAAGCAAAGTTACAAAGGGAGTTGCATCAAGCTTGTCGTGAGGAGGAAAATTACTGGAAGATAAAATCTAGAAGTCTTTGGCTTGAAGCCGGGGACAAAAACACTAGGTTCTTCCACAAGCAGGCAGTGGCCAGAAAGCAATTCAAGACAGTCATGGAAATCCATCATCAAGATCAAGAAATCCAGGACTTTGAAGGAATTAAGCAGGCATCTCACTCTTTTTTCAAAGATCTTTACACTGAAACTGCAGATAGATTGGTCAGCGATACCACCTATCCTATCTCTTTGATTCCTAAGCTAGTTCAAGATGAGACAAATCTGATTCTGACAGCACCGGTGAAAATCAACGAAATTAAAGTAGCAATTGACCAAATCGAAGCCGACAAGGCCCCCGGCTTGCTGGTCTACCATCAAAGAAGATCTACACAGAATGGTCCTAAAGTCCCAACATATAAACAAAATTGGCGGAAGTACCAACTCAGCCTTCTTGGCGCTTATCCCTAAAGAAAAAGGTGCAATCAATTTCAGCAGGTTTCGACCAATATCCTTATCCAACACTGGCTATAAGATTATCACCAAGGTTATTGCAACCAGGCTCAAAAACCTTCTTCCGTCCATAATCCATGAGAATCAAGGAGGGTTCATCAAAGGTCGCCAGATTTTGGACAACATTATCCTCGTGCAGGAGGCAATTCACTCAAGTAGCCAATGAAAAGAAAACGGTATGGTCATCAAGTTAGATTTACCAAACGCCTTTGACAGAGTAAATCATGATTTTCTATTTAAAGCAATGAAAAATTTTGGATTTGCCCCTGGTTTTATAAGATGGATCAAGGCTTGTGTAGGTTCTCCCTGGATTTCCCCCCTGGTCAATGGGTGTGCTGCTGGGTTTTTCAAAGCTTCATGGGGCCTGAGGCAAGGCTGCCCCCTGTCGCCTCTTTTTTTGCAATCCAAGATTCAGTCCTGAGCTTTTAGCTTGACTAGTGTCAGCAGCTCCAATATTTATCAAGTCTAAGAATGGTAGTCGGAATCAAAGATATAAACCATGCCTAGTTTGCCGATGACACTTTGTTGTTGGGAGGAGCTAGTGTTCACTCAGCTTGCAATTTTAAAAATGAGTTAGATATATACAATGAGGTTTATGGCAGCAATATTAACTTCATGAAGAGCAAATTCTATGGGTGGAACTGCACTCCAAGGGAAATGTTAGAAATCACTAGATTTTTGGGCATGGAAGGCCTCACAACTTGGGACTCTTTCAAATACATGGGAGTTCCAATCTTCAAAACATCCCCAAAATCTTCTCACTGGCTCCCTCTTTTGGACAAATTGAAAACCATAATTCACTCTTGGGGGGCTTCCTGGTTAAACTTGGCAGACAAAGTGGTCCTACTAAAATCTATCCTCTCAAGCATTCCCATCTTCCAAAGTACCATGTTGCTTGCCTCGAAAACTATTGTCCTTAAAATTGACGCCATGTTAAGACAGTTCCTTTGGGAAGGAGGAAAGCAAAATGAAAGGAGGCTTCATCTAGTCAGGTGTGCGAAAGTTATCAAGCCTTGCTTGGAAGAAGGTCTTCAGCATTGGGAAATCAGTACCCAAAATCTTTCCCTTGGAGCCAAAATTCTCTGGAGTTTAATTTATGGCAAGCTTACCTGGAGAAAATCTGTCATTTGGAAAAAGTATTTTCATGGCCCTCACCTCCGGTGCCTAGATCGACCTCCTAAGAGACCCAAAAGATATCCAATTTTTGCGTTGTGTCAAAGAGATCTTGCATTCTTCCAATCAAACCTTTCGTGGTCTCCAGGGAATGGAAAGCATACTAGAATGTGGGAGGATTCGATTATGGGAGAACCCCCTTTAAGCACTCAGGAAGGCATGGGAAATCTTAAAACATGGCTTCTGTCCAACAATCAGAAAACTCTTTGGGACATCTCGACTTGGAATTCTGACAATTAGAAGTCCTGGAAAGGATGGGACCTCGGAAATAGCCCAGAGGGTTTAAATGATGAAGTTAAAACTCTGTTCTTCCATCTACAGGGGAAGTCACCTATCACAACTCGTTCTAAAGATATTAGATGTTGGGGATCTACTTCTGGAAAGTATACAATAGCAGCAGGCTATAAATTTCTCCTTGGGATCCCTCATGTTCCTCCAGATCCAATGGTTTGGAAAGCAATCTGGTCAACCAAGTCCCTGCCAAAAATTGACATGTTCATCTGGACGCTGGCTCACAAGAGTAGTCTGACGCATGAAAATCTCAGAAAAAGAGGTTGGGAAGGGCCTTCTAGATGCCCTTTATGTTCCCTGGAGGATGAAACTTCAGAACACCTCGTTCTCCTCTACCCCTATGCAAAGGAAGTATGGGGGAAAGCTTTGGGTCTTGAGCCCACTCTAATCCACCTCCCGCGGGACCTCTCTAAGCTTCTAAAATCGTGGGAGTCCTTCTTCCCTTTCTCGCTAAATAAAAAAGAACAGTTAAAACAATGATGGATGCTGCTACCCAAATTTATCTTATGGAAAATATGGCTTGAAAGGAACAATAGGTTGTTTCGAAGCAAAACTTGCACCCCCTCCATTGTGGCTATAAAAGCTAGAGCTTTGCTTGAAGACACTCTATCCTCTTTGCCTAAAAACAGAAATTCAACCCCCCTCGATCCAGAAGAAACTCTGTGGCTCAAAAATCTCGCTCCATCTCTCCACTCTCATGAATAAATATCCACCATAGTTTATGACAGTTGGGAAATTTGTATGGATGAGCAAGCCTTCATTAAATGGAGGAACAATCTGAATAAGCACTATTTGTTCTTCGACAAAGCTACTAAAGGTAGTCCAGGAGCGACCGGTGGGGGTGGAATCCTTTTGGACCCTAATGGCATTATTAATCTATCCTTCGCCTGGGGTTTAGGAAAAGACACGAACAATAGTGCAGAAGCATTAGCCCTTTGGCAAGGGCTGCATCAAGCTTACAATAAGAATATCAATAATCTAGTTGTCTTAAGTGATTCAAGACTGATAATAAAGGCCATTATCACTCAAAAAATGCCTAAGCATCTCAAGCTCAATCATATTCTTCAGAAAATCAATCTTCTGGTGAAAATATTCTGTTCAATCGGTTTTTATCATGTTTTAAGGCATCTTAACTCCTTAGCAGACGTCGAAGCAAATAGAGGGGCGCCCCTGAGTAGGGGGATTTATTAATAAATGGTATCGAAAGTCACGACACCATACCCTAGGTCTCAGCCTATCAATGGTGGAATCCGAATTTCCTTGAACTGCTCAACTTCCAACTCTTGATGGCTGCGTTTTAGCTTGGATCAGTGTGAGATCACGACCACTGTGTCTATTCGCCGACGGACTTCTAATTCAACCATATTAGTTTCTCTATGACAGCCTCTGCCAATCTTTCTCTCTGAGAAGTCAGGTCTCGGGTAGCAAGATTTGGCATGAGTACCTATTTCAGAATCGAGCTTCCAATTGACATACAATCACGAATGGAGGAGCTGGAAATCGTGGAATTTAGTTCAGATCATCATTTCTGGGAACCATGGAGCTTAACAACTTACTGTATGTTTTCTATTGATTGTAATCTCTGCTTTTTTCATCTTCTGCAAGCCTAACTTGCCGACTTTGATCTGCTGTCTCAAGTCTTTAAGTTTCATTGAATCTGTATTCATTCCAGTGGCTTGCCACTGTTTTTAATTTACAACTTATCCGTTCCTGTAAAAAAAATAAAAATAATACTTCATTGCTTTTTAAATGGGTATATATTGATTGATCTTAAATGAGTACATAAGTAGGTGGAGTGTCTAAGCACAAAGAAAATGCATGCATATAAATATTCAACTTATTTAACTATTTTTGAATTGAAGTTGTAATTAGTAATGCTTCATTGTTCTTTAAATGGGTGTATTGATTTTATTTCAAATGATTTCATGAGTAAGTGTAGTGCTTAAGCACAAAGAAAATGCATGTATATAGATTTTCAAATTAGTTAACTATTTTTGAATTAAAGTTGTTATTATTATTAGCAATATATTGTTCTTTAGATGGATGTATTGATTTATGTGAATGAGTACATAAATAGGTGCAATGCATGAGTGGTAGTACCCCTCATATACCTAAGAATCCACTGTATTTCCTTCCAATGATCTTTACCTAGATTGTTCATATATCTTCTCACAACTCCCACTGCATGTGCAATATCTAGTCTTGTGCACACCATGGCATACATCAAGCTTCCAACTGCTGATGAATAGGGAATCTCTTCATGTGTCTTGGGACACATTTCCTTACTTAGTTTGAAATGGCTGGCCAAAGGTGTACTAACTAGTTTTGCATTCTGCATTATGAACCTCTCCAACGCCTTTTGTATGTACTCACTCTGAGACAATGTCAATTTGCGATTTTTCTTGTCTCTTGTTATTCTCATACCAAGGATTTGCTTTGCAGCACCCAAATCCTTCATCGCAAATGAATTAGCTAACTTCCTTTTGAGCACATTTATTTCCTGCATGTTAGACCCTGCAACAAGCATGTCATCCACATACAATAACAAGATAATATATGTTCCATTATCTAGCCTCTTTAAATAAACACAGTGGTCAGAATGACATCTACTATAACCTTGTTTTATCATAAACCTATCAAATTTTAAATACCACCGCCTTGGAGCTTGCTTCAAGCCATACAAGCTCTTTTTCAACCTGCACACCAAATTATCCTTCCCTTTAACCTCATACCCTTGTAGCTACTGCATATATATCTCTTCCTCCAATCCCATGGAGAAAAGATGTTTTACATCTAACTGTTCAAGATGCAAATCTTCTACCGCCACTAG
This sequence comes from Larix kaempferi, assembly GCA_027924585.1. Classification (NCBI taxonomy): domain Eukaryota; kingdom Viridiplantae; phylum Streptophyta; class Pinopsida; order Pinales; family Pinaceae; genus Larix; species Larix kaempferi. The sequence goes on from BSBM01000106.1 coordinate 22,126,891, forward strand.
ACTTAAAATAGTCCTAATTGAAGTCATCTTAACAAAAGGAGAAAATATTTCATCAAAATCTATACCTTTCTTCTGTGCAAACCCCTTTACAACAAATATAGCCTTGTACCGCTTCTTGCCTCCTTCTTTTTCTTTCAACCTGTAAACCCATTTGTTCTGCAATGCTCTTTTACCAGCAGGCAACTGAACCAAATCCCAAGTCTGGTTTCCTACCAATGAGTCCATCTCCTCATTCATACCTTGCTCCCATTTATTTCTAGTTTCCACCTGCATTGCTTCTTCATAACATTCTGGTTCACGAGAATCAGTCATCAATAAATAATACATTGAAGGAGAGTATCGTTCAAGGAGTCTACTTAACCTGGTAGATCTTCTTGCACTTGCAAGAGTTTCAGGTACTTGCTGCTGTTCTTGATTTTCTGGCACCTTTGGAACTTCATCTTCTTTAATTTCATCAAGTATTGTGTACTCTGTGTTTTCCTTTTCATGTTTCTTTCCCTGCAACTGATCTTTATACATGACCTTTTCATTGAATATCACATCTCTACTCCTAATGATTTTTTTATTTTCATAATCCCATAATCAATAACCAAAATCATCAACCCCATATCCAATAAAGGTACATTTCTTGGATTCAGCTTCAATCTTTGTTCTATTTTATTTATCAATGTGGACAAATTCTTCACAACCAAACGTTCTCAGAAATGAGTAGTTTACCTTTTTACCTGTCCATGCATCCTCTGGAATACCACCATCCAAAGCACTTGAAGGTCCTCTGTTTATTAAATAAACAACAGTATTTACAGCATCTTCCCAAAACTGTAAGGGAAACCCTGCATGCAATCTCATACACCTTGCACGATCCATGATTGTTCTTTTCATTCTTTCTAACACACCATTTTTCTTATGGTATTCCTAGGACTGTATTCTCTCTACGAATCCCATGGTATGAATAGTAACTATCAAACTCTTTGTCACAGTACTCACCTCCATTATCAGATCTGAGACACTTCAACCTTTTTTCTGTCTCATTCTCAACCAAAGTTTTTCACTTCTTAAAAGTAGAAAACACATCATAAAGTTATGTCTAATGGAATAAACCCAAGTTTTTCTAGTTGCATCATCAATAAATGTAACATAATAATGAGAGCCACCAAGAGATTGTACCTGGGCCAGTCCCCATACATCTATATGCACAAGCTCTAACTTTTCATTCTTCTTCTGTTTCCCAACCTTGAGAAATATGACTCTTCTATTTTCCATAAACACAATTCTCACGGAATTCCAAACTTACTTGCTTTATATCTGGAAACAACTTCCTTGAGTGGAGAATCTACATCCCCTTCTCACTCATGTGGCCAAGCCTATGATGGCACAATGTTGTATCTGTTCCCGTGGAAGCTAAAGAGATAGAATGGTCAGTATTATGAGGACATAAATACAACATATCTACCATGTCTCCTTTTTCTATCACCATTGATCCTTTAGTGATCTTCCACCACGTTTCTCCAAATGTAGATAGACAGTCGCCATCTCCCAACTTCCTTGTTGAGATCAAATTTCTTTTCATAGCAAGAATATGCCTAACATCTTTCAGCAGCCATTCAGTTCCATTCTTAAATTTTATCCATACCTTACCCATTCCAACAATTTTACATGGCTCGTCATCACCCAATAAGACATGTCCAAAATCACCTGAAACATAATCATGAAAATATTTCCTATTGGGTGTAGTATGACATGAAGCCCCTGAATCTACTACCCAATAATCACTAGTATTATCTAATGCAGGAATCAAAGGCATCTTGTAACACATGACCTCCTACATTTGCTTCCTGGGTACTTTCCTATTGTCCATCTCCTTTCTTCTTTAGAGATCTGCAGTCTTTCTTCATATGTCCTTTCTTTCCACAGTTCCAACACTCTATTTTTCCCAGTCTGGACTTGGATCTTCCCATTTTAGACTTGTTGTGATTACCTTGGCTCTTTCTTTTCTCCCTTTGTCTTCCCCTGCTCTCCATGGTCAACGCATTACCTGATGTCTCACCTATTCTTTTTCTTCACATTTCCTCGCTAAGAATATCACCAATAACATTATCAAATTTCAAGGTGTTTGAACCAGAGACAAAGTTACTTACAGCCATGACCAAGCTATTCCATCTTTCTGGTAATGAACACAAGATTAGAAGAGCCCTAACCTCATCATCAAAGTTCACACTTACAGAACTTAGTTGATTTGTAACCGTATTAAATTCATTTAAATGATCAGCAACAGATCCATCTTCAGACATCTTCATATTAAATAAACACTTCATTAGAAATACCTTGTTGGAGGCCGAGGGTTTTTCATACAGCTTACCCAATGCACTCATCAAACCCTCCATTGTCTTTTCTTTTGAGATATTGAAAGCCATCGATGAAGCCAGGGACAGCCGTATTGTTCCTAGTGCCTTTCTGTCAAGAACCTCCCATTCTTCGTCCTTCATAGTCGTCGGTTGCTTTGCTCTTCCTCCCAACGGTAGGAATAGATCCTTCTGGTACATATAGTCCTCCATTTGCATCTTCCATAACTGGTAGTTTTGGCCATTAAACTTCTTGACCTTAAAATTTCCTTCTTCTGCCATTGCTCCCACTCGAACCAAAAACCCTAGTTTCCTGTGGGTTTCTCTTCCAAATAGACCTTTGTCTCTGATACCAATTGTTAGAAAAACAATATCATAGAGCAATAAACAATAAATAAGATGCAAATACAATCACACAAACATATTACAAGAGAGACACCAATATATCGTGGTTCACCCAACATTGAAATTGCCAGTCCTTATTATTATACCATCTAGCAAATGAAGGGATACAACCTGCAGCACATCCACCGCACTTCCTCTTCACTATCTCACAGTCTCTCATTTCTATCTCAGAGATATTTACAATGCATAACACCTAATACATACAACCCTAACCATATTACAATGTCTTTATTATAAATGGAAAATACAATGGGACAATACCACGGGTTACCCAAAACCATGGGCCCGTAAAACAACCCCAAAAATTTCCTTTGGGGGCTTTGCCCCGGACCCTAGTGGGGGGAGGCTTCGCCCCCCCAAGACCCCCCCGCTGGGGTGATTGTATAGTCCATTTGCATATCATATAAATTTGGGGTACAAACATGGCTGAATAATAATATCTCTGAATCTGAGAGATCAGGCTCCACAACCAACAAAAAGAGGGGTTGACATATCCGTACATTTTTTCTCAGAAAGACAATCCTCAATCATATTTAAAGGGTTAGCAATCCCATTTCCAAACCAAGGATAAACAGGAAGCAGAAAGGAAGTACAAGTAAGAAGAGCATAGATCCATAGCTATCATAATTTCATACTTCATAGAGGTTTGTATCTCTATTTTTGTAGATGTTTTCTTGATTTGACTTCTCCTGATTCCGTATATAGCTTCTCCAGGGACATTTACACATTTGAATTAAAGGATAAGAAATTGACAATGTGGTGAGGTTGTTGCTTCCAGGGCTCAATTGTTAGGCGGTTCATTGCATAAAGTAAGGTGGGAATATGATGGCAGAATGTTATTTGATGTGGGACCTATTGCCTCCATCAGAGCATTTGACGAAGACATAGAAAAGAAAGCCTGGTTCAACCTTGTAGCAATGGCATAAACACCTCCAATGTTTAGAGATGGCTCTCTGCTTCCTGTAGAATCACATGAATCATGCTTCTAGATAACTGAAGAAGTGTGTGTAGAGATAAAATAAGAAGTTGGAGATGTTTTGGTGCTGGGAAATTGGTTTGTACAGCATGCTAGGCGGCCTTCAACCCCACCCAGAAGGCTACTGGTGGCCTTATGCAAGTAAAGTACTATCAGTTTTCAGCCTAGTAGATACTCATCTATATATAAATTAGATTGTGATTGTGATTGAAGAATTGCTCCTGGGTAGGGTGGTTGGAAGGAGCTCCCTGGATGCCTTCTAAGTTATTTTTCTATTGTGGTTCCTTTTATGTTCTATGACAAAGATTTGGTCTCTTTTTGAGGTTGGGTTAATCCATACTTATCCCTCTACTGAAAAAGGTTGTTTGATCAAGAATAGCTTATGTATGGGAGTCTGCTTCATAGACAGTTGTTATGTACAGTTTCTATGACAGGTTTTGTTGTATAACAGACTTTTTTCTCTTAGCATGTGTCTCCAAATCGCTTATGTTTCTTTTGGGAACATTGTAGGCTTCTGAGTTCTATGGATGTCTTGGATGGATAGTCTAATTCGTGGTTTTTTTGGAGCTGATGTTGAAGAGTGCCCAACTATGTGTGGTGTCTATGCATGTTCTCTCATGCCAAAAATATAATTGTGATCTTCCCTAAAACCACGATCTAGTTTGTTTCTTATGGGAGGCATATTCTTGGTTTGGAAGTGCTTTTTTATATAGTTTTTTGCTCTGTGCCTAGTTCTTCAAGGCATTTTCTTTGTTTTTTGGATTCGTGTTGGATATGTTTCTCTGTGGTTGTCTTAGTGGTACAAATTGCCTATGTGTGTGGTGATCGAGCTGGTGTCTCTTGCCATAAGTTAGTGTCAGCTCTTTGGATTTGTGACTGCTTTTGTTGGACAGATTCCTTGATCTGTTGGATATGTTGTCATGGAGCTCCCAAGCTCCGAGAGTCAAACAATATGTGTATATATTTTGATTACTACTAATAACAAATATATGATATCTGTGTCCAATAAAATATACATTGTGATTATATCATATGTCCTAATGGTTGGGTTCGATGTAAGATACTCGTCTTAGCCATTCTGTGAATGTGGGGGAGGAATAATCTCTTAATAATGGTGGACGAGCGGACTTGCTTGAGGAGATTTTTTTTCTTTCTAAAATAGGTTTTAGTTTGTTTTTTAATTATTATAATAAATATTTTTTCTTTTGAATTATAATATAATTTAAGTTTTGATTAGAATAATTGTCTTAAGATTTAAAGATTTTCGAATTTACTTATTAAATTATTTTTCAAATTTATTATTTTCAAATAAAATATTATAAAATATTTTTTATTTTTTAAATTTAATATTTTTAAATAAAATATTGTAATATGTTTTTGATTAAATTAATGGTCTTAATTTTTTGAATTTATTTATTATTTTATTTTTAAATTTATTATTTTCAAATAAAATAATAAATTTTATTATTTTTGGTAAAGTTTATGGTTGTAACATAATTACACCGATAGGCATTATTTCCCGAGGTTGATTTTGAGAAACATTGTACACTTTCGTCGTCCTTCGAGCGAATTAGAAGCCGCCACATGTTCGCGAGTAAGAGATTGCCACGTTTTAGATAGGTTTTGTGATAAGGTTTTAACGCTTGTTTGTGTGTTCAAGAAGTCTTCCTCCACTGCAACATCTAGATCTGCGACTACCTTCTTCAATGGAAACCCAGATTGCCAGAGCAATGGCCCAAACGAAAATGGACGAGGACGATGACATCTCCGAGGGAGGAAGTGGATCTGTGACTACCTTCTTCAATGAATAGCAAAGGAGATGGTTGGAAACAAGCGGAGATATTGAGTTCGACAGCCTCATTAACGTTCGAGACGCTCTCGATTCACTTGAGGATCAATTAGCATGTTTGCAAGTCAGTCACCCCTAACCAAGTTTCTGTTTTTTTGCAATTTTATTTATAATAATAGATGTCATGGGATTTTCCCCTAAATGTTGGCATCACATTCTCTGTTTTTGTTTTGTTTCTGTACTGTGACATTCCACGCAGAAGATAATATAGGTTCCATATATTCCAATGGCAGATAATAGAATTTTATAACCCTTTCAGGATTTGCAATGTCGAGTAGCAGAGATAGATTTTTAGATGTTGTGAACTAATATTGGGTATTATTGAATGAGATTTTTCAAACTAGTCGGCTGTCATGAAATTTAATCCATTTGTTCACTAAATTTTCCCTAGTTGGGCACAGTTTTGTAGTTACAGTTGCCTTGTTCAAGGTACACGAAGATTTCCATTTCTAAAGTAGCTTTCCTTGAGACCCTCTTTTTTAGTTGGCCCTTTGTTGAGGAAGTGGGCTCTAAATTCGACTTAGATGCCACAACTGAGGGGTGGCTATTGTGGCAAATTTTCCTGGGATATACTGCATATGTGGTTGTCAAGGCTGGTTTCAGATGCGGCAGTTCACTCTATTGGCTGCATTGATTGCACAACATGTTTCGGGGTCTTTGAAAATGGGCCTGAGCATTGAAAGTGCTTCAATTTAACACTACAACTCACATGATAGCTCTCCCTCAGACATATTAACCTTTCTACTTTCAGGATTTAAAAATGATCCAACTTGCAGTGAAGAAAGCAGGATTCTTCAATGTTTTGTCACTCAAGATTTTAGTTCCATGTATAGCTCAATCTATGCAATAATTCTCATCTCTATATCTACCTACAAGCAAATTATTCTACAGTATAACATGTATTTAAAAATCAGAAAATAGAGATACAGACTACAGTTAGGGATTCAATGACCCATGAATTTATGTGGAGAAAACCCTATTGGGGTATAAAATTCCACCTACAAAATAGGCTCTGTTAGAGTGTATAGCGCTGCCATCAAAATTACACAGTAGGCACTCGAACATAGTACATTCGGCTACTGTGTAGGAGGCTCAAAACAGAGAAACATTCAGCTTTGGGTTTCTGTCTCAAAAACATAGAAATCATTCAGCTCTGTGTTTCCATCTAAAAACTAAATAAATTTTCAGCTTTGTGTGTACAGATCGTTCCCTCTGACTTCTTCCTTGCTTGACCATTTCATTGTTGTGACAGCTTTAACATTACGTACTTTTCATAACATTGGAAAAATAAAATATTTCAATAACCCACACTGTTTTCCCAAAGTTGAAGAGATTTCTTTTACATATGATCCATATGGATCAGACCTCCCCCATTTGGGTGTTTTTGGTCCCCCAAAACATATTTATTTTGGTAACAAGTGAGGGAATTTCTCCACTACATGTTGCAGCTTATACCATTTTGCTTTGCTGAGTTTTTGTTCTTCTTGACAAATATGAAACGGCCCGATATATTCACTGGGCTTGATGAATTTGTTTGTACTATTTGCATCTTGGTGGTTATGTCCAACCAAATAAATCCACAAAAAAAACCTTCTCTTATATAACAAAATCGTTTCTTGCCCAAGCTGCAACAAGATATTATGAAAAGATATTATGTGAGCCATGATTTCTCATTTGTAAAAGATATTATGAAAACATTATCTATATAATAATAATCAATACAATAAATAATGGGTGTAATTAGTTTGTAAGAAGATCTCCTTAAACTTATTATTGGTTTATAACTGTGCATCCCTTCCATTTTTAGTAGCGTGGAGTGAGAATGCCTATGCCTAGGAAAAACTAAAACAAGGTTAATTGTAGTTAGAATAGAACCAAACTCAAAAGGTCCAGAATGATCTTCATTGAGAGAATGTGAAGGGGCACTGAATTCATTTAATGCAATAAGTAAAAAGTGAATTTAGAGCAACAAAATCGTTTCCGAAACTGCAATCGTTTCATGGAATAAAGTTTCTTGCCCAGAATTTCCATTAGCAATGCACTACATAGACATTTAGTCTTTCCATTGGTAGTAGTAATAATTTTTTTTTATCTCTTTAATTATACCTATTTTTAAGACTATTCAGTCTTCATAATTATAATATTACAATGTTCAAACTTAACAACAAATGGTGCTTGTATGAGCTTAGAGTTCTGTGTATATTTCTTTCAGTTTTTCGCAAGCTATTTCCTTCAGTTTTTCACAAGCTATTTCCTTCGGTTTTCTGTGAACTTGAAGAATGGGACATATTTGTATTTAGTCCTGGAGTGAAATATTAAAGACTCTCTCTTAGTTTTTTCCCAGTGACTATATTTTTAGTATAACTTAAAGTAGTGATTTAATTGCAAATACTTGTTCATTTATGTCCTGTGTTTAGCTTTGCAAAGATCATGAGTATGATTAATTTGTGAAATACTTGGATAATAGAATATAATATTTATTGCTATGCCATGCCATTTCGTATGAAGGGTATTATGTTGTTGAACTTAATCTTTTCTCAAGTTTCATGGTTAGTGTGTGAACTATTGGATTCATTTTATATATGCCCAGTATGATCCTGAGAGGATTCATCCCTCACTTATAAGTTTGTATTTCAGGTTTGTATATATTTTTTTTAGTTTTCCATAAGTTATTTCCTTATTTTTCTGAGAAATTGAAGAATGAGACATATTTTGATTTAGTCATGGAGTGAAATATTGAAGACTCTCTCTCCTAGTTTTTGTCCAATGACTGTATTTTAAATATAACTTAAAGTAGTGATTTAGTTGCAAATACTTGTTATTTTTTGTCCCTTTTTTAGTTTTGCAAAGATTATGAGTATGGTTAATTTGTGAAATACTTGGATAATGGAATATGATATTTATTGCTATGCCATGCCATTTCATATGAAGGGTATTTATGATGTTGAACTTAAGCTTTTCTCAAGTTTCATGGTTAGTGTGTGAACTATTGGATTCAATTTGTAAATGCCCAGTATGTTTTCTAAGATACTCATGGTAGAGTTAGATGCCAATTTTCAATACGGATACTCATGTGACATTCATTTAGAGGATTTGGGCTAATGTGGTTGGATTTCATATGAATTTTTTAGTATTTGAGTGAGCAGAGTTTTCAACATTAGTTTGCTTATTTGTGATTATATCATTTTTTGAAATAAGATCAAGAAGCATTTCCTTAAAAAAAAATAGTAATTATTCAACAAAAAGATGTAATTAAACTGGTACAGAGACATTACAATGCCAGGGATAAATGGCCAAATGGTACAGATGATTGAGACATTCCAGTTTAGAACCCGAGCTTATGCGAATCGCCAATTTAAAATGCATATTCTTCCAATAATTCTTTTTTTATAATGATTGACATCTCAGACTGATGACCAAGCTGACACTATAGTTATGCTTGATGGAAATGGAAAACTACTAAACCAAACCCATCGATTTTGGCTCTAGAGCGCATATTTTAACCTGCGGTACCTCTCGTCTTGGCTTGCAATTGTGGAATTCCTCTGCCTTTATAAGATATGCCGTGTAAGGGAAACAGAAACCTTAGTCTAAATCCTAAAAATCCATGGTATATTTCTTCTCCTATCTGCTCTAAAACCTAAATCCTCAATCCTGTCACATATAAAAGTTGTGAAGTTTCCATTAGGAGGACTTTCCTATCACTTACATCTCTGAGAAAATATTTTGATACTTTTTTTATTGAGATTTTGGGAATGTTTGTGTGAATAATAGATAATTGTTGGGCTAAATTAGAGAGAGATAGAGATTTAAGTGTTGTCCTACCACAAAATCACTTTTTGACAGCATGAATGCATTGATTATTTTGAAATTGATTTCACCATACAAATATCAAAAGGTGACTAATATCATTTTCTGTAGGAGCACCCATGCGGAAGACGATGAACGGGCCCTCAATTGAGATGCTCTTGAGAAGCTCCCAACTTATGATCGTCTGAGGAAGTTTGTCCTAATCGAAGTTGCAGAGACCGGGAGCTTTAGATATCAATATGTGGATGTCACCACACTCTCCAATGAAACTTGCAAGAAGTTCATTGAGAGTGTTGCATGTGGCTGAATTGGAAAACGAGCGGTTCTTGATGAAGCTAAAAGAGAGGATTGAGAGGTAAAGCAGATCTTACGTCACGTTTGATGTTTTTGCAATCGTGAAATTATATGAATGTCGTGGAATTGTGATGATGGAGGCAATGTTTTAGTTTTATAGAGTTGGGATTGAGATGCCAATGATAGAAGTTCAGTTTAAGCACTTGAATTGATGCAAAAGCATGTGTCGGAGGACAAGCCCCTCCTACTTTACTATCAACATAATCAAGGTAAAGCATTGGACTATATATTTTTTATTTTTCCGTGCTTGTCCTTGCTTTTCAGCTAGTTTTGGTTTGCAGGGTTAGTAAAGGTAATCTAGCTCCTCAATCCCACCTAGGTATTACCCACTCCATTGCAATTTGTTTTGAAGTTGCTCCTACCACTGAGCTACATGACTCTTTCACGACAAACACCCTTTCTTAGATAACAAGCCTCAACCCTTGTCTCTCCTTTTCTAGAAAAGCAATTCAATACTTCACTATGTTACCATGTTGACAACTGGACATGTTAGGAATGAAACCAAGATTTGTTTGATACCAATGAAAAAATAGGATGAGTGTGACATCAAATCATGGATTCTTCAAGCCACTCTTTTTTACTCTTTCATGAATGACACCCACCCTCAACCCTTGGCTCTCCTTGGCCTTCCTTTGTGGTCAGTTGTTGGACATTATTACAATTATCTTGTCTCTTCTTATCTTCATAATAAAATACTACAATAAGAACTTATCCTTATATCGTAGTTTCCTTATCTTATTAATAGGAAATTAATATTAAATTTGATGATATTGCATCAGCTGGCAAAGCAACTTGGCATATGATTGCTCAATGAAAGGTTGAACGATCCTACAATGCAGTATTCACTTTAGTCAATTTTCTTTGAAGGACGTTCCTAAGAACTCGTGCTTTTTCCATCAACTTTTTCACCTCTATTGGTCGTGGTGGTATCATTGAGAGTTTGCGTGGATGTTTGAAGATATACAAGTTTTTTCATTGTACTTAGTTGAATATTATATATAAAACTAACAAACCCATGAAGTAACAAATCTCCCCCAATCAATCAAGTCTTATGGCAAGATGAAGCTTGATTGTAAGCAATTGTCTTGTATTTGATGTTTATCCACTTCTATTTCATGATCATAGGTTTTATTTTGGTGTCAAGTGGTGTATCTTTAATTTCAATGGCTAAGGAAGAAAGTTCTTGGTTAATGCTGCTTAGAAAATCTGCATCAACACCTTACCTTGCCACCATAGGGCTACAAGTAAATTCTTCTGATGTAGGAAGAGCTTGGGAATATTTTATCTACCCCATATGTATGAATCCTTTGCATAAGGTTGTTCTTCTCTTATGTTCTTCCTATGAGGACGACTATCGTCCTTATATATGAGGATGCCTATAGTCCTTATATCTGCAATATGAGATATAGGCACTCAAATTTCCTATATCAATTCATAAAATTGGTGCAAGGGTGGAACTGAATATAAATGAGAGACCAAACTTGGCTTGTCCACTTTGAAGAGGACAATTCAAATTTTTGACGGTTGTTCAAGTCTCACAAATATATTTGGGAGACAAGGAGTTGTGCAAAGGGATCATGTCCACTTTTCGGTAATTATGCATAGTTGAAAAAGCATGCAAGACTCGAGCATCCTTTTGCTCGACCAACAAAAGTAGATCTTGTTCGAAAAAGAAATTGGAAAATGTTGGAAGAAGAGAGAGAGCAATATTGGTGATGTGCTTGGCAGTATTCACTCAACAGTGCCTGATGCCTTGGTATTTGGGGACCTTGTCATTGAGAATGATAATATTAGTGATGGATTTGATGATAGTGATTTTTCTATCGATAAAGGTTGTCTAAGCTAGCATTAGCACTGAAAATGCTATGCCCTTTTGGGCCTACTCAAACATTAATTGAGAGGGGCAATATGTGTAATTGTGATTTCCATAGCAATCAAGACTTTGGAAAAGCTTTTGTGCATTGGATCAGTAATACGTGTTTCTCGTAAAAAAAAAACCTACATTATTCATATTTTCCTTTCCACCTTTACAGTCACTTTAATGTTAATAATTTTTTTTCAAGAAGATTCCATGCTTTACAAAGTCATGGTGGTCACATCTAACTTTTTTACGGACTTTTAACAATTTGAATTGTTAATCTTAGTGGGCAAGCGTTGCTTGAGACTCATCAGTCTTAACTCTTGACTCAATGTATAGGAATATATCCTAACAGTTGCTATTGTTTGAAGTTCAAGGTTGCAAAAAAAATGATGTGAAACTCATGTGCTAATTTCTTTCAGACAAACCCTTCATCATTGTTAATTGTGTACAGTTTCAGCACTTTCTAAAGTTCAGGGTTCATGTGCATTGATTGAACCCTGCACCTTTCTTGCAATTGTAGCTTCTATCGATTCCATTGTGCGTGACACTTGAGATATGCACTAGAATATAAAGATGTATGATGGAATATACCATATAGGAATAGAATTTGGCAATAGTCAGTAAATGAAAAACAAACCGTCCATTTGGTGTTAGATATGAATTGTGTAATATGGGAGAAGGTAAGTAGTGTATCAATGGTGATTGTTTCTTTAACAACTATTGGTAATTTATACTCCTACTCTATTTCTCTTTTAATGCATATGCCAACCTTTTTAAGATGCTCCTTAAATACATCCCAGCTACCACATGACTGCCTAAAAAACGTTTTTATACTCCCCACAGTTATATATCAGTCCCCATTTCGATTTTGCTGCTTCCAACTATTGTAATTTGCTTGGAACTCATTTTTGTGTCTCATGGCTATGCTAAATTCACCCCAGCTTTCATCCACTTAACTATGTGTTGGAAATATGCCCATAAATCGATCTATGCTACCCATGGTTAGTTGATTTCCTTGTTGTTTGAATTGAGTGGCTATTTGGGTCTTAAAGAGAAGTATATTCATCAATATAAGTTGCCAGGTTGGGACAACATAAGTGCACAAACCACATTGGACTATTAATCCTCTTGTCTATTTGCTAAACAGTGTCAATTTGGAGACAGTTCTTATGGATCTCTCAACAATAAGAACATTACATTTTTTTCAAACAATTTGCTCATATACAGCTATAATTATTGTTCTCATTTCTGTTAGTTTATAAGGATTCTGAAGAAATCCCAAGCTGAGGCACAAGAGAAGACTACAGAAATAAAGAAGCCTAACGTTGTGAAATATGGGATCACTCATGTAACTTACCTCATCGAGCAGGTTTTGCATTTGTAATTGTTCATGTATCTCTGATATGGATTTCTTTAAAGCGCTTGCATTTTAAGGTTTTTAACTGTTGTGTATTCCTTTAGCAAATTTGGAGAGTTTATTTGTCCTTAGTTTTGATAATGATTGTTTATGTGATTTCAAAGTAAAGCTTAATTGGTATTTATTGCACATGATATTCATCCAATAGAGTTGTTAGTATGGCTTCCTGCACTTTGTAGAAAACTGAAAATCCCATATGCAATTGTTAAAGGGAAAGCACGCCTTTGAGCAGTATGCATCTTTATATCTCATTGATTATTCCTGAACATGAAAAAGTTCACAGTAGTTCAATTTTTTAGTAATGTGTGATTGCTTTTCATATGAAACTAATATGTATCTAACGTTTGTATTATGTAAGTATTTATTGCAGATTTTGCTTTCAAAGTAAAGCTCAATTGGTAGTTATTGCACATGATGTTGATCCAATGGAGTTGGTAGCATGGCTTCCTACAATTCATAGAAAACTGAACATCCCATATGCAGTTGTCAAGGGGAAAGCATGCCTTGGAGCAATATCATCGTTATTATCTTCATTAATTGTTCCTGAACCTGGAAAAGCTCACATGAGTTCAATTTTTAAGTAATGTGTGATTGCTTTTCATATGGAACTAATATGCATAATTTTTGTATTATGTAATTATTTATTGCATCTTATGCACAAAAAGACAACAACTACTGTGTGCTTTACTTCTGTGAAAAATGAGGACATTATGGAATTTACTAATTAAGGTGTGCAATTAAGTTTTTCCGAATCGATGTGTTTTATTCATCAATCACGGCTACATGGATCAAAATTATATAGCCTATTAATAAATTAGTACTCTTCTTGCAAGCTAACTTATCGGTGACAATGGGGAGGTGCCATTATGGGAACTAAATCTCAAGCAAAACCAAAGCCCAAGGAAAAATTCATGGCCAAGGAAGAAACACAAAGGCTCACTTTAGATTAGTTCCTTGGAAAAATTTTCCACATTGAACATTTCATTGTATTCTCTTTTTGCAATTTGATGTAATTTGATTAATATGTACAACAACATATTAGAGTTTATACTTTATACTAAGGAAGTTTTCAAGATAACTTTAGCTTTGATAGTAGAACATAGCAGGTCTGTTTTCCAACTGGGTATATTGTTGAGTAATGAACATTTCATACACATTCATTGGCCTTGTGTACTTACCATTTTTTTGTATGTTTGATGATATTTCATTTTCTCTATTGTTAGTGTTGATATTTATTGCCATTTACTTTTAATTCTTTGAAGTGATTATATCAGCTATAGCTATCTAATTAGTTTTGCTTTGCTTTCTCTTGTAGTGTTAAGAGGCACACTTGGACTTGTACCTTGGCTCTATATGACTTTTACCTTGGCTTTCTGCACTATGGTAAATTATTTCCATGAAATGGTTTTTTTCTTGCAACGTTTTAGAATTTATTGGTCCTTATTTATAAGATGGTTTACATGAGCAAAAAATTACTTAAAATGTTCTATGTTTAATTGAAATACACTTTCCTCTTTCCCCTTTCTTGAATTGGTTTTAGTTTTATTAAATTGAATCTTTTCATTCCTGAAGGTGTTTTCTTTGCATTTGCAAGAGGAATTAATCATTGCAATGCTTCCAAAATGTTAACTGCGATCGGCGTATTATTGCACCTTCTTGGGGCAATTGCTAGTTAATGTGGTTTTGTAATATTATCAATGCAGACTTTCAAGTAAATGTGGTTTTGTAATATTATCAATGTAGACATTCACGTAAGAGTATAGTAGTTATACTTATAGATACATGTAAAATATTGAATAATAATTAATGATTAAATTGTAGTATATATAATAAATGTGGATCTCAACATTAGATGTTAGATGTTAATATGAGTTCCACGCATCTTCAAGCGCTGATACATTAGCCTGGTATGTTTCAAGCAATTCTTGGCTTAATTTTAAAAGGAATTACATTTAAATCTTTTTCAACTTCTAACTATTCTTCCATTTACATTCACCATTGCTAAACATTGTCTTGTCACTTTCATCTCTAAAAAACTATATTTATAACCTAGTAGGATTTTGACTATTTTATGATTGCTCTACTTTGTCTTAGTCCTTAAAATACCTTGTATTCAAGCTGTGATAAGCTTTTAAACATTCTATTATTTAATTTCTCAATTCATAAATTTGTATTCATCTTTAAAATAATTACAATGTTTACATTGAATTCACTTTCCAACATAATTTAATTTAACATCTAGCACTGAATTCCAACATAATTTAGTTTAACCTCTAACTCTACCAGTGCATCATAATTCTATTAGGACATCATAGGTCCTTTGTTTGTCCTTTGAGTAGGTATTTTTTTCTCCTTTGCCAATGGTTGTTAAGTAGATATCTTTCATAAAACACAATATTTTTGGTAAGAGGGTGTTTGTTAAGCAAACACATTCTTCTCTTTATAAAGAACAACATGTTTGGTTAACGGGAGTTAGATGTAATCACATGTAGCAATTAATGGACAACTCTATTTAATATATAGAAAATAATGTATCAGGGATAAAGATTGCATTCATAAAATACATTGAACATTAAATTATAGCATAAATCAATAGATAAATAAATAACTTTTCTTAAAAAATGCAGAGAGAATAGATGTTTAAGATCGTTGTGTATAAAACTACAAGAATTGACCTCTTTTACCAATGGGGTTACGTAAATATTTTGGAATACAATAACACATTTTCTGTCATTCAACAACTATTGTGATGTTTTTTTCTAATTTTCATTTTTTTAGTTTATTTTTATATACTTGCAATTCCTTTGCAAATAAGGCCATATTGTTAAATTTAATATTTTAACCAATAACAGAATAAAATAATATTTAAAGAATTTTAGAAATTGTTTTTTTAATTTTCGAAATATTTTCTTTAATACATTAAAGTTTTTAAACATTATAAAAATTTCACAGATGAGATGGTAAATCAATGTTGTTTGATGGCAAAGGGAAAATAATATATTAAATAAAAAAATACTACAAAATACAGTTATAATCCCTGCCTAATCATGTAAAGGATAATAAGAAAAGAAATGAAGGGTCGAAATTTTGACACATAGGTGACTTGTCCTCCTAAGGTTGGTTGCCTTTCTAGAAGGGAACAAATTTCCCACACACAACTCTTTCTTTACATCATTTATACCACGAGTCAAAACACCATGTATCCTTTCCAAATACCAACTATCGAGTGCTGCCCACAGAGATAGGGTCACACGATCAAATCCCATGGGGTGTCTAGGTCACCGTAGGCTCATATATTTACTCAATTCCCATGCCGTTAGATTATTTTAAAGAGGATTATTTGATCCTCAATTCTTGCTAGATTCATCTCAAAGTATAAAACCAAAAGTCCTTCGAAATTGGATTCATCAATTAGCATTTAAATTTCTTTTTGCTCAGCCTTAGACTGGGATATATATGCGCTTGTCGGAGATCATACACAAAATCTTCATGGTATACCATAATTATTTTTCCAATGAGGATGAAGAGACAGAGGGAAATTATACACAGGAGTGGGGGAATTCGTCACCCAATACAGGCAAAGGGAAGAAAAACTCAGCCACCAAGAAGAACAATGGACCATAAAATTAGAGATTCTTTTTTTTTGTTGAGGTAAGGCTCCCTAATTGACCTTCCCAAGGCTCCGGATACGAGATTCAATATCCACGATATTGCTACCAGAATTAGATGCCAGAACTCCTGGAAATGCTGCAAAAGGTGCCATCCTTTCAAATTGTATTACCTTCGATCACCAGACTGTTCATAGGGTGTGTGCAAGAAGATGAGGGTCACTTTAGATGCAATGCTACTTTTTTCAAATCTCGTTCCTGATACCTAAAACATAACGCGTTTATGATATTTACCCCCTGCCATGGTAAGACCCGAGCCTAACATGTCATTGGACATGTAGGCTAGGTAACAATATCGCGTACGCGTTATGTAGTTAAAAAACGCGTACGCGTTATGTATCTACAAATCGCGTACGCGATATGTAAAACTAAAAATGAATTTAAAAACACAGTCGGCCGATTGCCGACCACCCGCGACACTCACGCATCAGAAACGCGAATAGAGGCGAAATTGACCCTGGACGAGGACGCTTTGTGGCCCACTCAACTATCCGTGTTGCTCGATTTAGCTGGAGAGGAGACAAATTCACCAGTGCATTCTCATCTAGTCAGGTAATTTATTCACCCAAATCATTTTTTTGTGATTTTTTAATCCAAATTACTATTTTTTTATTGTTTAACCTAGTTTTGTAATATTGATCAAATTGGGAATAACCCAATTTGTAATTAAATTCACACCTCAAAATGAAACCCTTTTCAAAAAACTCAAAACTTCATAATCAAACCAAAAATTGAAAAAATTAAAACTCCCCCCTTTCTAAGTCACCCGACACGAGGACACGGGACACGAGTGTCCCCACCAGGCTTCAAATTTGAAGCCTTCAGGCCACTTCAAATTTTACCCACACGTCATAGAAGGCCACTTCAAATTTTACCATGCAAAAAAAAATTAATTTCATGGTAAGCCCTTCAATAATTAAATTAACCACTACTGTTTAAAATTGCAACAGAAGGGTAGCTTCAAATTTCACCCATCAACAATTTTTAGTGGGAAATTGGGAATGCGGCTACTAGCTAGGTGACTTGGGAGTGGGACTCGCTTACTCTCCAATATCCACGTGTTCGATCATCCATGGATCATGGACCATTGGGCCTCTAATAATATCATTGAGCAACTTACGTGGACGGGCTTACACTGAGTAGCCCATGGCTTGAACGCTTCGAAGTTCTCGTGTTTGTAGCGAGCGCTTACGTGTTTAACACATTTAATGGCATCAACAAAATTATTAAACCTGGAAGGTGGCTCATACGTGTTGTTGCTAGCGGGCTTACCAAGTTACAAGTTATCACATACCAATTCGTGAATGCTGACTCCGTGAGTTAATTGAGTATTCAATGTATAATATATTATGTTAATATGCCCACGCGAATTTGGCATTTCAGACAAAATCCACAATCCATAAACTTCTTGTAATGTTGCAGGTTGTTGCTCCTGCCCGTGGCCCCTACCTATAGACCTGTGTTTTCTTTGTTGTATCAAGTTAATCCTACCATCTACGGCTCCCAGCCTCACACCCTGTGTTTTCTTTGTTGTATCAAGTCAATCCTGCAGCTCCCAAGTTCCACCTTTTGTTTTCTTTGTTGTATCAAGTCAATGCTGGAATTCCATGCTTCCATGGCTCCGACCATATTGCATGAATAGAAACAAGCTTTTTCTTATACCCCTATTCCACTGTGGTTGAGCTACTTCCAAGTTCCACCTACCCTATCTCCTCCAGTCCTCCAGGATAGTTTGCGGAGCGAAGCTGGCAATGCCAGCCTGCCATAAACATATTTAAAGAAATTCGTTTTCTTTGAGGAGCTCAACTTCAAGGCTGACTAGATTTTTGACATCCTATGAATTTACAGGTCTGCTATATCCACTGAAAAATAAAGCCTCTCAACTTTACTACGTTAGTAAACATTGAAATTTTGATGTACTATTACATTTTCAAATGAAAAGAATAACTTATTATTAATAAAAAAATCAAATCATATTAATAAATTAATGAATTTGAATTTAGCTTCCCAATTATATTAAAATAAATTATACATTTTAAATGATCCACAACCAAATATTATACTGAGAAGGAAATGGAAAAAAAGGAATTTCCTCAACACAACATGCTATTTCCTTATGATGATGCTTTTACGTTTATGATTACCAACCTTGGAATCAGGTTTGGTTATCCGAAGGTGTAATATCTTTTAAGCTAAGTCAATAGGTAGGGATGTTGGTATTGATATAATTATGACAAAGTTTTATAAAGGATTAGGAACAATTCCGTTGGCTTGTAGATGACATATTTATGGATAAAAAGCTTGTTGTTATGAGATAATGACATCATGCCTCAAAAACATGTCCCATACAATCTAATGTTAATGGGCGCTCTACATAGAAATTGGAATGTCAACATTTGTGAGTACAATAAATATTGGAATCTACGTCTTAACAAAAGAACTCATCGTTTCACGGGATTCCACCCCATCAATCCTTTTAACAGTAATGGCCATAACAGTTGCTACAACCCTAGAGCGAGAAAAATCAATCGAGCTACGCATGACAATACTTGAAACCAGACTTTTTGAACTCCCTATTACGTCATAGGAATCAATACTACTTTCTCCACAACATGTGGCACCCTCAATATCTTCCATCACCGCAATTTACATTTGATAAAAAACTTGTTCCCAAATAGTAATTACCCCATTCTTTGCTCTAAAAAGGCCTCGGTTAACCTAGAATCCAATCCATACAACATGAACACATCCATATATACACATAGAATAAATATTAATAAATTTCTCATAGCCCTTCAATAGTGTTCAATATCTCATAGCCCTTCATAGTGAAATGGGACCCCACCCTTCAAATTTGATCCCTGGTCCCCACTAGACACGGTGACCCCCGGAATTATGACACGTAGGACACGGTGACCCCCGGAATTAATATATTTTTAAAATATATTAAAATTTAAAAATATAGACATATAGATCATCCAATAAAATTTAACATTTACAATTACAAATATTCAATAGAAATTACATTTACAATTACAAATATGAAATATTCAATAGAAATTAGATCATTCACAAATCACAACACATTTGTCATTCACAATCACAAAACACAATGAGACATTGAGACACATAGATGCAAACTCATCACTGCCTTGATCCTCCTCCTCCATGCCTGAATCAACAAACTCATCACTGCCTTGATCCTCCTCCTCCTCCTCTCTGCCAATCTGACTAACTTACTTTTTAATTGTGAAATGTTTAATTTTAAGTTTTAAATGTATGTATGTAAATGCCATTAAATTGCTTATGTGAGTTTGATTTAATACATGTTCAATTTTGAAGAGACGTCATTATATACCATGTATATGTTTCTAATGATTTTCGTATTAATGTCTTTATTGCAGTTGCGGCTATGGATGCCAATGCCGAAATATTGATTGTTTATTCATGCATTTCTAACTATTTCAACATTTTTTCATTGTAGCCACCACCAGCAGGAGCAGTGCCTGGCCCCCCTGGTTCAACCATCCTGGATGTTCAACCGACGGCTCCATCTGCTACACAAGCAACACAATCTCCTTTGTCAGTTGAGGTGAGATGTCCTTCAGTGACCAAGTGTTTCATGCACTTTCCATGCACCAGTTGATAATTGTTGAGATAATGTATTAGTGTACATAGTTAGTTGAATTTAACAATTGATATTTAATTTGCAGGATCCAGGGATGCACATTGATCCTAGGGATGTGCCTAGAGGATCAACGTCGGGAAAGAACAAGAGAAAGCTTGAGTTTTGATAGTTTTGGATAGTTTTGGACACATGTGCTTTTGGATACTTTTGTATATATATGTACTTTTCGATACATTCAGTTTTGGAGACATGTACATTGACTTTATTGTGCATGTACTTTTGGAGACATGTACATTGACTTCATTGGATACATGTACTTTTCGATACTTTTGGATATACATGTACTTTTGGAGACATGCACTTTTGGAGACTTTTGGATATACATGTACTTTTGGAGACATGCACTTTTGGATATATATGTACTTTTGGATACATGTACTTGTGTCATTCTAATGTGTTGATTTGTGTGGATTATCTATTACTCATGAATGCACTATGTCAAAAGAACAAACTATTATATTCAAAGGTTTCAACGAATTCACTACATGCATGCACTAATTGGTATCTAATTAAAATTTGTGATTTTGGATGATCATTACAAGTTATGTCAAAGTTCTTGCTCGTGTAATTTAATCAAACTAAATGCAATACAATGTTTTCAAGGTTTCAACGAACTCACTCATGCACACCCATTGCCATCAACTACCAATGAAAGTCTAACATTATGAGGTTCTTCTTAAAAAATGGGTAATATTTCCTTGATGATCGTAAATTGAGAACCATTTGTAGCCACTCATATAATACCATCTTCACTTATCTTTGTACATGATAATCCATATAATGTGCTATGTTTTTTAACCTAAACAATCATCAAAAACCTAGAATTATAGGGATATGACAAAGAACCTTATGGGGCACCTTATATATTAACCTTGTGTATACATTAGGATCTTTGTCATACCATTGTTTGAAATGTCATTCAATACCTTCAATTTTATCAACATCAAATTAGTAGACAAAGTGACCCATCTTTGATCTCTTGTATAGGCCTTTGTGTGCCTTATCAATAAGATGTACATCATGAATATTATCATAGGTCTCATACATAGGTGCATCCTCATCCATGCAAACAAAGGTGTCATGGATCAACCTATTATCCCTTTATTCTCAATAATATTAGTATCATTATCTTCCATAGGATCAAATTCAACTCCATCACCCCCATTATTACTACTCTAAATTACAGCCTTAGGAGTTTTGATCATGTGTTTTTGTCTCTTTAGGAGTTTTGAAATATTATACTCTTTCAAAAATAATATGGAAGTTCAAATATTTAAAAGTGGCTTAAATTATAAAATGGGCGGAAATTCACCAAGTGTCCCTGAACGGCATTTTCATGCGACTTGCAACTCGACATAACTCGGAAACTGGACGTCGGACCGACGAACCGTCGACTCCGTTGGTCTCCTGGCGTGCGATTACCTCTAGGGGGCCCTCTCCCTCGTCTCCCCATGGCCCAGTGGCTTCATTGTGCATTCATTTCGTAAACTAGGGTTTTGCTCAGTGTAATTGCATGCAATCTCGCATTGGTAGGTCAACTCTGCAAAAACCTCCCCCGAGCCAGTGTTGGCAGTGTTCCCACGTCGGCATTGCCCACACACACTTGCGGGAGCC
Source organism: Larix kaempferi (assembly GCA_027924585.1). Classification (NCBI taxonomy): domain Eukaryota; kingdom Viridiplantae; phylum Streptophyta; class Pinopsida; order Pinales; family Pinaceae; genus Larix; species Larix kaempferi. The sequence continues at coordinate 22,148,875 of BSBM01000106.1, forward strand.
AACGGCACGCAATCTTCTTGCTCCGTTTGCTTTTTGGCTCCCGGACGGAAATTCACCAAGTGTCCCTGAACGGCATTTTCATGCGACTTGCAACTCGACATAACTCGGAAACCGGACGTCAGACCGACGAACCGTCGACTCCGTTGGTCTCCTGGCGTGCGATTACCTCTAGGGGGCCCTCTCCCTCGTCTCCCCATGGCCCAGTGGCTTCATTGTGCATTCATTTCGTAAACTAGGGTTTTGCTCAGTTTAATTGCATGCAATCTCGCATTGGTGGGTCAACTCTGCAAAAACCTCCCCCGAGCCAGTGTTGGCAGTGTTCCCACGTCGGCATTGCCCACACACACTTGCGGGAGCCAACGGCACGCAATCTTCTTGCTCCGTTTGCTTTTTGGCTCCCGGACGGAAATTCACCAAGTGTCCCTGAACAGCATTTTCATGCGACTTGCAACTCGACATAACTCGGAAACTGGACGTCGGACCGACGAACCGTCGACTCCGTTGGTCTCCTGGCGTGTGATTACCTCTAGGGGGCCCTCTCCCTCGTCTCCCCATGGCCCAGTGGCTTCATTGTGCATTCATTTCGTAAACTAGGGTTTTGCTCAGTGTAATTGCATGCAATCTCGCATTGGTAGGTCAACTCTGCAAAAACCTCCCCCAAGCCAGTGTTGGCAGTGTTCCCACGTCGGCATTGTCTACACACACTTGCGGGAGCCAACGGCACGCAATCTTCCTGCTCCGTTTGCTTTTTGGCTCCCGGACGGAAATTCACCAAGTGTCCCTGAACGGCATTTTCATGCGACTTGCAACTCGACATAACTCAGAAACCGGATGTCGGACCGACGAACCGTCGACTCCGTTGGTCTCCTGGCATGCGATTACCTCTAGGGGGCCCTCTCCCTCGTCTCCCCATGGCCCAGTGGCTTCATTGTGCATTCATTTCGTAAACTAGGGTTTTGCTCAGTGTGGGAGTGTGCAATTTTTGCACACAGGGGTCAACTTTGGAAAATCATCCACCGGGAAAGTATGGCTAGTGTTCCTAGCCCGAACCTATCTAGACACACCTGCAGGACTCCCCGGAACCCGGTTTTGTTGCATGGTTGGAGTTCTATGCCCCCGGTAGGTATCCAGCAGGTGTCCCTGAAGGCCTTCTGGTAGTGAGACGGGACGAGCCATAGAATGAAGACCGTGGCTCGGATCGACGAACCGTCGACTCTGTTGGATTCAGCACACCGGGATAGTGCCAGGGATGCCCCTCCCCTCCTACCCGGTGGCCCATGTGTCACCTTGCAGGTCCATCTTGGAAACTAGGGTTTTGCTCAGTGTGGGAGTGTGCAATTTTTGCACACGGGGGTCAACTTTGGAAAATCATCCACCGGGCAAGTATGGCTAGTGTTCCTAGCCCGAACCTGTCTAGACACACCTGCAGGTCTCCCCGGAACCCGGTTTTGTTGCATGGTTGGAGTTCTATGCCCCCGGTAGGTATCCAGCAGGTGTCCCTGAAGGCCTTCTGGTAGTGAGACGGGACGAGCCATAGAATGAAGACCGTGGCTCGGATCGACGAATCGTCGACTCCGTTGGATTCAGCACACCGAGATAGTGCCAGGGGTGCCCCTCCCCTCCTACCCGGTGGCCCATGTGTCACCTTGCAGGTCCATCTTTGAAACTAGGGTTTTGCTCAGTGTGGGAGTGTGCAATTTTTGCACACGGGGGTCAACTTTGGAAAATCATCCACCGGGCAAGTATGGCTAGTGTTCCTAGCCCGAACCTGTCTAGACACACCTGCAGGTCTCCCCGGAACCCGGTTTTGTTGCATGGTTGGAGTTCTATGCCCCCGGTAGGTATCCAGCAGGTGTCCCTGAAGGCCTTCTGGTAGTGAGACGGGACGAGCCATAGAATGAAGACCGTGGCTCGGATCGATGAACCGTCGACTCCGTTGGATTCAGCACACCGGGATAGTGCCAGGGGTGCCCCTCCCCTCCTACCCGGTGGCCCATGTGTCACCTTGCAGGTCCATATTTGAAACTAGGGTTTTGCTCAGTGTGGGAGTGTGCAATTTTTGCACACGGGGGTCAACTTTGGAAAATCATCCACCGGGCGGGTATGGCTAGTGTTCCTAGCCCGAACCTGCCTAGACACTTTGGAAACTAGGGTTTTGCAGGTCCATGATGATGATGAAGATGTTGATGATGATGGCTTGGTCTAAGGTGGTGCTCTCAACTAGCTAATTCATTATGAAATATTTAACAAGACATGAATTAAATTTAATATAAGTGTATTGTTTAATATAGTGAGCATGAATTGAATTAATTTTGTTGGGTGAAGCCAATAACCAACATGATGAACATAATATAATTTTAGGGTTTACTGATCATATGTAAAAAATGGATTAAAAAACACAATTATTATAATTTTAGTTTAATGTTTATCCACTTTAATCCATATATTTTTTAGTTTTGACTATGAATACACAATAATTATTATATATATATGTGTGTGTTTTTGTGTGGATAACTTAGAGATGTATAATAAAAATGGGTAAAAGGTGGTTGTCACTAGAGACTTTCATAGTTGTATAGTGAAAATGTAATAGCTATTAAAATTTGGATTAGAAAATTATTAAAGAAAATAAATTCTATAGAAATGGGTAAAAGGTGGTTGTCGCTAGATTAAGAGAGACTTTCATAGTTGTATAGTGTACAATTGTCTAGTGGTTATGGCAGTGATGTGTAAAATCTTATGATCACATGAAAGAGATCACAAATAGGTTCATAAAACTAAGAACAACAATACTTTGAGCAATTTTTCAAAGGAAACTAGAATAGAGCCAGTAAAGAGAAAAAAATACTAAAAACTTGATTTCATACTAAAATGAATGAAAAATGGTTTTACATAAAGAAATTTGAATTACTCAAGGAACCAATTCGATTGTCTAGTGATTCATAAGGATTTAGTTGGGCTTAACATAGAGCTTAAATGCCCTTAAAGTTAGCTAAGCAACCTCTCAAACATGATTAATATATGGTTTACTGATCATATGAACACAATATAATTTTAATCCATCTCTTGTAAATTTGGCATATCAAGAACGCAAAATTGACATATTCATATGAAACATACATGTGAAAATTGAGCATATATCAATATTCAATTACAAATAGTGAAAATAGTATAGTATTAAAAGTATGTAACGTACCTCATCATGCTAGATCCCACCTATTATCATACAACCAAGCCCTCCGGATCATCTCTTATACTGATGGTCTCCATTAGTCTCTCGTGCTCTGTATCCGGTAAGAAGTAGCGTACCTTCGATGTATTTCGACTAGGCATTGTTCGTACCTGAAGGTTTGTGCCAATGATTAAGTTGGTAAAGTGATATACACTTGCACCTGGTTTGTAATCCCTGTAAACATATCCACCCTTCTTTCTTCCATTGTTGTCCCGTGTCAAGTATTCACCTTTAACAACCATAGACCCAGTTGGAAAGTGGTTGTTTTCATCGTCAGTCATGGACACAATGAGGGTTTGCTTTCCATCTATACAGCGTGCCAACCAGTATTCATCACCCCATTCAGTATCTTTTGAGGCAACCACTGCGTATATGTGCCCTGCATTATATGATTGTAGGTATATGATCAAAATATTTTTCGTGCGATACAAGGCCATTAATGTGCATTAAAAGACTACGTAAACAAACAAAAAATGTTAAGGAAATGCATCATACCGGGTTGTACAAGGTCTGAGACATGATCAAAATCTGCAGAAATAGATGATTGGTCTTCTTCCAACGGAGTTAACTCAACAATTGCACGCTGATCAAGTGGAAGTGATATGCGATCCCATCCATCAACCCAATCCAATGATTCACACCCATCCCAGTCACCATCACAACAAGGCGGGCAAAAACAAGCAAGTTTTCTGGTCCAAATTTCAAATACTGGGTTATCAGAGCTTCGAACCGAATGAAAGCCACGAGTCCCAGGCACAGTCTTGCATTCCCATGCATGTGAACGATCTATGTCTACCACCTCCCAAAAAAATCTCTCCACATGTCTCTTTCTTGTGGATTCTACTCGCATAGTTGATTCCTCTCCCATTACTGACGTGCACCACCTGACTATAGATTGAGCATTTAGAATAGTAGATTCTGTAGATACTTTCAATTCCTCTCTTCGTAGGGCTGTTTTGACACATGCTCCGGCTCCATCATGCTCTCCTTTACCATGCCCAGTCTCAAAATAGTTCCACATATGTGGCACTTTGTAGTTTTTATGCAATGAACACAACCACTGAAATATGCGTGCATTTTTGAACTGACCAGCACACCCATCAGACCAAATCCAGTGTCGGTCCATCTGTATGTTCCTTCCCTTCAAGTGATCATAGAACATGATGAAGCAATGACGTACATAGTGGAAGTCGTGGCACCTATCATCACTTATGTAGAAGTGATATTCCTTCAGAATTTCTCTTTGCTCTTCAGTGCTATTTGGGCCATGCCTGTATGTGATATGGACCATCAAGGAAACCTGCTCAGAGTGATAATACTGACTTTGGATCTCATTTTGAGGTTGCAGAGTGTAGTTCTCGGCAAAATCAACAACTGAAAGTATAGTACCAAGGGGAAATGTATCTCTGCATATTCTAAACTTCTCATCCTGCCATCGTGCCACGTGGACATGCTGAACATATTGATGTGTCTTTTCAATAAATTCCTTGATGAAGTCACTAACTTGTACCTGGTGACACAAAATGATCTCAATGTCAGTTTTTTGTTGTAAGTAAGGATTGAAATGTAACCGTTACAACATAATTTTATAGATATAAATGCATACCTGAGATGTCACCAATTGTATTTTTTTGCTTTCTTTCCCTGGGACTATTTCATAGTTGATATATTTGAAACTTTTCATGTCTGTAACCATTTTCCCAAATTCACTGTCTCCATTCTCGTGCATACATTGGCTCAATAATGCCATTCCAGCACAGTTGGAGCATGTTCCATCCAAACAAGATTTTGCATAGTATGTTTGCCCCTCGGGCCTATTGCACATGATGCTATGAATGAATTCTCTTGATGAAGTCGGTGGTATTGTCATGGAGCAATCCTGCACAATGTTAGTATGCAACACACGACGAATGTACAAAAATGTTTCATAGTAATATTCATATTCTACATGGTATCTACAACAACAAGTGTTACGAAGAGTATTTATTCTAACATACCATGGCTTACATTTCTCAAAAGATCTTTGCCCCAAGTTCAATTGTCTATGCTCAATCTTAAATTTTTCGTAAAGCTCTGTCTGTGTTATATCAAGAAGATGCTTAGTATGTGGCTCACGATCCTTTGAACCCCTTCTTAGTTTTAGTACATCCTTTCGGTTTGAAGAAGGCCTTGTGTGATCATGCCAAAAACTATGCACTAGTCCCTTTACTGCATCAACTAGCTTCATGTCACGACGTGGCAACCGACCAACAAAGGCCCAAAAATCTGTCTGATCGGTTGTGTCAAGATGTTCTCTTCTAATAGAATACCTACGGAGGGTTTTTACATTCAAATTAACTAGTTTCGATGTAGGCCTGAGAATACGAAGGGCCCTGGTGTTCTTATCTGCAATTGATTGTGACAACACACGACGAGCAGCATTGCGGTCCTTTGAACGTGTGTTCTTACCAATTTTACCAAATGCATCTACTAGGCTTTTAACTATATGAGAACTTGGTTCAGAATTCTTTATCATCTTTATCCCTAACTTTTTCCTAACAACATTCATGCTCCTAGATTTTAACAATGATAAAAATAATCTACATTTATCTCCATCACATTTAGAAACAAAATATTTATCAAGTATCTGTTGAGTTTGATAAGCAATACTACGTTTAGATAGCGTACCTTCAATGGAATTCATAAGTCTTTCATCAACTTGTATACGCTTCGGAGTTCTTCGACGTGTGCTTGCTAATGGAGGTAAGGGGGTTGGAATTGTACCATGTAGCACATCACCAAGACGCTCTGGCGTTTCAGTAGTAGCTTGGTGTCCTTCATTCTCTTCCTGGTAGTTGGATGGTGGAAGTCCAACATCCTCATCCATGGTCTGTGGAAGTCCAACATCCCCTTGTGGAAGTCCAACATCCTCATCGATGGTGTGGATAACATTCTCTTCTTCAACAGTAGGCAAAATGTCCAACGCCTCTCTGACTTCATCGCTTGTATAACCACATCCGGATAGCAAATTGGGTGTTTCTTCGTGAGCTTCATCTTGAGATGGTAACTTATCACTTTGACTTGAAGTGGGAATTGAAACATCCCCTAATGAGCACCTACGTTTTGCTTCTTGATTACTTCCATGGGGTGCTTGTTCAACAACTATTGTGGAAATTGAAGGTCCCTCTTGTCGTGGATTAATAGGATGAACCATGGTATCCTCTACAATTGGATTTGGATTAGTTTCCAAAGAAAGCCTCCGATTCATCATGTATATTCTTTTCTTTTCTTTCTCTTCTTCAATGACTTCTTGAGGTCTCTTCTTCCTTGTTGATTTGTTTACTCGGTTACGTGCATTCCCCATCACCACAATGATCAATTCAATATAGTTTGTTTTTGTTGCTCCTCAATTACAAGCTCTTCAATAATAAGCAAATGGAAGTTCTTCCTTGTTGGTCTTGAAGCTTGATATCTTACCTTGTGTGCTCCTCAAATATAGGCAAAATGAATCTTTCAAAGGCCTTATCTTTGGTGTTCTTCAATTGGAGATTCTTCAAGCTTGCTAATTATTTTCTTCAAATATGGCCATATAACCCAACACCACAGTGAGCAACCATGAAAGATGTCCTCAATGCTGCACCTGCATAAAAAAAAATGATGGAGTTGGTGTAGAATGTGAAAATTTTCAGACGCGGGCTCGTGCTGTTCGAAAAATCGCGGGATTGTTGCTTTCGTTCGGACAGAGTGAAGTTGCTCTCGGACAGCAACAGTCCATTATTTCTGGAGTTCCACAACACGTACGCGTTATATAAATATAAAACGCGTGCGCGATATGTAGTGACAAAACGTGAACGCGATATAGTCAAGCACAATAAATAGGTTAGGTGCACGGCTAGGGCAACGAACAAAATCAAAGAAAAGTAATAATTTATATGATTGCATACAAAACAAATGTTTTGTATGGTTTAATACCCCCTAGCTCTCTCCCAATAATCCCTAGATACCCCCTATCTCTTTCTAAATATCTGTCCCTCATTCTCCCTACATGTTTATTTCATGTTTCTTTCTCTCCCTTCAGCCATGTCTCTACCACCCCACTCTCCATCTCTCCACCTTCTCTTTATCTTCGTCATTATCCCTCCCTATAGCACTCTCTCCCTTCTTCTCCCTTAATCACTAACCCTCTACGCCTTTATCCCTCCCCCCTGCCCTCTCTGTCTTACCTTGTTCCTAGAGCCCCTCCCCCATAAAGGCCTTTAGACCCTCTTCTAAATATTAATCCCTAAGTGCATAAGTGCACAAGATGATGAGGAGGAGGAGGGTGATGACAATGAAGATGATCATGATGTAGATGAAGATGATAAAGATGATGAGGAGGAGGAGGGTGATGACAATGAAGATGATCATGATGCAGATGAAGATGATAAAGATGATAATGTTGATGAAGATGATGGTGATGATGATGAAGATGTTGATGATGATGGTGATGAAGATGTTGATGATGATGGTGATGATGATGGTGATGAAGATGATGGTGACATGATGGAGATGTTGATCTGATGAGGAAGATGATGATGATGATGGTGATGATGGTGATGATGGTGATGATGATGAAGATGTTGATGAGGACGATGATGGAGATGAAGATGATGATGATGAAGAAGATGATGATGATGGAGATGTTGTGTTGATGGGGAACCTAGAGATGACAATGATGATGAAGATGGTGATGGTGATGGTGATGGTGATGGTGATGACGATGAAGATTTTGATGATGATGCTGATGGCGATGATGATGAAGATGTTGACGATGATGGTGATGGTGATGTTGAGATGATGATCATGATGATGTTCAGAAGATCATGATGGTGATGATGGTGATGATGATGGAGAAAATGACAATGATGGATATGTTGATGAGGAACCTGCAGATGCCAATGATGATGATGATGGAGATGTTGATGAGGAACCTACAGATGCCAATGATGATGGTGATGACGATGAAGATGTTGATGATGATGGTGCTGGTAATGATGATGATGATGATGATGACGAAGATGATGGTGACATGATGGAGATGTTGATCTGATGAGGAAGATGATGATGATGATGATGGTGATGATGATGAAGATGTTGATGACGATGATGATGGTGATGAAGATGATGATGATGAAGAAGATGATGATGATGGAGATGTGTTGATGGGGAACCTAGAGATGACAATGATGATGAAGATGGTGACGGTGATGACGATGAAGATTTTGATGATGATGCTGATGGCGATGATGATGAAGATGTTGACGATGATGGTGATGGTGATGTTTAGATGATGATCATGATGATGTTCAGAAGATCATGATGGTGATGATGGTGATGATGATGGAGAAAATGACGATGATGGATATGTTGATGAGGAACCTGCAGATGCCAATGATGACGATGATGGAGATGTTGATGAGGAACCTACAGATGCTAATGATGATGGTGATGACGATGAAGATGTTGATGATGATGGTGTTGGTAATGATGATGATGATGATGATGATGATGATGAAGATGAAGATGATGGTGACATGATGGAGATGTTGATCTGATGAGGAAGATGATGATGATGATGATGGTGATGATGATGAAGATGTTGATGACGATGATGATGGTGATGAAGATGATGATGATGAAGAAGATGACGATGATGATGGTGATGAAGATGATGATGATGAAGAAGATGACGATGATGGAGATGTGTTGATGGGGAACCTAGAGATGACAATGATGATGAAGATGGTGATGGTGATGACGATGAAGATTTTGATGATGATGCTGATGCTGATGATCATGCTGCTGCTGATGATGATGATGATGAAGATGTTGACGATGATGGTGATGGTGATGTTCAGATGGTGATGATGATGATGATGATGATGATGATGGAGATGTTGATGAGGAAGGGGGAGATGACAATGATGATGAAGATGTTTATGGTCATGAAGATGATGATGATGGTGATGGTGATGATGATGGAGATGATGGAGATGATGGAGATGGCGATGAAGATGATGATGATGATGATGATGGTGAAGATGATGAAGAAGATGATGATGATGGAGATGTTGACCTGATGACGATGAAGATGATGATTATGGTGATGATGATGAAGATGTTGATGCTGATGATGATGGTGATGAAGATGATGATGATGGAGAAGATGATAATGATGGAGATGTTGATGAGGAACCTACAAATGCCAATGATGATGATGATGATGATGGTGATGACAATGAAGATGTTGATGATGATGGTGATGGTAATGATGATGAAGATGATGATGATGATGGTGATGGTGATGGTGATGTTTCGATGATGATGTTCAGAAGATGATGGTGACATGATGGATATGTTGATCTGATTCAAGGAAGATAATGATGATGATGATGATGGTGATGATGATGAAGATGTTGATGATGATGATGATGGTGATGAAGATGATGATGATGAAGAAGATGATGATGATGGAGATGTTGATGTTGATGGGGAACCTAGAGATGACAATGATGATGAATATGGTGATGGTGATGGTGATGGTGATGACGATGAAGATTTTGATGATGATGGTGATGGTGATGATGATGAAGATGTTGATGATGATGGTGATGGTGATGTTTAGATGATGATCATGATGATGATAATGATGATGTAGATTTTGATTTGATGAGGAATATGATGATGATGATGATGATGGTGATGATGATGAAGATGTTGATGATGACGATGATGGTCATGAAGATGATGATGATGAAGAATATGATGCTGATGGAGAATATGATGCTCACAACTCCCTCTAGTCTCTCTCTCCCCAACCATCAATCTCTCTAGATCTCTCTCTCTCTCTCTGTCTCTCTCTCTCTCTCAAACACACACACATACACACACATTATGTCACTTTACATTCTCAAACCCATACCCCCTCCATCCATATCTATCTCCAACTTTCTCCCTCCATCCCTCACCCTACCTTCTCTCCCTCCCTCTCTCATCGCCTGTCTCTCACCTTCTATCCCTCCCTCATCTTTCCCTCAACCTATCCCAATCTCTCCATCACTCCCTCTCTCTCCATCGCCACCACTCTCTGCATGTCTCCCACCAACACTTTCTGTCCCTCCCTTCCTATCTCTTATTTCGTTCTATCCCCATCTATCTCTCACTCCCTCCAAATCCATTCCTCCCCATTGTCCCTCTCCCTCCCTCGCTCTATGTCTCTCCCCCCCTTGTATTCTTTATTTCTCTCTCACATCCCCCTTGCCTCCATCCATTCCCCCTTGTCACTCAAGTCTCACTTTCAACTTCTAACCCTATACCTCTTCAGAACCTATTCTACTCCTAATAGTGCTCTCAAGCTCCACTTCCCTTCACCCCCTGTAGCCCATCATGTTCTCATTCCCTTCATCTCTCCCCACTCAAGCTTCCAACATCCTTCTAAGCCCTTGACCCTTTCCCACCCCTATTAAATATTAACCATAGATTCCCTTGAGCCTTCCCCACCCCTTCTCAAATATTAAACAAAATTTCCCTTGACTTCTACACCCCCTCTTTCTCAAGTATTAAACATGTATTTTATGATTTGAATAACGCGAGCGCGTTTTGTAACTATATAACGCGTACGTGTTATGTAGTTATATAACGCGTACGCGTTAATTATTGATATAACGCGCACGCGTTATTTAGTTATATAACGCGTACGCGTTAGTTAAATCTAAAAGCGCGGCAATATTTTTGAATTTAAACAGGCCGAGTCACATGCTCACATGTCAACAATAATCCTATGTGTATGCTTTGGAGTTTGCTTCGGTAATTCCAAACCTGTGCTATGTTAATGAAAAACCAAAGCTAATTGGGTATTTCTTCCAGTTTCTGGAGAAGCCTGTGCTTAGCCACTCGCTACAATATGCTACACAGAGTCATTTTTGACGAAATCTTAGACACAAATAGCATTTTTTCTGCAGATTCCAAATATGTAACTTTTATTTTGAAATATTAATTTTTCCTATTTTCTTTCAATTTCTTTTCTGTCCTACCTCCTTAACTCGTGAAACACATTGTTAGTGTTTCTTCCATAACTTTTTCAATTCTCAATCATTTCAAAAAAAAATTGTATGGTGCACAAGAGGACACTAACCTCCACGTTCTATGAAAAACCCATTTCAAGAATTTTGCATTAAGACCTTCAAAGGCTCTACCCACAAAAGATGTACTATTTTTGAGGTTTGATCACTTAGACAATTATAAAAAAATTATAAAATTACTAATTTAATTTTCGAAAAATAATGGCGCACAAGTGCTATGTGTTCTCTACATGCATGCCGATTTTTGTAGCTTGATTCCATCATTTAGGCCCTCAAAGGCTCTACCCACAAAAACATATACCTTATCATTTGCCTGAAAAATAAAAAGTGTCTGTTAGGAAAACTGAAACTTGACATAGCTATGCAAATTTTCAATACATAAAAGTTATATATTCAGAAACGTGATTCAATTTCCTACATTTCATCTTTTTTACTCAATGCAAGATATTTTCCGTAAGTAAATCAAAAAATCCAAGTAAGTTGAGGGATGCCTGCTTTTTCAGTTTTCTATTGCATCTAACGTGCCAAAAGTGACCCTCATTAGCTTGCACTGACCCCATATCATATAAGGAAAACTGAATGGAGGGAAGGAAGAATGTCTACTGTTAAGCCTAGCCAGTCTAACTTTCTAAGGACAACCGGACAACAAGATAATCGAACGGTGAGCACGTTTTTTAAGGTACAGACACATGTCATTTTTTAATTGACTTGAAAGACAAGGAATCTATAATAGTGTCAGAATCTGATGAGACTTGTAGAGATTCATTGAGAATGTTACACTTGTTTTTGTTCAGTAATTACTTGCCACAATAGCACACTTAGTATATAAATTATTATATTTCTCGTTACTCTTGCTAACCTAGTCAGTGGGTTTTTTACACGGGGGCTTCACTAGAAGGCAATATAATATCACGTTCATTCATATTGCAGTACTAAATATTCATGAAAACTTAAAAATTATATTGCTTATATATTAAGGGGCAAATGGTTTTTATTTATTTAATGTAACAATACAAAAATACTTTGGGGTCTCTTTTATATGGGCGGGCTGACAAATATCCGCCAAATGGAGATGGCGGGATCATAGCCGGATGAGAAATCGGGTTGAGGAAAGGCTCGGGCTTACCAGTACATAGGGAAATCGCATCTTGAGGCATGCTTGAGGCCAGGGGTTTCATGGTGAAGTGGGTTGCCAGTCGATCATAGTCGAGAGAGAGTGGTCATTGATAGCCAATTGTTACCAATAGCCTTGGGAGGCTCTAAGCCTCCAGGGCCTGTTATAGGCCCTTGATAGGCCTTGGGGGTTTGAATACCCAACCACTCGTGCCTATTACAAGCCTTGGGAGGTTTAGTTAGCCTCCTAGAGCTTGTTACAGGCCTTGGGGTCTTGGATACCTAGCCCACAACAAGTTTAGTCAGCGATTGGGGAACTACAACATGCAATCTAAATGTTGTACTCTGTGCATTGGCTCTAGTGACATACAAGAAGTGATCTCCTATCTCTTCATTAGACCATTAGATGTTGCAAATCATAATGATATGTGGTTGAGTAATTGCATTGTGGGTGAAGTAATGTGCATCCACAATATACATCGAAAGAAGCAAGGTGCATTGTAGAATGGATGTGGGGTCATAAGAGGGATATCATATCAGTATACTAGGTAGAAATATAAAGGGGTATAAAAAATGTCAATGAAAAAATTGATACATACAATATCTAGTCAAAATAGGGGTTTTTTTAAATTGAGAAGGCATATCGGGAGGGGGTTAAAAAAAACGATTTTGGAAGGTATTTTCTAATATTTAGTGAAATTAGGGGTATTGTTTCATATGCCAAGAACGAACGTCCTATGATAGCGGTTTATTGAGTGAAGCCCCCGTGGTTTTTTACCCATGGTATGGGAGCAACCACAATTTTGTAGAGCATGTTTAGTGTGCCCCTAATCCTATTGAAAGGCGTGAAATGTTTAGTGTAAAGCATGTACAGTTCTTCCACCAATAATAACTCTCTTGAATTCTCCCAAGCCTCTATTTTTACTTGTATGCTCTTATCAACTATAGATTATAGAATCAAGGATCTTTGCATGTTTTTGATTTTTCATTCTTCTTCTCAGCCATTTTCTTCTTTAAGGTTCAGAACAGAGGTGCATATTCCAGATGACATTATGGTTTCCAAGTACTGCTAATTATAATGCCACTCGTAGGAAATGTATTATATTGTTGGACTTACACTCTCAGAGAAATCATAGAAAAGCAAATAGAAAGAGATTTAACATAAAATACTGGAATTGGAAAGTTCAAGGTCCAAACATGTACCTTATATGAGTTAGAAAGCTTATTAATATGTATTGAGTGAATCCACATCTTATTCAGGAAACAAGTACCCAAATGTTTTTAGAATATTTTCGAAGTTAATCAAGTTCATTTGGCTGCCTTCCATGGGACAAGCCAATCATGGGGTATTATGAAAAACATTGAAATATTTACTTTACTTGTAGGATTTACTTTAATTCATTCAATGAATTAGTCAAAACATTTATACTTCTATTGTGAGTGTGTATTATGTTTTGATGATGTCAATGTAACGTTTTTCCCAAAAGCTATACAAATTGATTTTCATTCCTTGTGTTTTTTTTCTTTTCAACGTTCCTCTGCCCCCTGTGAGACAATTGCTAATAATACTTCATTGTTATTGTGCTTTTTTCTTTTCAACGTTCCTTTGCCCCAGTGGGGCAATTGCTAATAATACTTCATTGTTATTGAAATGAGTATATTGATTTGAGGACACCTTGGTACATCCACTATTATATATACATGTGCTATTTATTATTATTTATATATGTTGGGAAACATTCAATATACATACACATGGCAATCATAAAACATAAAACCGTAGAAAACACACATATTATATTAACGATAAGAAAGGAATAAGGTGGGGAAGCGAAAGGAGGATGGAGTGGACTACAGTACCACGTACAAAGGGAGGCGCTGTAAGAACGAGAATGCACTACTATAGAAACACACGCTAGTACATTCAAAAGTAGGACCTGCACAAACGTGCATGAAGTCTTTATTTAACTTGAACTGATTTATCTATGAAATATGAAATTACCAAGTCTGGACTCAGGAATAGTGCGTTTTAAAGTGAACGTCCGTGTAATTGACGCCATAGAAAATGCCGTCGTCTCTCTGAACCCTAACGGTCTCGCCCGTAGTAAGCAGGTCTTCTTGGACGTAAGAGAATTTGACGTCGCACTTGGCACTGGTACCCATCATCGTCACTTCCACCGTCTGATTAGCGTTAACCGGCGCATGGTAAGTGCTTGTTACGGTCTTGAGCGTTTCCGTTGTCCCTCCCCACTCCCCAGACACGGTAAGTTGAGCAGAGACCTCTACTTTCCCTTCCGCTACAAAAGGGATTCCCGTTTGGAATGTGGTTTTGATGCCGGTGGAAAAAGATACGCCTGTTTTCCAACTGGTGCTCTTCTTTTCTGTGTAGGAAAAGCTAACTTGCAACGTGGTGGGCTGATCGGAAGTGTTCGTGGCAGTGGCCTTGTCCAGAACCAGCGGTTGCAAGTCATAGATGTGAGCGGTGTCCATGTGGTATATAACTGAATACACCTTCCGCGAGAACGTGGGCTCGTCGACGCGGAGGATGGCAGTTCGTTCCAATGAGGCCGTGCCAGCGTTCAAACAGCTCGTCTTCCCCTCCGTCGTAAGACGTTTGCAAAACCAATTATTGCCAAGGCATCGGAGTGCCACCGTCTGATCATCAATCTTAACGGGCAGAAAGAGCAAGTCCTTATCAGACGAATCATACTGGACCGTATCAGCCCATATCCAGTTAGGACTCCATCTCCAGAATTTGTTCCAGTGTAAACATTTCAGCCTCACGGTCCCGTCCCCAACGGGCACCACTTCGTGCCTCACGCTACCATCGCCGATATCGGTCGTGTTGAATTGAAGATACTCATGCTTTTCAGTCCAGAAAGCAGCGAGATACATGTCGTTGTCTCCTTTAAAAGCAACATACTTGGGTAGCGTGGCAAGCAATCCAAGGTCGTAGAATATCATAACGCCACGTTCACCAGGTTTGTCGACCTCGCCGGCAAATAAACAGTTATGCAGTTTATGTTCCTCACCGAGTGGCCAGCGAGCGGCGAACTTGTTGAGCTGCACTGATCTCAAACTCACATTGTTAGAGTCCAGCAATTCGGGGGCGAAGAGAGTACACGACCAGCTGGACTGATCGGTATTGATGGAGTCCTCGCCGGCAAAGATCCACCAGGTGCTGGAGGTCTCTCTCCTCCAGAATTTGTTGTTGTAGCTGCATTTTATGTGCACGTAGCTTTTATCAGTAGGGTCTCTCACCACCTCGTGCTTTACGTAAGGACTACTCAAATCGTCATAGCCGAATTTCAGAAACCCGCCGTTTCCATCGCCTAAGTGCAAGCCCAAATACTTGCCGTTATCTCCTTTAAAAGCTACGTATGGGGGTAAACCCTCGACGGGCATCTTGGACGAGGGAAAACCATCGACTGCCATCTTGGACGAAGATCACACTTGCTATTGCTTGATCGCAATGGGAGAGCATACACGGCTTCTATGCTCAGACACTAAACAATCAAATTTCCCGATGCCTAAGACAAGCATGCGAGCTTTCTTAAATAGCCTATTGAGTCTGTATAACGGTCACACAAAAAAAAGATTGTTTCACATGGGAATATTAACATGACCGACAAGCACACAAAACTTACCGATGTTAAAAATAACAGATGGGGATATTAACACCACACAAAAAAAGATTGTTTCACATGGCCATATTAACATGACCGATAAGCACACAAAACTTACAGATGTTGTTTCACATGGGAATATTAACACCACATATGTAAAAAAAAAACAGATGTTTCACATGGGCATATTAACATGACCGACAGGCACACAAAACTTACCAATGTTAAAAAAAACAGATGTTCTTTCACATGGGGTTGGGGATATTAACACCACAGATGTTAAAAAAACAGATGTTTCACTTACAGATGTTAAAAAAAACAGATGACGTTCTTTCACATGGGAATATTAACACCACAGATGTTTCACATGGGCATATTAACACCACTTCCCGATGCCTAAGACAAGCATGCGAGCTTTTCGAAATAGGCTATTGAGCCTGTATACTGGTGAGTGGTGGCGGTCACACATAACTTACAGATGTCAAAAACTACAGGATATTGTTTCACGTGGTGATATTAACGCCTTATCCCTGCAGCCAGGTCAGAACGGGCCTGTCCTCTGAGCTGGTCAGAACGGAACGGGCCTGTCTTCTCTCAGACAAGGACAACTGAGTCCCCTCATCCATGCCCTTATCCCTGCAGCCAGGTCAGAACGGGCCTGTCCTCTGAGCGGGTCAGAACGAAACGGGCCTGTCTTCTCTCAGACAAGGACAACTGAGTCCCCTCATCCATGCCATGTTACGAATGAACCCATGCGAATCAAATTTGAAGAGCAGGGTCCTATGAAGGGTTATGATATTTTAAGCTCCTGGGGTTTGGGTTTGACAAGCTAAAATAAATAGCAGGTCCTATTTCCCAATGAACGGTTATGATATGATATTTTCAGCTATTTAATATTCACAAGTTAAAATAAATTATTTTTTTTATTTGAAAATATAATAATACGTCAAAAATTCAATGCATATTAAAAATAATTTGATGGAAATCTTAATATGGTAAGAAAATTTGGTTACTTTTTACTCCATGGTTTTTGGTCATTGATGAATGTTTTAGTGTATGCTAGTTATATAACCTCAAAAGGTTATATAGAAAAAAATTTAGAAAAAAAAAACATAGTTGATAATATGAAAAAACATTTATAGTCAATGGAGTTTAGAAATTTTCATACATAAATATAAATTCAATTTTTAATATAATAACTTTTACTGAAAAACATATAAAATAACACAATTTTAAAGCAATGTTGTTGTGATGTTGAAAAATAAATATTTTTAAGTGAAACCTTATAAAATAATATAGCAAAAAACTATTGTGATATTCCATATATGAAAAATCAAATAGTCATTAAGAGGGAGATGGTTTGGCAAGGTCTATAATATGCTCCACAATGCACACCACTAGCTAGCCAGGTAAAGCTTACCTCAACCATACAAATAACTAGCTAAGCTCCAACTAGTCAAGACTAGGGAACTAATAAAACAACCATCAAATTGATCTCAAGATACAACAAACTAAGCATTCCAAATATTGAGCTCAACAAAGGGAAGGAATCTCTTTATATATGATTCTTCCCACTCAGCTCTATGAGCTAGAAGAGAGATAGAGTATCCTTGAGGAAATAATAAATAGGGGGAGTGGCTTTTTATGGCTCTGGTGGTGGATTTATATGCAAGTCGGTGGGTTTCGTTCGGGTGGCTTCATCCTTCCTTTTCCCATGCAAGTGGTATAGTTCAATCTTGTTCTTACTCAACAAAGGGAAATGGTTGACATCTCCAACACTGTATGATATACCCTATGAATGAATAGGGAAAGAAATGGTGGAAACTTAGCATAAACAAAGTGTTTTGCGAGATTATCGCAATGAATCTCATCGTAGTGTTTTCTAAGATTCTCAGAATGAATCGTATTGTAGTGTTTTGTGAGATTCCCACAAAGTGACTAGAAACATAGCATTTCGAATGTTAGTTATCAAACAACCTCCCTCGAAGGAAAGTTGAATTGATACGTGCTTCACTAAATTACAAATTCAATTAATAAATAAACTAATCTCATAATAATTTATTTAAATATGATTTTTTATTTTTTTTCCTTCGAAAAAATGTAATTTTATTTTAGAATAAAAACAAAATTATATTTTGTAGAATACATGTACCCCACATATCACTCTATTAAAAAAGGAGATCTTTCAAAAGATTCAACATAAACCGTCTCTGAACTATCTATACAAAAGCTTTGCTTACGTAAATCCCAAAAAATAGTACTGATTACGTATTCCAACATATCATTCTATGTAAACATTTGTGCATCTAGGCCTATGTTGAAACATCATTGTAGACATCAATAAACAAAACTGATATGCAACTCAATCCACACATTATGACTAATTAGCAGGAAGGACCAACCCTCCATGAAAGGTCTATGGTAAAATTCAAAATGATCTCCATTGTGGTACTTAGCAATTTCCCAAAATATAGTTGAATGCCTTCTTTAGATAACACGTTCGCCTTCGAATTCTGCTCCCTGTAGGCATTGTGGAAAGTGTAGCAATCAAAATACTCCATGATGCAAATCACTTCTTGGAGCAAAATGGACACAATTATCAATGTCCTTGTTGGAGAAAGTTCCTTGATCACTTTCCGATCAATACTTACTTCATCATTGAGAAGTGAGACATGGGGATTCATGCTAGTAAGCGAGATGGTGAGTCACTTCCTCTTTCGTTGTGTATGTGAATGGTTAAGACGTAGACTCGACCAGAAGAGTTCATCCATGTATATATTGAATGGCTATGCTAGTATTTACATGGAGGTCAATGTACTACTCAAAGCCCCCCAAAAATCATAGATAAAAGCTTGACTTATGATTGGATATCACTATGAGTGTTTCAATGAATCATGATTCATTAAGATTGTCATTTGGCATGTGAATTAGGATTTTAGGGGAAGAGGTGCCTTAACCATTCCTATTAGAATCACAAATTTGAACCGGATTAAATATTGACCCTTTCTCATGCTTCTTCCACTATTGAGTTCAACACTTGCTCAAGTTGTTTCCACCATCACCGTCGACCCCTACTCCAACTACTTCCACCCTTTATTTCTATATTCATTCATAATTTGGGTATATCATACCCTCTTCAGACTCTACGGGCTTCGCTTGAGCAAAGGAAGGACACATCCACCCTAACATCGCTAGTCCACCACCCACCCGCATAAGTGCACATCACCATGAGAGACAAAAAAGACGCCTCCCTTAATGATTATTTCCTCCACTAGATTATGTCTCTCCTCTAGTTCGTAGAGCTGAGCAGACATAAACATATATAAACTCTTTCCTTCTCTTAGTGGAGCTCAATACTTGTTGGGTTGTTCCTACAGCTGAATGATTTTTTAGGTATGTGCAACATGAGAATAGTTTTTTGTTGTGTTATTTTATAAGTATTTATTTGCTTCTTCTCGGAAATGAGCAAAGCTTGTCATTGAAGTGATTCAAGATAATAGTATTTGCATTCATAAACATATTTTTTAGATATACTCCCTCTTTTGTATTTATCGATCTCTATGTTCAATGGAGATTGCATAGATTTTATTTCATTTTCATCCAACCTTGATTTTTATGTTAGAAGTTTTACTACTGGCGGATTTAATCTCCATTGGTTATAAATATTTTTCAATGGATTTATTCATATTGTCAAGTATTTTTATGTCGTAGGCATTTTTCACAATGAGAAACGAAGTAGAGACACTGTGCAAATGTTCCTCATCTGTCAGTCCATTGGATCAACCCCATGTGTCCTCGCGAAGAGGCCATCGAATTAGTCTTCTCCGGGTTTTTCCTTGTTCCTTCGGGTAGCTTGGCCGTCACAATGAGACAGCTGATAACAACGCCCTTTTCTTGACCTCATTTTTGGATGCCAATACATTGAGGCTCGACTTGGTACAGTCGAGAAACACCATCAAGGACTCCATGGGAATAGCCTTGAACCTGGAAGAGCTTCACATTGGTGTAGAAAAGGTCACGCTTCATGAAATGGATCTGCTATAGGACGAGATGGAGAATCATGGTGGTAATGGAAGTCTTCCAAAAATTAGAAACACTAATGAACCAGCAGAAATCGGACTTATCCTTAAGCACGATGTGGTCTAGCACCAGTACATACAGTTGATTGGCCTTGCTGCAGGAGAGAACTCATAATCCGAAGTCGTTGTGGACAAGGATTGAACATGAGACCTAGAGGATCATCTTCTCGATCTCATGCTCCATGGATGACCTCACGGAAGGCATGCAGAAGGTTGAGTTCATCTAGGGTTTGAGTCTATGGTCCTCATCCCTGGCCTTCAAGAAATGCTTGAAGCTTGATGGTGTGATCCTAGCTTCCATCCAGGAATTATATTTACAACCCCGATCATATTCTCCATGGTGGAACTTGATCCCTTCAAATTTAATTTGAAATATAGCCCTGCGTTGCTTTTAGAACTCGCCCAATTCTAGAATGCTCTGTTTTCTATCGATCTACGATCGATATAATTTTCTTTAGAAGAAGTAATGGATTGATATAGTGATAGATTGATAGATTTTGAAGCTTTTAACTTGTATATGTTGAATCTTTGTAAGTTGCATCAACCCTCATATGCTCTTCAGCGTCACACATTCATTTGTGCTCAATGCCTTCAAAGATCCCAATGTTTCCATACTTCTTTCTTGTTCATTTAGAATGGACCATCTACGGCCTTACCACATTTTCATTTTCGGTTTCAGATTTTCGGGGTTTCCCTTTATCATGTTTTTCACCATTTTCCCAAAAGTCCCTAACCCAATGGTTTTCCACTAAAATTTGGTTGACATGTCTGAATATAATGCCTCGCTTGCTAAACACACAAAAATAAATAGAATCCAACTATTAGATAGAGTAGGTTTAGTCTCTTAGTTAATAGACAAACCATAGCTTTTGACTATGAACAAAACTAGGTGGCTACACACAGTAACTCCAAGGATTATGTATTTTCTTAATGATCTAAAATATGTTGGCTGCAATAAAACCATAGAATTAAGCAGTCAATAGTGAGAGGATAATCTCCAGTGTGTTTTATCTTCTCGTTTTATTTGCTCTCTCTCACAAAAAAATTCAGTGCCTAGAGAAACAACACAATATTCACCAGGGTCTGTCTCAATGATTAACAAAAATATTTGCCAAGTAGGAATGCAGATGAATCGAAAATTAGTTGATTATCAGCTACATGGGACTTCATATGCAAAGGTATTCAAAGCATTCAATTATAATTTAGGTACAATAACTTTTTCTTTCGGTGATGAAACACTACCAATAAGCCGTTAATCTTTATTTCCTTTCTGAAGAGGAATAATAGCTATAAATTATTCTTTGGTTGTATAGCAAATTTAGTATGGAGTGGTCTTTACACATTTCCATAATACATAAAACTATAATATAATCATCACCAGACTGAGGCAAGTTATCTTAGAATAATTTTATGGGGTAGTCATATTTGCTTAACTTGATTTCAAAGCTAAGGTCCTCTAATACTCCTTTGAAGGTAACAACCTATGTCCATTTTAAGCATTTAGTTTCATGTCTATGTTTTCTATATGAACTCGCATTGCACAACCAATTTATTGTTGTTCTTAGAAGTTCCTCTTATTCCAAATCAAAGAAATCAAATTTGATATCAACTTCTGTCTTCTGCAGTCAACTCTTAGAGATCCTCCAAAGGAAAATGTGTACAAAGGTGTTTCAGCATCATACACTGTTGTCATTTTAAGCTACTGGATAATTGTGTTTGTTGGCTATCGGGCATTTGGTTCAGATGTTGAAACATATATCTATTATTCGAAGTTCCTTGACAACCCCATGATGGGCCATTTTTATGGAAACCGTGTTTGTTGTGATGTAGATTTCAATTTGTTTTCAGGTAAATACCTATCTATATGTGTTTAGATGTAATCATGTAGTGAGTGAGAATGAATTCCAATGTAGTTATTATTTAATTAATAGCCTAATATGTATTTGGATGAAACTACCTCGCATATATATTACAGGCCAACATATGCCTATTTTGAGGAAAATTTGATACCAAAACATGAAGGAACATTTTCTCTAAGCCACTACATCACATGCTTCATTTTGATATTGATTACTTTGATTGTTGTTTCTATTCCATTTTTTGGAGATTTTGTTGCACTTGTGGGGCAATTGGATTTACTCCTCTTGATTTTGTATTGCCTGCCATGGCTTTCTTGAAGGTTGGAAGAAGGCCTAAGAATACGTTTCTCTTCTTCCTCTTATTATTCCCGAATATTGTCATTATTGTGTGGTATTCAGTAGTGGCACTATTGGGCTCTATTGGAGCAGTTAGATTCATTGTAAGTGATAAAAACACATACAAGTTCTTCCATGACATGTAATTTGTAAGTATCATATTTCCTTTCGAGCGTGAATCTTACGGAATAAAGTTTTTTTGTGGTCTGCTCTTCACTTTGGTGGCCACCAAATGTTGTAATTTGACCATGACAGGTTTGCTTATAAGCAAGTCTTCTAAACAATGTGATTAAAAAGATTCAACGGTTGTGCACTTTCTAAGCGAGATGGGATTAATATTTTGCAAATGACATCTTACTCATAAAGCTTTTGGAATTTCAAGTAATAAGTTCTATAAAATTTCTCTATATGCTAATCACAAGATAGGTGTATAAATTAAGGCAAAAACATATTGGTATCTTGGCTCATATGCAAAAACATATTGGATCTATTATGTCCAAGCAACAAATGAGAATAAATAAATTGAGAATGCAGAGTCAGTAATCATGAATAGTGTGAACTCAAGGAGAACTCTCTCCCAACCCTTGCATTTCAGTGGTTGTAAACAACAGAAGTGACTATGTTTAAACTGTTTTAAGAACTTTCAGGCAGTATCTCTCCAAAGATAATATTGAGCTAATACCAACTGCCAAAGTTCTGAATAATTTATTCTCCCAATATTTTACTCCATTAGAATTATCCAACCTTTACATTAGAAACCAAGAATGAAATAGAAGAAGCAACCTACCCTTATTTGTAAACTTCATCTCTCCATAGAGTAGCCTTTCAAATGCTTACATTCACATCGAATAGATAAATGCAGCTAAATCTAAGCTATGGACCTACATTTACATCAGAGAGCAAGAAAACACCTTTGTGTATCCTTGTATGACATGGTAAGTTATCTTATGACTAACATACCATGAATATCTAACTTCTTCTTTTCTATATTTATCATAATCAATCTAACCTGCAAGAAAACATGGGAATTCATCTGCAACATAATAAGTAGTGACCATTATTCTCCTGCATATTTTCTTTGCCTAAGAAATACTATAGCATTGATTTAATATGTAGACTCACCAACATTACTGTGAATATGGAACAGAGGATTGCAGACATAATTTTCCTGTAAAAATTATTTGTCATTGCTTTTATTTATTGTAACATGTTTGTAATTAGTCTAGAAACACCCATCCAGAGCTTGGGAAACATCAACTGATTTTCCTAAAAGGATTTTCTTCATCTTTCAATTTATTCCTTTGCCTTGTACTTTCATTTGAATTCAATTTATTTCCAATGAAGAAAGGAGCCACTATTGCAGGAGCTACTAGGATCAGTACTGCAACCCTTTCACAAGCCTCAAAGTATGCATTTGCTACTACAAAATAGCCTATGGAATTCCTGGGGAATCACAAGGTAATTCACATGCAAGACCAATGTTAGGAACTGTCACAATTTCCTCTTCTTTGCAATAAATAGAATTAGAAAAAATTGCACCTCGCCTCACATCATAGTGGAAAATTTCATCCAAAAAGATGAATTTTCATGACTTTTGCATCTCTTTGGCTAAGTGAATCATTCAGTCAAATCTGTGGAAGGACCTTCACAGGTATTTTCAACCAAAAAAGGACCACATCTTATTTACCATTCTACCATGTGAGTTTCCTTTCAAAGAAAATGGGCATCCTAAACAAGAAAATATGCTTCTTCTATTTTTCTCTATGGATTCCAAGTAAGAAAATAAAACAACTTAGAGGGACACATAATAGAAATTATTATAATTTTTTTGGTGTGATTTAGATAGTTATGAAGAAATGTATTGTTTTAAAAATATGTTTGTAGTTTCTATTGGCAAACAATTCTCAATATTTTTCAAAATTTTCTTAAATTCTTCACGAGAAAGAATTTGTCATTTTGTTTTGTAGTGGTAATTTTGTTTAAGAACAATGCTAATCTACTAAAAATTGTTACAACTTATGTTATATGACTTAGAATGCTAACTAACATCAAACCAAACTTCAACCTCGACTATTGTGCTCACCTTGGAAAACAAAATGGGCATTCACAGATCGAAATGGATATTCATTGACATTCCAAAGGAGCTTGTAGATAAACCTATTGCAAATCCATAATTTTCAAAACAAGAAATGACACTCTCTTGCTCTTGCTTTAGTTTTTCAAATTTGTATAAACTCGATTGATCACAAATGGAACCACTTAAAAGGGTCAAACTTAGCTAGGATGCAAAGCCACAACAAAGGTTAAGTGTTCAACCCAAAGCACCCAAGATTTACACTTAGCACCAACAAGACTGCCAGGAACAAGGGACCTCCCCTAACTAACAAGCCATCATCCTCACCATTGAACAAACAACCTATTGACTCTTTTTCAAAACATTTTTGATGCTACTAAGGATCAAAGCCAAGATTTTGTGTGTGTCACATTATGAATTTCTGGGTCATTAACTACTAGATTAACAACGTGAACAAGAACAAAGAATTTATTCAAAACAACAAAATAAATACTTAGTGATCCAAGTATGGGAACATAATAATTATGAATTGCACAACTCTTAAAAATAGGAGTCTTTTTTTATAACCCCAAATGATAACGATATTAAATAATTATAGACAACATGGTGTGAATGATTATAACAATCTCTTATTTATACTAATTTTTGAATCATCTATTTGTCATGCAGGAATTCTAAGCCATTCCTTATGTAGGCCCAATGAATGTTCTTATCTAATGTATTGTTTACTTGCACAAGTTGTCTCTTATACTGGGGAAATTTATCACACCAAAACCTGGAAATTTCACTAGACATTTTACTACTCATCTCTGAATTCAATTATGACCTCTTTCACATTTCAACAAGGAGTGGAAGAGAGAAAAAAACAATTTTAACATTTAAAATGGAAATTAGCTTTTAATTGCAATCCAAAACTCAATTACTTGAAATCACCAGTTGCTTACCCAATCAATATGGATTTCTGCGACTCCAACATGTCTATAAAACTCAAAGTGGTCACAACTAAAAATCGAAGAGAATAAGGATTCATAGTGGGAAATTTCTCATTTTGATCAGAAGCATGGCCTGGCAGTTGGATTCTGGAACTCATCCCAAATGCAAGCCTATCAAAAGCCACCACTTTCGACCCAACTACATTGGCCAGCGGTTTCAACACTTGGTTCCATGAGAAGACAAATGCTCCAAACCTGTGCAACATAATTGCAAGAATCCCAATTGGAGGGTTATTCTATTTGGTAATATAAGGGAGCCCATTGTTCGTGCCCTCAGTGCCCACAATAGAAATCTCAATAGAAGAATCCGCAAATTTATGATGGACTTGAACCCCATTGATGTTCCAACTCATCCTGATCTACTACAGCTATTATTAACCTTTTTTTCTTTTTCTTCTTCTTGTCACTAATCCTAGCCTCTTCATCTACTCCATCTTGATGCATTATTTCCATAGATATAAATCCAGGACCACCCAATTCAGCCGCCCCTGCATTACATTGAATTCTAGGCCTTAAAACACTCATTTTCATAATAGTTTCAGGCACTGCCCACTTTGTTTTTTCTTTGGAACCATATGCACTAGTTTTCTTTTGCAGTAACGTGGTACTATATGTTCTTCTCTTCTGTATTGAACATGCTTGAGTTGCAGGTACTACCCACTGCAATTTTGGGCTAAAAATTTTGTTAGACAATACAGTATTTAATAGAATTGAGTTGCACAAAAGGAAGTCCAGGTTGCTTGCAGCAATGGAAAGGATAGGTATGGGAAACCATGGATTTCATAACTATTAATTCCTGTCAGTTGAGGAAGCAACAAATGGGGCAGTTGATTTCTGTAAAACTGCACATAGTTATGAATAAATGGTAGTGGATTTCTATAAATTACAAAAATGGGTAGCAATGATTTTTTTGTATGCTTATGAAAACGAAATATTTATCTATCGATCAATCACGTCTATTTTGTTGTTTACCTACCTTCGTTCGGTGTCTTGATTTCATCCATAAATTCTAAAATATTATTCACTTTATCCAAAAACTTAACCTAAAATACTTTAACTATTACAAAGTCAACTTGTTTTCACAAAATGCTACTCATATTTTTAAATAATAAATATTTTATAATGGTGTATGATTTGGCGCATTCAAATGTTCCCATTTTCGAGGAACTTACTCAGTGACCCACCCACCTGAAGATGCATGAATGCTTTCGATTTACAATGTGGAAAGTCGGGGCCAGTGTGGCATCATTCTATTTAGCAACTGTTATATTTATTCAAGGTTCCCTGCACATGAAAGGCACAGAGGTAAGTAGTTGGTTCGATTGGAAACTTGAATGTTTACTGGTCCACTCCATAAACACCCATGTTCATGTTATTTTGTTTCCTCCTACTCTTGTATTGTTTTTTCATTTCATTTTTTTGGGAATTTTGCACCCCTCTTTGTATGCTTATTATTGTTGGTCGTAACCAGTTCCTTTTGACCTATTTTGATCTTCTTATTGGACATAAATGCAATTTTTTATTTCAGTTTGAATTTCTCAATACCGATAAATTTATGCAAACCCAATTTATTACTTGGCTCCCTTCATCGTTGGATTGGAGATTTTCTAACACAGTTTAATCGCTGTCATTTTTTGTTGTCCTTTGCTCAAGACTCCATCCCTGGGAAATGTAAATGGTGCTTACAATGGGGTTATAAAACTGTCGATTCTATTCGGTTCAAGCTGGCATGGTTCCTTCTTCCACTGCAACTTTTAAAATGTGTGATCCCATAAAGATTAAAGTTAAACCACAACCATGCCTTCAGAATGTAAGAATTTTCCTAACATCTCTCTATGTTTCTGTCAGTTGATGTGCGTATTTAGTCTCTCACTTTTGATCCTGCTCAGAACTTCCAAGTAATGAAATATATAGATGAATGAGCTTGAGCATGGTGGAAAAGATTCTTTTATAATAGGACATATCCACGTCAAGAAATGCTTGTCATTGAAAATATATTCATCGATTCCTCTCCATATTATTTAGAGGTCCATCAAATTGTTTCTATTATGAACATTTTAAAACATATAAAATTGTGTAATAGCAACAAGAGAACTGCCCAAGATGGTCTATAAATATAGTATGTATTGTCCCACTCCCTCCCTTGCCACTGCTATTTATAGTGGTTGATCTCAGCCAGGAAGTATGACATACTCTGCACTTATGATAATTTATAATACCTAATTGTGCTTCATGCAGGGTAACCCCTCTTATTCCAAATCAAAGAAATCAAATTTGATGTCAATTTCTGTCTTCTGCAGTCAACTCTTGGAGATCCTCCAAAGGAAAATATGTACAAAGGTGTTTCAACATCATACACTGTTATCATTTTAAGCTACTGGATACTTGCATTTGTTGGCTATTGGGAATTTGGTTCGGTTGTTTAATCATATATTTATTATTCTGATTTCCTTGAAAACCTCGTCACCGTACATTGTTATGAAAAACGTGTTTGCTGTGATTTAGATTTCAAGTTGTTTTCAGGTAAATACTTATCTATATGTGTTTAGATGTAATCATGTAGTGGGAGAGAATCAATTCCAATGTAGTTATTATTAATTAATAACCTAATATGTATTTGGTTGAAACTACTCCACAAATATATTGCACGCCAACATATGCCTATTTTGAGGAAAATTTGATACCAAAACATGAAGGAACATTTTCTCTAAACCAATACAACGCTTGCTTCATTTTGACATTAATATACCTGATATTTATTACTTTGATTGCTGCTACTATTCCATTTTTTTTTTAGATTTTGTTGCACTTTGTGGGGCAATTGGATTTACTCCTCTCGATTTTGTATTGCCTACCATGGATTTCTTGAAGGTTGGAAGAAGGTTGGAAGAAGGCCGAAGAATAATTTGTTCTTCTTCCTCTTACTATTCTTGAATGTTGCCATTATTGTGTGGCATTTAGTAGTGGCATTATTGGGCTCCATTGGAGCAATTAGATTCACTGTAATCAATACAAACACATACAAGTTCTTCCATGATATGTAATTTGTAAGTAGCATATTTCCTTTAGAGCGTGAATGTCAAGGCATCAAGATTTTTTTTTGGTCTACTCTTCACTTTGGTGGCCACCAAATGTTGTAATTTGACCATGATAGATTTGCTTATAAGCAAGTCTCCTAAACAATGTGATTTAAAAGATTCAACGATTGTGCACTTTCTAAACGAAATGGGATTGATATTTTGCAAATGACTTCTTACTCATAAATATTTTGGAATTTCAAGTAGTAAGTTCTATAAAATAGTGTTTTTATTATTTATCTTTTGAGATTTCTTTTATATTCATACTTTGCAAAAGAAGGTGCAATAATATGCGATAGGTTGATGTTGTTGGAGGAATTTAGCAAGAACTGCAAACCAAATTGTAAAAATCCATTCCTTCAATTACGAGGAAGGTGTTGCAAAATAATGTTGTTGGTGCACGAAAATAATATAAAGGAATTATCAAAATTGGCTGGAATCATGAAACAATATTGGAAACAAAGTTCCAAGGGAGAGTTAAAGGCTATACATTGCAGAATATATAAGTGGTATTAAGTTTTCTCTTTTTAAGGTTAGTGGCTACCAAGGCATGAGAATCCATGGAGGTTAGAATAGAGGCTGGATCCATAGTTCAATTTCGATGAATTAGAACCCCTACACATGCTTTAATAAATAGAATGTGTTGCTCATACATACTAAATTGACCCATGAAATGCTTGACCCTTTACCCCGGACAGAGGGTTTGCACTGTATAACATAACACCCTTATTAAGTTACAATTACAAATGAAAATATGATTGAAAGGATCTTGAGGGATTTTTCTTTCCTTCCCATAAAATAAAATAGAAATCCATTAAACAACTCAATCATAACTTTACCGTTGACCATGTCATAAATTCCAGGACTAATTTGACACATAATAGCTAAAAATATCCTGTATTCTGTCTACATCTAACGAATGGAACTTGTGATCATCAACACAGTAAATATAACAACACGAGATCATGATCCCTTAAGAGACAGTAATATGGTTTTACTAAAATACATAGCACACTGTGCTTGTTATATGCATAGTTACTAAATGGATGTTTGTGAAGATCCTACAGAAAAAATTACAAATAAACCACTTGGTAAAAGAATGTCCAAAACTATCCATAGACAATATTTTGACAAAGCATAACGCTATTTTCAGATTATTCAATATCGCTTTACAAAAATTTGCTTCCTTTTTTACTTTATAATACTCTGAATTAGCAGTAACTGCCAAAATGTTCATACTAAACTCGAAGATTCACAATGAAAACAAAATCATATATGTATTGTCTTTGTCGAATGCTGGTTTCTAAGGTAAGTCATGACAGAGCCCTTTGATTTTTGCGAGAGCCCTCACTGCCATAATGCATGGCCTGGGGATTCAAAAAGGTAGTGTTGGAGGAGCCTAAGTCGGCCTGTCGACTAGGTCTTCCACCTGACTTCTTGTAAAACATGTCGACAGTTGCATCGACCAGTACATGTTGGGTTGGTCAGTTGAACCGACAAGCATTTATATAACTGTATGTAAAATATATATATAGGTTGGTGAGCCAATTCATAGGGTAACTTGGATCTATTCATATATGTATTTTTCTGCATATCTTACTGAGTAATACAAGGCTTGTGCTTCTCTCCATATCTTGTCTATTACATTTGTATCTGTGTGTTTGCTTTCTCTCCCATCAATCCTTAATCTCTTGCGCTGATATCATTGATCATGCTCGCTATCAACTTATGTATGCATCACTGGCAACGAAACCAATGTTGTAGTCGAGGGGGTTACATTGATGGGAGAGAAAGATCGCTAATTACCTGCAAAATTATGCTAGAAGGAACAAGCTAACGATTGCTTAAGCAAGAGAAAAAATATTTTATGAGACACATGAGAATTTCTTGGAATCCGTGTCACTCGCGTTGAAGAAGCTCATGGATGAAAAGACAAGCCGATGAGAAGGAGCGCAAATTAATCGAAAAGCTGATCAACGAAGGTCATACGAATCTATCTGAATGGCGCGAGAAGATTGTCGGTGAGTTTTGTGAAGAATGTGCGATTGAAGAGTGAGTGTCCGTTGACGATATGCAGAAAAGGTTTTACACCAACCTAATCCAGCAGTTTTTGTGTTCTTTGTCGACACTTCTGTTCAAGTTCCTGGTCGACAAAGGCATAGAACATATTGTCGAGACTCGACCCTTGTTGATTCTGCCACTTCCAACCTCAAATTGGGAAGAAAAATAAATACGGAGGGAGAAATTCATACAAGAGCGAGAGTGGGAGTATTTCTTGAACAAATGAAGTTCTGTACTTCCCCAGTTTCCTAGAGAACTTCGGGCCGACATTGGGGGGGTATCCAAACATGTTTTGATGGAGTAGATGCATGATAAAGGTCGACAGACGAAAAGGCAACATGACCAGTAGTGAAAGATCCGACATGTTCGACACAGATAGAACAATGAGTCACAAAAGCACTCCAGATATCTAGAAGATTGAACGGGAGAAAAGGAAAAAGAGGCGAGACGAATTAAGGGAGCAGGCAAGCGTGCTCCAGAAAAAATGAAGATTGGGCATCATGATAGATGAGGAAGGAAATCCGCCATAGTCGATTTGAGCTCAAAAATAAAGGGGCGTTGATGAATACCTGTCACCGATGGATGAATACTTGTGGATAGACCATGGTAGTGCTCTCCAAGTAAATATACCCAAGGTAATAACGCCACCTTCTCCGCTGCATCTAACTCAGAGTGCTCGAGTGTAGGATATTGTCGAAGAATATCTAAGACTTCACGCAGGTCAGTCTGGTATTTCGATTCGACAAAGCAATGAAGGTGATGAAGTCGATAGGTTGTTGATTCATCGACCAAAAGAAGGAAACTGGGTCACTTTTTAGCCTGATTTTTCCAATATAAGTTTCCATCTACTCTATTCAGATCATGCAGAAGCACCCCGCTGCCACTACAAACATTGAGTGAATCATTGAGTTCTTCGGAAAACCCGAGGAGAAGAGAAATCTCAATTGAGCAAAATTTCACCTGGATTTCGACAGAAGAAGTCGAAGAATGCTGAGTTCTGAGACCCAATGAAGCGATCGAATTTCCAGAAACTGGAAGTGAAGGTGAAGAACCTGCTCTCAATACACATTTAGAAATAGTACCTGTTGAGTTTATCTAAGTAAGTAATTATGTCACTGGAAATAATCCACCGACTCCACCTGTCATCTTAGAGGTTCATGTAATAGAAGACATGTTGCATACCACAACACAACTTCTGTTCTACGAGGGTTATGAAGATCCTCAAAGACATTGGTTTGTCTGCGAATCAATATGGGAATCCAACGCACTCACGAGTGAAGACTGATAGATGGCGCAATTTACTGGCTCTTAGCGGAAAAGAGCACTCACCTGGTATATGGGATATGTTGACAAAACACCAAATGCGACAAAAGCACAAATAAAGCAGTTTTTCTTATCTTTCTTCAAAACTCCGGATGCAAAGTAACTCGCTGCTGAAAAGTTAAATACCACAATACATAAACCAACCGAAACCGTAAGGGAGTATGATAAGAGATTTAAAGACCTCTTGAGCCACATTGATTATGATATTGAGGAAAAACTCTTGATCCAATGGTTCATAGTTGGACTCTTACAAAAAATTAAAGTGCACGTTCGTTGGAAGAATGTCACCACATATGAAGACACCTTGAAAAAGTCTCTACAAATCGAAATGGATGACGACTACCCTCTGGCACCTGTCAATAGACATATTGAAGAGTGTCTAAACAACATGCAGCAATCCATCCAGAACATCAATCTGGGAGGAGCAGAATTATGGTGTACAAAATGTTCCATTGCAAGACACACGAAAGACTTATGTCATCAAGAGGACCAACGGAAAGATGTTCGACTTGTACATACAAGACGCTTCTGTGATATTTTTCAAGATTACGACTTGCATGCTACAAAAGACTGCCCTTATAACCTGAATAACAATCAGGCTAAGTGGTGCGAAATATGTGAAGTCAATACTCATCCCGCAACATAATGCCATCTGAATCTAAAGAACAAACATAATTACAATGCAGTATACCAGACCAATTTTGTCGACCAAAGAAATGACAGGAACAAAAAGAGTGATAGATATGACCACAATGACCGAAATGATATATATGACCGGAATGATAGAAATGATAGATATCCAAGATATGACAGTCGAAGATATGATCGATGCAATGACAACTACAACTGACGCGGAGGATACGCAGGCCGAGGTCGCGACAATGTTAGTCGAGATTGCCAACCTCGGTGACCTGGACAATGTTTCACTTGTCTTAGTGAAGGACATCGCCATGCATATTGTCCTTATAAAGATCGAACAGATCTTAAATTTTGTACAAAATGTGGAGTATGGGATCACTTCTTGGAGGATTGCCCTACTATGCTTGAGAAAATTACAAATAAAAAGAATGTTAACGTCTTATCGTGTGTTCCCAAATGTGATGTGATTAGAACAAAGAATCTACAAATTGTAACAAGACAATGTACTTGAACTGGTCAAGGTAATCCCTAAATAATTAAAGTAATAAATAAAGAGGATTATCCAAACGCAAACAAGCAAAAATATTTGTATAAAAATGCATCTGATATATTTCATGAACTAGCAGCACAAGAAGATAATGAGGAAGTTCGACAGGAAGAGATTAATGAATTGGTTAATCTTATAACTAAGGAAGAAGCTGTCAGAAAGTTAATTGACTTGTTGTACAATATCAAAATAAATCTGTTGAGCATAGACAAGCTAAAAAAATATGTCGACTGAACCAAAAAGATAAGAATGATGCCGACCATCTCATCGACCTCGAAATACACAGATACCATGTCTGACAAGTTGTACTCGATTTTGGTTCGCAAGTTAACATCATGACTCATGATACTTGGGAACAATTAGGTTGGCCTCAGCTTCAAGAATCAAGCATCTATTTAAAACTTGTTGATCAAGGTTTGATTGAACCAATTGGTGTGTGGAGAAATGCCAAAACTTCCATAAAAGGAATAGTGACAAAAGTCAACTTCGAAATTATAAATCCAAAAGATTGAGCCAGTTCATTCCCAACCCTAGTTGGTCGACCATGGGGCCGAAAAATGAAAGAATCGATATCTCTCGATAAAGGTCTCATTAAACTCAAAGGAAATGGCCAAAAGGTGATAGTACCTATATTCCCATCTCAAGGAGAACTGTGGTCAGAACCTATGGAAGATGATAATGACATATGAAAGTTGTATCAAATAAACAATAATGAAGATTATATTGATCCCAACATAAGGAGAACTCTACCTTGGAGATCCTGCATCAGTCGGATACAACTCCGACACTGAACTGTATGACTAGAAAATGGAACATTATAAACTTCAAGTGAAAGAATGCTAGACAATTGAAGCCATCTCTAAAAAAAAAATCAAGAAATGCTTCTCTATCTTGACCATTCCAAAGATATTTGACATAAAAATTCGTGAATATCCAACTTTAGCACCATTGAAAAGTGACTCGACACATACTCCTGTGTTGTGATGCAAAGAACGAGAATCTCTGTCAGTACATGTCGAGAAAGTCTCAAAGCATGTCGGAGAACAAGGGAGATTGCAAAGTCTAGTTGGGACATTTACAGGACAAGCTGCAAGATGGTGGAACATGCATTAGTCAAGACTCCAAACATGGACCACTGCATCAACATATTTCGTTGAAAGGTTTGGAGATAAGAAACTAATGGCTCAGAATGAAATCCTGATTTTCACACAAGGATAGGACCCTGAAGCTCACATCGACAAGTGCGAAAGGGAGTGGAGAAGACTGGACATAAAGATGAAAGAGCATGACCACATCTCTTTCTGAACATGCTCGACGACTTGCCAAATAAATGGTACAAGATGGAAGAAGCAAGAGGAGAGACCTTCATTTGGAAAGAACTAAAAGATAACTTCATCAAATAATTCCAGTTTTCTCCAAAGGATGAGCAGCTAACTGAGGCGAGTAACCAAATCAAAACGTTTCTGCAACCGATGAAAAATGCGAGTAACAGTAGAAAAGCAACCACTTGTTCGACAAATCGTTGTCTGCCATAACATTTATTCGAAATAAGTCCAACATTCGACATGATTGCGACTAGAAACAAAGAAAACAGTCAGAAATAGTTTTCAATGGAAATAAGATCATCTAGCCATGTCGAATCCATTCAGAATAGCTTTCAAAGTGGAGACTGCAGAAAAAGAAGACCTCGAAAGATTAACAGAAAAATATTTCCCACCAGCATTGACGTAGATCAAAGAATGGGAAGACCAATCAATGATATCCAAGCACTAGAGTGGATGGATGCGAAAGTCAAAATAAAATTAATTGACATATCCAACGGCGACAGACAGAAAATGGCGAAAATTGGTGATTACTGGAATGAAGAGCAAACAATAGAGATCACTAGCCTCGTTAAATAATTTTAGGATGTATTTGCACGAGATTATAAAGACTTGAAAGGACTTGTACACGAGATGGGTGAAATGAAGATTAATATCAAGCCAAACGCCAAGCTAGTAAATAAAATACCATACAAACTTGCACACAAATATAAATACATTGTCAAAAAGGAGATCGACGACATGCTAGCCATAGGAATCATATATCCGATCAATCAATCTAAATGGGCAACCCCGATGGTCGTAAAACCAAAGAAACATGATCCGACGTGACTGCGAATATGTGTCGACTTTCGCAAACTTAATAAAGTAACACTCACTAACCCTTTTCCTACTCCTTTTGCTGATGAAATCATTAATGAAGTTGCATGGAATGAGTGCTATTCATTCATGGACGGATTTTCTAGGTACAATCAAGTGCCCATTGCCAAAGAAGATCAAAAGTAGACCACGTTCGTGTTTGAGTTCGAATCATTTGCATATAAATTCATGCCATTCAGACTGAAGAATGCACCGGCGGTCTTTTCTAGAATTGTCGTCAAAGCTTTTCAAGAATACATCTACAAAACTATGGTTCTCTATTTTGGTGATTGGACAATCTACTCCATCCTGAAGAATCACTGCAAATGGCTCCGGTTGATGCTAGAAATATGTCGACAAATTCAACTCTCGCTAAACATTAAGAAATGTATTTTCGCAACTCCTATCAGAATATTATTGGGCCATGTCGTGTGCAAGGAAGGCATAAAATTTGACTATGCCAAAATCAAGATTATTCTTGACTTGAAGCCACCAGTTAATTCTAAGCAAGTGTGAATCATGTTAGGCCACACAGGATACTATCGAAATTTCATTTGACATTATTCTAACATGATGTATCCCTTCGAGGAATTACTAAAAGAAAATCAAGAATACAAGTGGACCGATGAGTCTAATACATCATTCGACATCCCGAAAAAGAAAACTTGTCGAAGCTCCTATATCGGCTGTTTCCCGAACTGGTCGATCAAGTTCCATGTTCATATCGATGTGTCGAGCATAGTAGTTGGTGAAATTTTAACGCAACCTAGTGATGATGGAATGGACTACCCCAATTCCTTCAGTAGTAGAAATTTGAAGAAAGCATAAAGAAATTATTCCATGACATAAAGAGAGGCATTGGGTATGGTATTTGCATTGCAGAAATACCGACATTATCTATTGGCTAACCCTTTTGTCTTTTATACAGATCATCAATCTCTAAAGTACTTATTCAATAAGCCATTGCACCATGGAAGATTATGTCGCTGGTTACTATTATTCCAGGAATTTGAATTTGAAGTCATAGTTCGACCAGGAATGGCAAATGTCAGACACTACCACTTGTCACGAATCAACACAGGAGAAGAGACGTCAGGAATTAAAGATGATCTACCGGATGCACACTTGTTTAGAATTGAAGCTATCCCCTCGGAACTTTCGAATATTGCACAATTCCTAGAGGATGGACAAGCACTAGAAGGAAATCGAAAAAGAAAAATAAGATTCTCACAATGAAAGTTGCACCTTACACTCTAATCAATGGGTTCCTTTATAAACTTGGCCTTGGCGACATATTACGATGTTGTGTGCTTGAACATGAATGGAAAATTATAATGATGGAGGCACATTATGGACCGACAGGAGGACACTATCACGCTGACATCACTGCAAGAAATATTCTACAATCTAGACTTTGGTGGTCGACAGTGCACAAAGACTATCGAGATTTTGTGACTAAATGTGATAGATGTCAGTGACTGGGTCGACCTCTACCAAGCACATAAATTACCCTTGTTCCCGTAAATCCAAGTCGGACATTTGAAATGTGGAAAATCAACTTTATTGGACCATTCCCAATACTTGGCAGATGAACAGGTGCGAGATACATCATCACTGTAGTTGAGTATGTCACTAAATGGTCAGAGGCAGAACCTGTCGAAACCTACTCAAGCGAGGTAGCTGCAAAATTTATATATGAGAATATTATCACACGGTTCAGATGCCCACTTACATTGGTCAGCGACCAAGGAACTCACTTTGTCTGTAAGCAATTGCCACTCTTACAAAAGAATTTCCAATCAAGCGCAGGTTAAGTACTTCATATCACCCACAGTCAAATGGCATCGTAGAAGCATTTAATAAAACACTTAGCAAAGGCTTAACAAAACTGTGCAACATCAACAAAGATGACTAGGATGACAAGATACATGTCGTCCTATGGGAATATAGAAAAACATATAAAAGAATGACGGGCCAGACTCCTTTCACACTGGTATATGGTCAAGAAGCATTCGTCCCCTTGCACTTTCGACGACAAGTTCCAAGAATTGTTGAATATTTACTCTCTGATGTCGAAGATGCAAGAAAAGAATGCCTTTTTCAACTGTTGAAGCTTGACGAGACCCGACAGATAGCGATACATCACCAAGAAATCCAAAAGAAACAGCATAAAGCATGGCACGATAGAGATATCAAGCATAAAAATCTATCAGTTGGTAACCTGGAATTGCTATATAACAGTCGCGTAAAAGTTAAGGAAAAAAAGTTGCACACAAAGTGGATGGGTCCATACATTGTCGAAAAGATCAACACCAATGGCTCAGTCCGACTGAAGATGCTACAAGGAAGTGTGTTCCAGAAACTTGTCAACGACGCATGATTGAAGTGATACAAGGCATGAAAAAAAAATAGTTATAACTACTTTGGGAGAGAAGTATTATAAGCAATTTTTCAAAAGAAATTCTTATAAACTACATAATGACGAGAGACTGGAAAAATAATTCTGTCAAAGGCAATAAACGAAGCTGCACATAAAGTATCCCAACACACAACCATCGATATGAAAAACATTGACAAGAAATACCAGGCCGACAAGTACAAGATGAAAACACGAAGCTCGAAAAATTGGAAAAACAGGAAGAACAATGGATGAGCCAAGCCCGACTTAGCCTCTTTAAAGTTGAAAATATCCGACCATATCTTCCAAGACTGCTTTCAACCGTTGATGACAAAATAAACCTTTTTGTTCATGACTTGATTACTATGCAAAATAAATCTACTCAAGACAAAATGAAAAACTTGTCAATCCTAAGCACATTGACCATAGCCATTTAGAACATGTCGCGCACTTTGGAGGATTTTTAGCATTAGCTCTTTGTCTCTGCCGAGGCCATCATCGAAGTATGTTCCTAAAAGCAAGAAGCTACTAGCTCCAGTCATGCACAACAGTAACATCCACACCTATGTTGCATAGTTAACATCACATCTCCTCATTTCTTTGGGACAAAGAAAGATTTTGTGGTGGGGGAGATGTTGGAGGATCCTAAGTCAGCCTGTCGACTAGGTCCTCCACCTGACTTCTTGTAAAACATGTCGATAGTTGCATTGACCAGTACATGTTGGGTCGCTTGGTTGAACCGACAAGCAGTTATATAACTATATGTAAAATATATATATAGGCTGGTGAGCCGATTCATAGGGTAACTTGGATCTGTTCATATATGTATTGTTCTACATATCTTGCTGAGTAATACAAGGCTTGTGCTTCTCTCTATATCTTGTCTATTGCATCTGTATCTATGTGTTTGTTTGCTTATATATAATATGTATCACTGGTAACAATGTAACCCCATCGACTACAACATGTAGTGTGGCATTGGCCATACCCCCTAATTGCATCACCCTTCCATGCATTTACCTCACCATTCTCTCCATCGGAGCAATCCTAAGCATTGCTAATCCGTTCAACACATAGGCCAAGATTAAAACGTAGGGCTGAGGACTCAAAACCTGTAATTATATTTGCATCAACAAATATGATCAACAAGGTCCATGCAACCCAATTGTTGATCATGGTCATTCTCATTGAGGTAAATGCGAAGGAATGCTCAGGGTCGGGCTATATTTCTACTTTAAACCTCCTCTTGCAGTCTACAATTAGCATCCCCCCTTCAATGGACATCAAGAAGGAGGACACTGCCACACTTCTCTACTTGTCAGGGACAACGGGAAAGAGCAAGGGATTCATCTCCATGCATAGAAAACTTGTTGCCATGATGATAGGAGTTCTGAGCAGTGGTGCTGATATAGAGGGAGAGGATAAGATTTTTATTATATCATCTAGTTGTTGCATATTTTCAAAGGCAGTTGCAGTAGGACTTGGAATTGGAAATCCGTGCCAAGTGATGGGACTTGGGAGGACCTAAAGAGAAACTGGGGAGGATCTAGACCAAAACCATTCATCATCCCATTGTTGTATATTGTCAAAGGTGGTTGCATATTGAGCTGCAAATGACCATAACAACCTGAATATACACAAGTTGGAGAACTTTGAGTAACTTTATAGAGGAATGCAATTAAATACGAGCTCTTAACGTACTCGAATCTACCAACATTCGACTTGTTCTGTTTCTTAAAGGTCTATATCAACCGTCTGACTATCATACGATGCATTCTTTTGAGGAATTATTAGGTGGAGTAACTTATCTAAGTTGTTGTTAGAAGATCTAGATCTAGGGGGATAAGTTGTTGCCTTGACTAGCAAACAAGAATGTGAAAAAGTGAAGAAATTCTTTAATTTATGGAAACATCATTTGATTGTAGGAGAAGTAAGGAAATTCTTTAATTTATGAAAACATGATTTGATTGTTTTCACTTTATTTTTATGATTTTTTATTTATTTATTTATAGAGGAAGAAGTATATTGAATTAACTAGGATATAAGGACATGGGAAAGTGGGGAAATTCTTTAATTTGTGGAAACATGATTTGATTGTTGTCAGTTTTTATTTCTATGATTTTTTATACTTACAAAGGAAAATGGGTTTATTGATTTGGCTAGGAAATAAGAATGTGGTAAAATTATTGGAGAGAAAGCTTAAGTGTGAAAATTATTTGAAAAAATATTATTGTAATCAATTCACATTAAAAAAAAAAGATGAAAATAACAAGAACCTAGAAAATAGGTTAGAGAAGTGTACCTGCCTCATATATCAATGAAATTTTAGATGTGTTAATTATTATAATCCATAAATTGTTCTAAAAGCTAGAGTTAGACAATAGCAAAATGCAATAGAAAACATTGTACATTTGTTCATTGGCATTATAGCCGAACATGCTCATCAATTTATCAGAAAAAAGTAGCGACATTGGATCCTAGGATGTGCTTATTGTTGTTGTCTATATTGCAATTTACTATTGCATAGAGCATACTCTTGCCGGGGGGGGGGGGGCGGTTAGTGGTGTGTAGATATAGTTGGAAAAGTTAGCCTTCTCCAATAATAAGTGCTTAAAGCAAGAGGATGCCAAACTTGTAGCCCTCTTTTATGCTAGAGATAGATTTTAAAGGGGGGCATGATGCTAATTGATTTTTCTTTTCCAACATAGCATGTGGGGCAAGCACCATTTCCCTCTAGTTGCTTAGACATCAACACCACAGGACAATAAACTAAGCAAACAAAATGAACTCAATGTTCCATCATAGTCATAAATAAAAAGGATAAGATCAGATCCACTCTCACCCCATGGCATGTGATTCAAGTCATTGCCATAAAAGGGAATTAAAGCTCCTGTTATGAGGGATGATTTGCTTGATTTGCTTTTGACCTCGACATTGAAAATAATGAAGCACTTGAGCATTATGAAAAATATGATATAAAAAATGACTTAACACACAACATTTAAAATATTGAAGCACTTGAGCATCGTGAAAAAATGATATAAAAATAACTTAAGCATTGTGAAAAATATGATAAAAAAATGATTTCAGCATTATGAAATATATGATATAAAAATGACTTGAAGCACAACATAAGCCAAACAAAAATAATGGGCACGTAATAGAGCTAGGTTTTAAATAATCAAACAACCATTTTTATTGAAGATGTAAGAGTATTATAATATAATAAAGCAACTAAATGAACAACATGATATAAAAGATATTATGGTCAAGAAAAATGATGCTAAGGTCTAATTTATTTGTTAGGGAAATCATTTATATCTAACGCATTATACCAAGATTTAGTATGCTCATAAACATGCAACTCAAAAGTGATTCACTTAAAAAAAATTCATGGTTTCCTACATTGAAAAACATGTATAGAATGCAAACAATGTAACAACACACTCAT
Organism: Larix kaempferi; assembly: GCA_027924585.1. Classification (NCBI taxonomy): domain Eukaryota; kingdom Viridiplantae; phylum Streptophyta; class Pinopsida; order Pinales; family Pinaceae; genus Larix; species Larix kaempferi. Next base: position 22,189,961 of record BSBM01000106.1, read on the forward strand.
TGTTTCACTTGCCTTGCATAATGGGCAAGATGCCACCACTCGAATCCAAAACACAAGATATCTTAACTAAGGAATTTGAATACATTTTTACTATATTCATTGATGGTGCACTATTAATTGGTTGTCAAATGCTCTTATTCTCTAGCAAGTAATTAGCTAGAAAGTAATTAGATAGACCATCATGCATTTCAAATCTATCTTAAATCAAATTAACAATAATTGCTTGACAATAAATGATATGGAATATTTGAATGTTTGTTTCCATAGGATTTTGTTGTTTGGCCTAAACTCCCCAGTCTTCTTTCACAAGAAAGATGTTGACTTGCAATAATATAATTCCATCCCTTGTCAAAGAAGAGCCATACATTTTGAATGCATAGAATACAAAATGAAAAATTCTAGAGGACAACATAAATAGCAATATGCACACTTCACTCCCTACCTTGTCTTGAAACAGAATGTTGTTGAGCTAATTGTAGGAAATTATGACACCCAATATGGCCACATCGATGGGGAATATGGGATATTTAAGAATTACATGCATGGTGTTAACTATATTGTTTGGACAGAGAAAATGGACCCAACAACTGGAACATGTAATGCCAATCAATGGAGCACGCATTCAACGAGGGAGTGTTTTCCCATTGAACCCCAATAACTAAAGTTTCAATAAAATTGCCTAGGAAAACAAGTTCAAGCTCTATCCACCAACAATTCCTAGTGTAACTCACATGTGAATGAATTGTCCATTTATCACAAGGCCTTACAATGCATGGATTTACTTTTAAGTTAAAAGGAATTAGAAAACAAACTGATTTTTTCACAAGACTAGTATGTAAAGGAGATTTACTTGCTTTATTTTGTGAATATATTGAACAAAGCAAATTTTGTTGTGAAGCCACCAGACAAGCCCAACTGAATCGACATCGCACATCAACTAACCCGGTTTGATCTTATTAAAGAATGAACGAGCTTTCTCCCTACACACCATAGTTTCCTGAAGGAGTACCAAATCCGGACAGATAATTTGAAGATCCGCTTAAGGGCCAATTGTTTGAGAAGGCCCCCCACACCCCGGATGTTTAAGGAAAAACAAATCATTTACGACCCCTGGAAAGGGCTTTAATGCCTCTAAGCACCCTAGAATCAGGAGATAGGAGAAGACCCTCAGAACTCTGCAAGTCAGCTCCCGAGGGTAATACATTTTTACTCTTTCGTGCATTGCAGGTCTTCAACGGGTAAACCATGTGAAGTAAGCAATCAATTCACCATACATAAACCAAACCATGTGAACTAAGATCTTTAAATTTAATCCATGGTAGGTGAAGATGAAAGAACTCATATAAAGGAATGCCACTAATTAATTTACCTGACATAACCCATGTGAAGTAAGCAATTAATTCACCTGACATAAACCATGTGAAGTAAGATCTCATAAGGCATGCCACCAATTAAGTTACCTAACGTAAACCATGTGAAGCAAGAGCTCATAGGGTCGAGACCCAAGAGCACGCTCCTAAGTAAACACAGTACCTCAAAATTTAAAAGTTTGAATTGATTTCCTTTACATAAACCATGTGGAGGAAACAATTAAGGCCACCCATGCCTCAAAATACAATCGCTATCAAATTAGTTATTCGACTCTCTGTACGTGAACACTGCTGCATTAATAGTGCGAGGTTGATTTCAAAATCATGCCATCACACATAGCTATACGAGTTGTCGCAAATATAACATCTATGGGTTTGGGTTTTCTTCTTTCGAGATTCTTTATCCAACTAGGCAAGTTGTTTTGATAAATCCAGTCTTCTTTCTCAAGTTGTATTTGTTTTCATCCAGTTGTCCAAAACCCCACCACAGCGAAAAACAACGTTACAATTGGCATGAATGTAAGAGAATATATATATATATATATATATATATATATATTGATATAGTCATTAATATTGATATTAAAGTACATTACAATTTAATAGAGTGGAATGAATTTTATTATATAGGATGGTTTGTTATTAAATATTTTCATTAGTCTTAAGTCATGGTTTTATTAGTATTACTTTGGAGTAAGTTATTTTTATATTGAAAGGTATTTTTTCTAGCCAATTTGACAAAAAAATGGCATAATTAGTTTTACTATAGTTCAAGTTCTATGCATAGTGGAATGATACTCTTTGGGATTTTTCCAATTCTATTTTAACTTGGATCACTGAAAATTAAATCAAAATTTTAAATATAACTTCTTGTATGGTTGAATTACTAAAACATAAGTTAGATTTAAAATTTGGATTGAATTGTCAAAGGTTAGAGGTTATAGATGATAGAGGTTATGTTAGGGGTGTTGGAGGTTAAATCTAACTTCTTGTATGGATCTTGGTGTTAGAGGTTATGCAACTCACATGCCTATGACTTTATGGTTGATTTGTAATCAACATATTGTCATACTTTCACCTTAAAAACGTATGGCCATTTTCCATCTATTTGTCCTATCAACATTTCTTTGCACCACTTGGGGCAATTGCTAGTTTTATGTTTGTGAAAATTTGAGTCTATATGAATTCTTTGGTTATTTGGGTTAGATGTGTTTATTAAAAACTATAGAGTGAAACGATGCAAATTTTGTTACTGTATTAAAGAATTCAATTACCTTGCTTTTAATATGCAATGAAATTTTGATGTATTATTATGTTTTCAAATGAAACCGAATAGTTTATTTTAACATGTCAACATTGATATCATAGCCCTTTGAAGTGAAATAGGACACTACCCTTCAAATTTAATCCGTGGCAGGTGAAGATGAAAGAGCTCATATAAAGGCATGCCACCAATTAATTTACCTAATATAAACCATGTGAAGTAAGCAATTAATTCACGAGACATAAACCATGTGAAGTAAGAGCTTCAAATTTAATCCATGGCATGTGAAGATGAAAGAGCTCATATAAAGGCATGCCATCAATTAATTTACCTGACATAAACCATGTGAAGTAAGCAATTAATTCACCTGACATAAACCATGTGAAGTGAGATCTCATAAGGCATGCTGCCAATTAAGTTACCTGATGTAAACCATGTGAAGTAAGAGCTCATAGGGCCACGGCCCACAAACAGGGCGAACAATATTTAGCCTACTACAGGCCATTTAATGCAGCTGCAGCAAGCCTGTTGATAGTTGTATTTCAAGCAGTTTGAGATCTAACGGTCAACAGACCTGTTGCAGCGGCATTAAATGGCCTACTACAGCTGCATGAAATAGCCTACAGCAAGCTGAATATTGTTGACAAGCACGCTCTTAGGTAAACACAGTACTTCAAAATTTAAAAGTTTGAATTGATTTCCTCTACATAAACCATGTGGAGGAACAAATTAAGGCCACCCGTGCCTCAAAATACAATCGCTATCACATTAGTTCTGTACGTGAACACTGCTGCATTATTAGTGGGAGGTTGATTCCAAAATCATGCCATCACACACAGCTATACGAGTTGTCACAAATATAATAGCTATGGGTTTGGGTTTTCGTCTTTCTAGATTCTTTCTCCAACTAGGCAAGCTGTTTTGATAAATCCAGTCTTCTTTCTCAAGTTGTATTTGTTTTCATCCATCTGTCCAAAACCCCACCACGTTAAAGTCGTTCAAGGATTAAATTCTTGTCCCCATTCCGTATTCCCACTTTAAGCACTCTGACGACAGACAGATTTGACATTGGAAAACAACTGCATTCATTGGCATTGATGGAGTCCTCACCAACAAAGATCCATGACGGTGAGATCACGGGGTTAAATTTGACAGGTCCAAAAGATCCACGACGGTGGGATCACGGGATTAAATTTGATGGATCCGTCATTTTCTCCCTTCAATGACGGTGGGGTCATGGGGTTAAATTTGATGGAGTCCACACCAATAAAGATCCATGACAGTGGGGATCACAGGGTTAAATTTGACGGATCCGTCATTTTCTCCCTTCAATTACATAACATAAATTATATATATGTTTTCTAATTACATAACATAATTTTTTCTCAATTACTACTATTTATTTATCCCTTCAATTTCATAACATAAATTATATATATGTTTTCTAATTACATAACATAATTTTTTCTCAATTACTACTATTTATTTCTCACATCAAGAGGGATGGAGGAACATCCAAACTTTTTTACATCCAACGAGGATGGAGGAACATCCAAACTTTTTTACATAAATATATTTATGGTTTATCCATTCATAGAAAAAGAGTCAATTTGTTTGTTTTAATTGATTATTTGTTGTAATTTTTAACTTTAATCTATGATCGACCCATTGAATCCAAACATGAATTCATAACTAAGGAACACAAACTTCCAATTGTCATGGATACGGATGCACTTTCTTTTCCACTAGGAAGATACTTACATTGAGGCGTGAATAAGGTTATGGCTGAATGTAAAAAGCATAAGATTTTATTATGTACATGGATTTGGTTTGTCTTAAATGCCCAAGTGGATTTCATTGTCCCCCTTTGATTCCCAATGAATATGCATGGAACTTGTTTACATATACATGGAGACTGGGAGAGAGACATTGAGAGGTAGAACCTTAACCCTTAAACCTTACACAAAATAATATGTAGACAACTCGAAATATCTAATTTGCTAGGCAATGTTTAAGGCTTAAGATTTATGGATAGCTATTTATCAAAACTCATTCCCTTACTTCTACATCCAAATAATTAAATACATTCTAAAATGCCCATATGTGTCCCTCGCCTCTACATACAAACAATTAAATACACTCTAAAAGTCCCAAAAGAATGTCTCAAGATAGACTATGTAACTTGTGAGAACTTAATCATTTACTCAAAATGTTTGGTCATTTATTAATAAAATGTTTTGGAGAATGCTAGCACTAAAAGTTTTTAGCAACAATAAGTTTGTTTGTTTTCCCAATGCTATGGAACAACTTTCAAATACTTTTTTTGCTAATGATTCGTCCGTTAACATGTTCATAGGATTTTTTCTCTTAATTTCATGAACCACCAAACTAAGAAATAGAGAACTAATCATTATTATTATTATTCTAAACCATGACAAGAGTGATCATGATTAAATATTGCAAGATAATAAACAATTATATCTTTTTATTTCATGAAATAGTGAACATAACAACTCCACAAATAATTAAGATACCAACATTGCACAAGAGATTAATGGCTATAAACATTATTCAGAGATTAACATACCTAGTACTATGCCTTTAGTTTCTTTGTAACCCACACATTGAGATGATTTCATTCAAAAGATATGGTTACAACAACTACTTGTATAGTGACCCTACCCCTACTTATGTTTGTGGGGGCAGGCAATGCTTATCTCTTTCTCTCCACTAATAGAGGCCTTTGTCAAATCCTCCTCCAAATAGGATGTTCAAACTCACAACTTATACTTCCCATCTGCCTTGTTTTAAATTGAATATATCAACTTGTATATACTATCCACTCCCTTGATACTATCAAATTTCATTAATCAGTACCAATACCCATCTTTAGTGCCCCAATCTTATTTACTATCTTTAATAATTTTAGGTTGTTTAATATCTTTAATATTTTTATTTATGTGTGTATGCATACTCACAAGTTTTGAAAATTATTTAAAAGTCAATAATGGCATAATGGCATGGTATTTTAAAATTTGATTGTATTTGATAGTTAATTATGAAAAAGGATAAATAACAATCAAATTTAACCTCGGGTGGGATGAAATGTGTGCCTCACCCTCACCTCCTTCCTCCCATGAATTATTTCCTATAAATCTATTCGACAAAGAAAGCATATGGCAAGCTCACAGCATTGCATTTTAGGCTCTGAGTTGGTATTATTATCATTGGTCTTATTTTCCTTGTTTTGATCACTTGAAGATGGCAGTCGATGGTTTTCCCCAATACGTAGCTTTAAAGGAGATAACGACAAGTATTTAGGCTTCTACCTAAACAATAAATACCAGAGGTAGGCCTCCAAGTTGACATTCCGTGGATTGTTTTTTCTGTCTAAAGACATATTTGACACAAGGTTAAAATTTTGGTACGTCAAATGTGACATGATTACAAACTATTAGACCGTTAATTTGGCATTCAACGAATTAGATAACCCATCATAAATTTTTATAGGTGTAATAAGTTAGTAACTAATGTAGAGGTGGCAACAATTCTTATTTTAGAGTCTCCACTCTAGAATTAATTATATTAAGGGAGTAAGTTTACTTGAAGTGTGTGACAACTAATTACATATGGATTCAACATCAGTAAATTCATGGGAAATTATAGTGAGATTTTCCCTTTTTATTTGAAACCTATCTCTCATTTTTCTCACAATCACTCTCATTAACCCTTTTTTATCTTAAACTTCTTTGCCATTCTCCCCACTATATTCATCTTGAGCATTTCCAAAAATGAACTTTTTGATGTAGGACCCAAAATTATAAGAGTAAAGGCTATGAGAGTGAGTATATGTAGGACACTCACACAAAATTGTATGGTTAAACTTTAGAAAAGAGATTGACACTTATGAATTTGCACAAAACGTAAAATGAAGGGCATGAAAAACATAAGACCATCATCAAATTTCCATTTGACGAGTGGGTGGGATGTGAAATTCCAGGCCTGACCACAAGTTTTTGAAATTCAGGTATGACAATTTGATCAATCCTTACATAAAGAAAAAAGTGGTGAGTGATCCTACCAATGAAAGTTACGCGGATATAAAATGATGCTACAACAACACATTTTGTGTAATATCCTATGAACTGGTTGCAAGGATATTATCTTGACTTCAAAGATTCAAAGTTCATAAATTAACACATGCAAAAACTAGTTAACAAAACTAGTTGTAGGAAAACTAGTCTTGGGAACTGGTAGATCCCCCCAGGGTTTGGTATTTGAATTCTTTAGGGTATGCAAAATCTGAAAGTGAATGTGCAGTAGGAAGGGTATCAGATTCAAGGAAAGCTTCAGATTCCTATGCAAAATGAGATTGTATATCTTTGAAGCTTCCCTTGAATGTGCAGCAACAAGGATATCAGATTCAAGGAAAGCTTCAGAGTCCTATATAGTATATCTCCATTTCCATCCCAAAGATGGGTTAAACCTAGCTTAGTCACCCTATCAAATGATCTCTTAAAATTACCAATATCAGAATCAAGTATCTGCATACTGATCTCTGATCTCTTCATCCAGAATTTTTTTAATATCATTTGTTTTGCTACCTTTATGATTGTAGTTCTAGTTGGTATTTGCAATCATTGCAATTCAGTATTGCTCATGCCATTTAAATAATCTATGACTTGTTTGGTTGTTCTTGGTCGTTTCCCTAAAAACAAGAAACAGTTGCAATTCATCTCCAAGGATTCTGCCAGAAAACAAGAATTAGTTGCAATTCACATCAGCGGTTGAGACAAGAGACTCATTCCTCTATGAGGACCGTATAGTCATCATAGTTTAGAGCTTTGAGGAGGAACCATACAAGCTACCAAATTTTTTGAATCCAAGGATTTTTTCCATGGAGTATGTGAGGAAAAGATGTGCTTCAGATGAGCTTCATTTTAGACATTTAAGGAAGCACAGATCTTTCTTGTTACCAAAGGAAATACGACCTCTCATCATACGGGGGTTGAATGCCTCTCAATACGGTGAGGGATATTTGAGTGAGTTTAATCTTTATAAGGATGAAAAGGAAGCATATGACCCACATCAAATTGTCTCAAAGCAGAGGCTGTAGAATAAAAATTCAGTTTACATATGTGAAGCCATACCACTTTGGGTAAAGATAGCCAATAACGAGACCTGGGAAGAGGTCCAAGAAGCTTTGAAAATATTTGAGGAACATGAAAAAGAAACGAAATTGATAGGATAGAAAAGGGAAGCTAAGGAAGCTCAAAAAATAGATATTGATGAAGTTGAGCAGAGAAAAGACCCAAAGAGGGATAGAACATAGGTTGAGGGAGATGAACAATCATTGGTATAGGTATCAATTTCGGTTGAAATCCCAAGAGAAATCACTGAATTAGTAGAAAAACCAATACTCCTAATGGGAACTCCAATTAAATATACCATCTATCCATCTATAGAGTTCACAATCTCTCATAAGATGCAAGGACCATCCTCTATAGAGGTTGTTCTCGTGAAAAAAGATCTCCGGTCTAGTTACATGAAATTGAGTGATTGGAGGGCTGAAGAGCATACCGTCAACTTCAAAGAATTTGGTTAGTTGGAAAAACTATACTTCTATAAACATGCCGGTGACATGATATGTACATAAATATTGAAATTAGAAAAGGAAGAGAAGAAGCTCAGGTTAGCCCTAGAGAAATTTGAGAAGTTGTATAAAATGGAGAAATGGACAACCAGGGCTAAGCAAATCACTATAAATTCATCGAAAGAAAAGTTAGTGGCATTATCAACTGACCCATCAAATGGGTCCCAAATCAAATCACTCATTGAAAAGAAGGATAACGAGATAGCCACTTTAAAGAAAAAATTGAAAATGCCTACAATAGAGCTAGTTCAAACTGAAGAGCTGAAGTAGGTTCATGCAGAGAAAGAACAAATCTGTATTATGCTAATATGATAGAATACTAGAAATTGTCTGAAGAAAGAAGGAAGGAGATTGACGACCTACATTGTCAGATAACCAACCTGGAATTAGAAAGGACTAAAATATCCACTAGAGAAGATGTTGGAGCACCAACCCCTGCAATCCCTACATAGGATCAGTCGACACCAACAAATGCAGCAGAAGCAATAAATGAGCATCCAACTATCCCTCCAGAAGCCATAGACATAAATGTTATGGAGGAAGATCAAGAAAATTAGAGGTCAAGTGCTCATCCCATTCAAGAGGAAAATGACCAAGTGGCAAGCTCGAAGAGGTTGAAAGGAGGTAGAGATAAAATATAGAAGGATATTAGAATTAGAGAATGAGGTCAATAAAAAGGAGAATGAAATGATATATTTGGAGAAAGAGATGGGGGAATTAAAGAGTCAAATAACCTCATTGCAAATGAATGTTCAAGGAGAGCAATTTTTAAAGAGAATAACACAAAATGTTTGGGAGAGGAATACTGAATAGTTCGTGCATAAATCATATTATTTTGAATTCATTCATGATGAATTAGAGATGGCAACAACAACCAATGCAAAAGTAAAATCAACGTAAAACAACTGGGAAACATGCCCGGCAAATAAGCAAATGAGGTAATAGATCATTTGAAATGCAGAACCTAAAGGCATTTGGCTGGGAAGGGAATTGATAACAAAACACAAATCATCAAGATAGATAGATCTATGATAATGAAGCAAACATATGTGCTTAGGATGAAATACAACATTAAGTAGTTGAAAGATGAAATAAGCAGCTTCAAAGCCTTATTTAGGGATGTGTTAAGTCTTATAATGCCTTCCCCATGGGATGGTAATTTAGAATATTATCCTAAATATACCTATAAAGAACATCTAGATCAGAAAAGGGAAGAGGTACCCCCATAAAATTTGGAAGGAGAAATTGATGGGGAATAAGAAATAGATACACTCAAAAGCTATTTTGAAATTAGGGTTGGACTAAAAAATATTGCCAAGATATTGGGACCAATCTCTTATGAAAAGAAAACAAATGAAGAAATCTCTTTGGAATCCATGAAGTCTCACAAGAAACCATTGGGAAAGGAATGGAAGATGGTAATACAGTACCAAAAACATGTATTTCCACCTAGGACATGAACAGTGAAACCTTCAGGCTAATCGTCAAGTCAACAATCTAGTCAAGCAGTAGGCCAATCATCAACACAGGTGCCAGGGCATTTTGTTAGTCAACCAACACCAATTTATTTAGTACCACCTTTAAGACCAACCAATGTACAATGATGTATCAAATGAATCAGGCATGTATTCCTCAATTAAGGCCAATGGGGTAGTCTCTTAATCATCCAAATATTTACATGACAGGGAAAAAGAAGACTCCGAGAAAAATAAATTGAAGATGCTGAGTTTGATGAGGAATTTTGAAAGGAAGATGTAAAACTCAAATTTGTAAAAAGTAAATCAAATCTTTTTACAATTCAGTTAGAATGAAAACAATGAATAACAAAAGTACATTTTTTTTTTTGCTTGAAAAAAAAAGTTATCTTCTTCCATTTGGTATGTAGTGGAAATGGAGATGTATTTTTCCTCTTTATCCAATTAACAATTATTAATAGTTACGAGGGAAATGGAGTTGTTATAATTCTCAAACTAATGTCAGTAAATTATCTTAATCTACCATGCATGTATGTCATCATCTAAGTGTGCATTGTTTTCTAGTTTTAAAGGTTATAATTTTTAAAGAAACATTGTCAAGATCATATCTAAGAGGGGATGAAGAGTTGTGTTAGTACATAGTTTTTACAAAAAGGTTTGAGGGATGAAAATGGCCTAAATTAAGAGTCTGGGCAGTGAAATTAAAGGAAAACAAATTATCCCTCTAGTGTACTAAGGACCAAGATCTAGGAACCAAGTGCTTAGAAGGAAGAAACAGAACACCGTCAATAAAATCCATGATCAATGATTATAAGTGACATTGCTCTCAAGAGATACATGGAATATTAAGATGGGCCCAATCTAATCTGACAAAGGAGCACCAGGTCTACAGATGACATTAATAACTCCTCCTAAATTTGTACACAGATTATGATGGGGTATGTGCTAGTCAAGGGAGAGGAGCGTTAGATCTACGACCGATATTCATAGCTCCTCGATGAGTTGCATGAGATTTAATTGCACTCATCGAGGCCTTAGATATGACAAAAGAGTACAGATGGCGCTTTGTGATTGACAATTCCTTGACAGAAATTTTGCTAAAATCACCTAGCCCATTGGGAGTTGTGGTTTTCCAAAACCAAGCCAGTATCCAATAAAACCACTGTTTGACCAAAGGACCAGATCGATGACATGTCAACCCACTCAAAGCCCAACACATTTCCATTGAAGATGTTCCCACTTTTGAACCTAACACAATATAAACGTTAACCAAAACGCCCCCAACCCACCAGAATCTGATAGAGTAATTCTCATTAGAATCGCAAATTGGAGTGCTCAAAATCACAATTTCAATGATCTGGGTAGTTTTGCAATTGTGCATTTAGTCTAGGACAGACAACTATGGTTGCTGAAATTGCAAAATTGCAAAAATAACAATTTCCAGGAACAATTTTGACTAGTTTTTATAAAAAAATTCACCAGAAAAGCAGGGCGTTTTAGTTGTCTTTTATCCTACTTGATCCCAAATGACCTCATTTATTTTGGGATCCATTCTTTTCCTACCATTCATTTGAAAGAAGCAAAGCAAACTTGGAGTAGCCCTTCGGTTCAGAACAACCTCTACAACAAAACCACAAGAGCCTCCTGCCCACTAGGTATTTCAAACATCATTTCCTAACCTGATCAATTGCTTAATTAGAGGTACAGAATTAAACTCTAACGCATATCAATTGAATCCAATGATAATTTTGGTACATAACCAATCAAAACTGCTTCTCAATTAACCATACCATGGCTCGATCCTCTAAGAAAAAAGTTACCCAAGACCCTGTTTGCAAGTGACGAGCATATCCTTGATAATCATGCTAATGTCTTCGATACCATCATGACCATATATGAACTATTGTCAACCCTACAAGAAGACAAGATCTTAGAAAGAGTAAACCAGGATCCTTTTCATCTATGGGACTCAAACCTTGCTCAATTTGTGTGTCCTAGGTTAGTATATTTCCCAGAATTCACCACTCAGTGTTCTATGCAGTATTCCCCAATAAAACATGCCATCATGTCTTCAGATCTAACCACTATCCTATGTCACATAGACGTTCCAAACATGCACAAAATGTTTGGAGTTCTTGAATTCCACAAAATGCAATCAGTAAATGAAATGGCCTTATCTCAATCATACAAAGTCTCAGTCCATCCAACCGAAAATTGTTCTTAAGAAACATTTGGAAAAGGGGATTGCCATCCTTGATGTCTCTCGACCTTATGACTCGATAGTATTCTCTAATTTTTCTAGAAGAGCTCTATCCCTGATATACATAATTTTTTGCTATGAAAATGACAAGAAAATCGATGAGGTAACCCTAGGCTTCTTATTGATTTTGACTCCCATGTCCACCCATACTTATCCCAAGTATGACCTTTGTAGCTACTTGATCCAAATTATCCAAGAAAAATTAGAAGAGTTCCCTATTATAGCTCTTTTTAGATACCCATGCTACCTATTCTATATGTTTTTGTTCCAAAACTTTGAACATTTCAAGTGCTTGGATCTGAAGATGGTAGATGAAAGTGGAAATCCCTTCCCAGACTTCAAGTGGAGTGATTTGTTTTTAAGGAAATCTGATAATTCCAACTATACATAGTTCACAAACAAAGTTATGAAGATAGCATATGCTATTCTAAATGTTGCTCCTCCTCCAAGGATGTTTCCTAATCATAAAAAACTACTAAAATTCACATCTGAGACCCGAACATGGGACTGGTTTCGTTTTTAGGAATACACTATGATAAGGGTCTATGGATTTGAAGAGGAACCCTATCAATTACCCACTTTCCTCACCCCTAGGAGCTCTTCCATGCAATATGCTATGTAAATATTCAAGGTGGATGAAAGGCACTTTAGACACTATAGACATCACAGGACCTTCAATGTGCCTCAAGAGATAGGGCCATTTTAGTTGAAGGGACTAAAAGTAGCTAAGTACCTAGAGGATTACTTAGTCCAACTAAACTTGAGGAAGGAAGAATATTTTTCCTATGATACCCATGGGACTATATCCAAGCAAAGAGTGGACAACAAGAACTTTCATATGAGACAATCACAATGCTATACTGGAAAAACATTTCAAATCTAGAAACTTGGGAAGAGGTCATAGAAGTACATAAGTGCTTGGAGAAGGAAAAGGAGAAGGAACAATAGGTTGGCTAAAAGAGAGGTGTAGAAGAGATGTCTACAGACATGGAAATAGATTAGGGTGAATAAGTTCAATCCTGAAAGAGGGAAAGAATAGGGGAATCAAAATTTGAAGATGACCGGGAGATAAAACTGCCACAAGAAATACTAGACATGATACCACCCTCTCCTTGCAAAGGGGTAGGGTCAATAGTTACTTTTGCTCACTACCCTTCTCTGAGATTTATAGAACCAATTATTCTACAAGAAGAATCCTTTGAATCTCCATCAACATGCTTGCTTCCAGTATAGATAGATATGCAAAATAAATATCAAAACTTAAAAGAGAGAAACGGGAATTTGGAAGATGAATCCAGGCAGCAGATAGGGGTCTCAGGAAAGAGGTTGATTATAATTGCAGACAACAAGAATGACATATTGAGATGGTCAATACTATAGCCCATAATTCCAAGTCCTACCAGTTTAAATGATTTCAGAACTAATGAATATTAAATTGACTTTAGTAAAATTGAAAATATGGATAAAGTAGACTTCTATAAGAAAGCATGTGGGATGATATGCCAAGAAGTGGGAAAATCGGGGAAGATAGAAAGAAAAAGGACGCAAAATATCAAGATATTTGAAGAGCTTTTGAAAGAGGAGAAAGTATCATTTAAAGCTAAACAAGTGACCATCAAGAGTCTAGAAGAAAAGGTGATGGCATTAAGTGCCAATCCTGGTGATAGTTCTCATGCTGCAGCTTTCCTTAAGGAGAAAGACAATGAAATACAAATATTGAAAAGACAGTTAAAAATTCCAACCGTGGATCCAGCTCAGACTCTAGATTTAAGACAAGCACAGGTGGAAAACGAAAATATATATGCCAACATGCTACAGTTTAAAAAATTGGCTAAGGATAGAGGAGATGAGATAGATGAGCTTAAAATGCAGATTTCCTTATAGAAACTGCAAAAGACTACTCTAACATCACAACAAGATATTCAGGATCCATCTTCTATTGCTCAAAGGACATAACAACCAAGTGAAAAAACAGGGCCTAGGAGCAAGATGCTCAGGTAGAAATGGTGGATGTCGATAGTATGGAAGAATACCCCCAAAGCTAGCAAAAAAAAAAGGAGATGACTGATAAAGATGACAAGATCACAGAATTAGAAGCTCAGTTGACCCAAAAAGATGAAAGGATAGTTGAACTGGAAGGGGACATATAAAAGCAAGAAGATGAAATCCATGAACTAAGAAATAAAATAGATGATCTTAAGAGTCAAGTAGACAGTTTAGAGCTTGATGTAGAATCAAAATCCCTAATCAGAAGGACTAATATATTCCCGTGAGACAAAATAACTCAGTTGATAGAAAATAAATGGGGCAAATTGAAGAACTTGGCACCTTCAAATCCATAAAAGAGGAGACAAAGAGGGTAGAAAAGGAGCTAGGGAAAATGCCAAGAAAAACATAACAAGTCATATATTATTTAAATGGAATGAGTGATAAGTTAATTGCAACGATTGTAGATACCAAGAAGAATTGCAATCATAAATGTATAAAAACAAATGATGTTCAAAAAAGTCCTGATGAAGAGATCATAGATTAGTATGCAGATGCTTGATTCTGATATTGGCAATTATAAGAGATTGTTTGACAGGGTGACTAAGCTAGGTTTACCCCATCCTTGGGATGGAAATGGAGATATACTATATAGAGATGCATTCATAAAGAACTTGGAGTAGAGAAGGAATGAAATACCTTCAATAGAGCAGCTAGAAGGGGTTATCTCAAGAGAACAAGTTATTGAAAGACTGAAACCTCAATTTTAGATATGGATAAATTTGAAGAGAATAGTCAAAGAGCAAGATATTGAATCCTACACTAAAAATACATATGCATAACTTTCACTAGATGCTTTGAAACCTCACAGGATGAAAATAGGAAGAGAATGGAAGACAGTGGCACAATATGCACCTTCAACAACACCATCAAAGCAATAGACTCTGGGACAAACTTCTAGCACAACAGGTGCCTCTTCAAGTAGTCAGCAATACTCAACTTAGGCATAAGGAACCATGGGCTACCCTACCCCTTTGGAATTTATACCACCAGCTGGACAAGCAAATATTCCTACTATGCCAAAAATGTAGCCACCAAGGGAAACAACTAGACAACCATTTGTTCCAACACAAGTAAGAAGAAGAGTCGGGGACAAGCATTATGAAAAGTTAAATGTAAAATCATTTTTGTAAAAAAATAATAAGTCAAAAGACTGTTAATATTTCTTGCTACGGGTCAAATAAAGTCTAACTAATTTTAGTTAGTTTGAAAGGTTATATAATGTAATCCAAGCCATGAAATAAAGGCTTGCAATTTTAGAATAGAGATGCTCCCTCTATGGTTGTGAAGTCGATGAATTGTTTTCCTTGTAATATTTTCTTTGGATGAGATTAAAGATACAAAAGTTTACAGAGAAGTTATTCCTCTATTAGTAGCTATGTTGTTATATCACTTATGTATGTATGTAAGATCCCACAAACAATGAAGCATTTTCTTTTCAAATCATAATACCATTGAATAGAAATCTAGATCTATGGTCATAACTAATCACAACTGCATAGTCATTTGCCATTATTTTGTTCAAGCATTACAACTCTCAAATTCCGTGAACACTTTTATTATCAATGAGTGTGAAATTTGATGATAAACTCATAATGCCTGGCAATGTCAATTGAATGTCCTATGATTGGAGGGAGAGGAGCTTCACAAGTCTTCTCTTTGAAATATCCAAACCTTAGCCACATTAATATATATGACTAAATATTTTAAAATTTTATTTGAATTGAATATGAATAGCGATTTCACTTAGAGCTAATTTTTCTTTCAATTTTATAGCAATTTCATTTGGAACTATAACTCAACTTAAAAAATACATCTATCCCACCCAAACTGAATTTCAAATAATTGAAGCGAACTCATAGTCCCTAATAATTTTCTCTTCCTTCAACATCATTCAAAATAAACAAACTCCTTTGACATTTTAACAAAAGAAAAAGTGAATTAATCTTTGCCGTAAAAAAATGGATTAAAAATATTACGTACTAAAAACCATCAATTTTAAGCTTACAATTCAATCCATTATTAATGCTCTTTAAATTTTGTATACCATATCCATGTAGATTACATTTTCTTAAACATAGTTTATTCTCACCAAACATAGGTCCTTACCATTTACAAATTTGGTGAAGATCAACTATTTTTATAACAAACGATTGGGAGATATTTATTTTCCACGAACATGCACCAAATATCAATTTAGTTCAAACAAGCGAGCTCCATAAAAAAAATGCTAGATGATCAAAAGAATTGTTTTCAATGTTAAAAAACATATGGATATTTAAAATATCAATTTAGTTCAAATGAGTGAGCTCCATTAAAGAAATACTAGATGATGGAAAGAATTGATTTCAATGTTAAAAAACATAAGGATATTTTTGCAATTCAAACGCTATGAGTAATGAGCAAGCTGAAAAAAATAGAAAAAAAAGGATTTTAAATCCTATGAGCAGTGAGCAAACTGAAAAAAACATAAATGGAGGAAATAGTTTTTGAAAAATGAGACCAGAAATGAGACGTTTCTTAGGAAATGGTTTCTTGACTCGAGAAATGAGAACTTCCGTATAAAATGATGTTATTCGTCCCATTCTCGTTTCTTTTCCACTTTCAAAACAAAACATAGGTCCCATTCCATTTCTAGTAACAGATGGAATCATGTGAACCTCTTATGACGTAGAGGTTCCAGAAACTATAAGCTAGTTTACAAGCATAAATATGCTAATATGGAGAAAGAAGCATGCATAAAAGAACACATACATAAAATAACACATACAACCAAATAGTGCAAACTAATCATGTAATAGTTTCATTATATTCATTCGATAAATTACATAAGGGATACATCCAAACCAAATAGTGAGATAAATCAGTAGAATTGTCTTTCATCCCAATTATACAAAATGAATGGAAGGCCCTTTTCAAAATAGGTCAGTCTGATACTATCCTTCCTTACTTCCATTATTCTACTATCTCTCTAGAAGTACAACCCTTACAAAATACCTTCCTATAAAAAATGAGCAGAAGGGTCTTTACAAAATAGGACATAGTCCTCCCCTTATATTCTTATATTGTCCGCAGAAAAATAGAACTAGCAGGCAAGGAAAACTAACAGAAAATGAAAAACTAAAAATGACCCTGAAAATAAACACAAGATAGTTTGGTGGGTGTTTCTTCTATTGTCTCTCTAGAAGTACAACCCTTACAAAATACCTTCCTATACAAAATGAGCAGAAGGGTCTTTACAAAATAGGACATAGTCCTCCCCTTATATTCTTATATTATCCGCAAAAAACTAGAACTAGCAGGAAAGGGAAACTAACAGAAAATTAAAAACTAAAAATTATCCTGAAAATAAACACAAGATAGTTTGGTGGGTGTGCCATGGGGTTCCCTCAATCAATCTCCATTTATTTTTCCCCCGAGGGAGGTCTGTTAGAAAAAGGGTACTATCCAAATCCTATCGAAGTCGATGTGATCCTCTCTTTGCCATGTTGATCTTTCCTAGCTGGGCGTGTTCGATAAGGAGCTCTTACAGTCATTCAGTCAGTTCATCATTATTGCTAGTCAACTTGTGCTCGATGTTGTGGGTCAGTTGTTCACTATGGGCTAGTAACTTGTTGTCTATGTTGTCCCCAATTCTCCCAGTCTCCACCGAATCCAAGTCCTTTTTGTCGCATTTTTCCTCCAACTTTTGTCGAATTTCTGCTATCTTCTTTTCCAACTCCTCTAGTCTTTGACTATTCCCATCACTACCGCTAGTCCATCCAATAGGGCGATGAATCCTACCATCCACCATTATATAATAACGAGCTTACCTTGAATAAATTGAGTAACAAAGCTTCTCGTATGGGAGATCATCACTAAACAAAGCACTCGTCGGAATCTGCTGCCTGCCCTTGTCTGAACCTTCAATACCCAAACAAGGAAGATGGCTAGTGGAGGGAAAAACCATTGAAGCCAGAGCTACATTAGAAATCATTTTCAGCAAGCACCAAGGAACAAGGGCATATCCAGTTTAAGAATCCAACACTAGCAAAAACGAAGGAAAAACTTGAACCCCCAGATAGAAAGAAATATCCAACACCACTGAAAATGAATTTTAAAGTACTTGAAAGAAGGGGTATATTAGATTACGCATGGGAGACCTTACCCTCGCCAACCTTTGGATGGACGGATGGGACAGATTCAAAGCCGCATATAATTATAACGTAATCATGAATGGCAATTAAAATCTATACTAAAATTCGTGCTTTGAAGATGCCCAACTGCACGAAATCATGATTTTATCAATTGGAATATGAAATTTCACCAATTCTTTAGTTCGACAGATTCGAAAAAAAGGTCGGAAATGAGGCATTCTGTGATGGCCAAATTATAACTTAAAAAATTAAAATTAAATAATTTATTTCAATCATTAACAAATAAATAAAATTAAAGAATGAACTTAAATCATTTTTTTTTTAAATTACATAATTTAAGTAGTAAATATTTATATATTGGAAAAATTATAGTTCTAAGGAGATATGATTGCAATTATAGAGATTGGTAAGACCAAGTTCAAGAAAGATTATGATTTGGATATTTATCATTTCTATATGGAAATTCTTGGCCATTAACATCAAGCAACAACCACTATTCAATTTAACACATAAATTGTTTTTATTTACCCATACTACATGTTTTGAGAATTATAGAGGATGACAATTTAAATTTCCATCTTGTAATTTCACCAGGATAGATTAGAGAGAGACAAGAGCAGTACCTGGAAGTGGAGATGTCCCAACAACAAAACAATTTCACTTTCTTCAATTCCAAACATGAATTGGAGATATCGTACCTGGTTACAATTGCAAAGCACCCCGGATCGATTGTATCCCTCAACAAGATACACAAGAAACTGACCTCTGTTAAAAACAAAGTCCTCAATGGGGATTCAAAACTACCCCAATGTTGCTGAAGAACCCCAATAGAAATTAATTTTAGAGTGTGCAGGTCAATGACCTTGTTGTGGGTATATTATCTTTTATTGATTGAATAAGTTGGATCTTCACACATACGTTCTTCAGCTCTCCTAAGAGGTAATAAACCCATTCAAATTTACACAATCCCACTCCTATATCCCAATAGAGAGATTGAGTATGGGAAGGACACAAACATTTATTGACTAGATGGTTTCACCCCTGTGCAGTTGGGGCATAAGCCATGGCTGCCCCTTGATGATTGATGCAACTTCACTGGGGCTTGAAGAAGCTATGGCTGGTAAGGAAGGACACATGCAGGAATCATGGAAGGTATAAAGCTGTGATAACCTCACGTTAGTGGCTCGGCCAATAATTGGGCACAAAATTACATTGCTATATTCATACTCCTATGCGTTGACAAAAATTTCGAGAAAGTTAGATGAAATCACAGTTGTCCCATGTCCACGTGGCAACTATTGACTGCTCCCCATCTTGCTTACCTATCTTTCCATGACCTAGTTGCACCCTGTCGACGTGACGGTAACAAAGGAGTGGATAAGTGGTTTTGGGGCCCGCAAGGACCAAATTTGAATGGTAGGGTCCTATTTCACTTTGAAGGGCTATGATATATTGAACACTTCAGTGATGGCAAGTTAAAATAAACCATTCCTTTCATTTGAAAATGTAGTATTACATCAAAATTTCATTGTATATTAAAAGTAGCGTAATCAAATTCCTCAATATAGTGATAAACTAAACATTGTACCATTCCACTCTATGGTTTTTAATCATTTAACCACAAGAAAAATCCAATCAATATTGAGCTCCTCTAAGGGAAGGAATCCATTTATACAAGTTTTTAGTTGCTAAGATCTACAAACAAAAGGAGATACATACTTCCCTGTAGGAAACAATCAATAGGGAGGTGTGTTTTATGTCTCTAGCAGAGATGTGCACTTAATATGCCCGTTGGTGATGGATCGATGGTGCTAGGGTGGATGTGTCCTTCCTTTGTTCAAGCAAATACCCTAAAGTCTGAAGAGGGTACTATAACATATGAATGAATAGGGCAAGAAGGGGTGGAAGTAGCCTAAGAAAAGGTCGATGGTAACATTGGAAACAACTTGAACAAGGGTTGAACTCAATATTGGAGGAATCCTGAGAAAGGGTGAAGAGTTACTCTAATTCTAAGTTGTGATTTTTATAGGAATGGTATAAGGTACTTCTTCCCCCTGAATCCCAATTCGCAAAGAAAATGACAAGCTTAGTTGATCACAATTCTTACAAAGACTGATAGTGATATCCAATCATAAGACAAGTTTTCCTCCTATGATTTTTGGGGGCCTTTGAGCAGTATGTTCATGTATGTGTAAATACCAATGCATCAATTTGAGACAGATAGAAGAATTCTTCTAATCAAGTATCCATATCAACCATTCACAAATCTAACGAAAGACGGAGTGACCCACCATCTCCCTTACCAACATGAGTCTCCATGACTCACTTCTCAATGAAAAAGTAAATATTGATCATAAAGTGGTTAAGACACTTGCTTCAAAACCAGCCTTGATAATTATGTCCATTATCCTACCTGACTAGCTAACTATGTCTAGTCTCAATTGAATCCCGGAGCTACCTACGCCCCTGCATGAGCTCCCTCCCCCTATCCAGCTACCATAACTCTATCATGTACTAAAACAAAAAACAATATAGAAATATGAAATTGAAATAGGTTGGAGAATCACTAATGACAATGGAAGTAGGAACAACCTAAGTAGAGGCAATGAGTTTGGAAATTGAAATAATGGCAAACAAAATTTTTAAAGTTTAAAACCACTTAAGTTCCAAACTTTCAATTTTCGTAATCACATTTCCAAAATCCAGTAACCATTTGATTAAACACAGTTCCAAATCCACTTTCATAATCACATATCCAAATTACAATAACCATTTGATTAACCACATTTTTAAATCTAGATCCCCTAATTCCAATCATTGAACTACATTAATTAAAAGCAAGTGCAAAAAATGATGAATCGATTCTAATTCTAATTTCTGATCATTCAATGCACAATTTGATTCTATATTATGTGATTGCATTCTCTATTAACACATTACTTATTCACCTTACACATATACTGGTTGGGATTTGAGAAGGAATAGTTGTCAAGCTACGTTAATCGTTTGAATCATGTTGTCAGTCAATTTCAACTATGGCGGCCTACTGAAAAAAAACCATCATTCATGCATTTATTTTCTACTAGGATACTAGATAACCACCATAGATTATGAATTAATGTTTTATTTTATACCAGGATACCACCTTACTAAAGATGATTGTTAATTAATGTTTGGCCCTTCGGGTTGCATTGTGCGTCATAGGTGATTATTGGTTATAACCTTATGGAAAAGAGTGGAAAGGTATAGACTCCTGGTGTTTATAGATTACATTTTTCAATATAATAAAAACTCTCCATCAAATTTAACCTAGGAGAAAGAGCTATCAAATCACCTTATTTTGAGAATTTTTCTCATTCAAATCCCTTCATTTTGGACAACTTTTCTAACCAAAAATTGCAACATATTTCTATAGAAAAAGAGTGTGTAACTCTGAATTCCACGCGTCGCACACTCTCTTCTAAAAGTTTGTCGATCTTGTTGTACCATTCTCTTCCATTAATCTCTTGATGTACAATCTCATTCAATTATGCTCCAAGCCTCCAGACTCTCAAACTAGCCATAATTGATGAAATCATGAATCCATGGATAGTAGAGAAACCACCTTACATTATAGCACATGTCCCATCCAACAAGTGATAATTATTGCATACAATAAACCATACATGGCTTTGAAAAACGTAGTTTTGGAGGATTTGAAACCTGAAAGAAGACAAGGTCGTGGAGCAAAATTTGGAAGGCATGCACAATATCCCAATGGCCTCTAGCCTACAACGATGAAGAAAATTCCCATCTACAAATACAAGAAAGGGGATGCTATTATGAAAGGAAGAGTAGTATTAAAATTGAAACCATCCTATGAAATGAGAATTTAACTCTTATTCCCAAATGCATCCATGCTAGAAAATAAGAATATAAGTATTAGATCATATCAATCATGTTATCAATAATAGCTTACATATGCGTAATTATTACTAGTGTAATTGTATAGTTTCTAGGATATCCAAACCATAGAATTGCAGTTTTAATAAATTTTATAAAATCAATACAACCCATTGCAAACTCACATCGTAACAATAAAAAAAACAGTACCTATTGTAGTATTGAAACAAATTACTAAAATTTAAAAAAAAAATCATTTTTTTTATAAAGAACATATATTTGAATTAAAAAAATTATAAAGAAATTGATCTCAAGCGGAGAGTCCATCCATATCTTGTTGTATAGTCTCATTCAGTTTATAATTGAATGAGAGGCTTAATTTTGTTGTGCAATGTTATCCATGTATGAATTAGATCTAAGTTATCGTAGTTGGGTCCATAGGTTATCTAGGACAATGAAAGTTAAGATGTGTGTTGGGTATGTGTTTGGAGTTCAGTATTGAGCAACTAGGTGGAAGAAGGTACATTTAATGTGGAAATAACATTTAAACTTAATTTTAAATGTTTTAAAGTTTTGTCGTGATTTAAATTTTGATAAATAATGCTAATGGAATGTGTGGCAGACTCGGTTGGGCTTCTGCCTTTGTTGTTTCCTAATTGTCCATTCTCAACCATCTAAAAATTTGAGAGGAAAAAATTGGGGCATCCCTTCAATTGCAAAGTTTCAAAATAATGATCAATTTCATTATTGAAGGGCCCAATACAAAATTAAAATTTTCTTGCATGGCAAAAATTGTTGTGCCCTTCTATGAAGGGTAAATTAGGCACTGAAGTGCATTGAAGGATTCCAATTTGATGCTTGCTCAATGGAATTGGATAATGGTTTATGACATGAATTCTTACCATCAAATTTATCTAGGATACTTTTCCCTTTATTAGAACATGTATGTATGTATGTACTAGGATACTAGGACCTTAAAATATGTACGTAGGAAAGCTTATGAATAGAGGGCATGGGACATTTACGTTGCAATAGAAAGACATCAGATCAAGATCGTCTTGCACGGTTGTTCACGACTCCAGTAACTATTTGTAAATAATTGCACATAAATACAATGAAAGTGACATTAGCATGACCATGCAGAGGTGACTGTATAAAATTTCGTTGGGATTATTGATAGGATGGATGATCATGTGTCACGACTTGGAGGCACGGACATGACGAGAGTGCTGCATCAATGACACTTCAAGTGTGCAGTGTCTGAACATATTGTGACCACATTAAGAGTTTGGTATTCTTATTGAAACATTTTATTCTAGTTGTCATGTTTGTCTCTCTCTCAAGGATCAGTCTCCCTTATGTCTCCACCTACCCCTAACCCCCACCCCGTTCTCTCTCTCTCTCTTCACTGACCCCTACCACCCCCCTCCCCTCCCCTCTTGAGCCCTACCACCAAGCCTCCCTCTCCGTCTAGGTAACGAACCTCCTACAACTCGAGGCCTAGCATGACCACTCGCTCTCCCCATTCCCCCAGTGTAGTAACCTATGGCCTTATGTATGTTGTGCTTAATATTTTAAATTAATAATGTGTGAACAATTGCTTGGAGCGGCTATAAGAAGATTGCAATCTAATTGGTTTGATGCACCTCCTTCTGATCCCTCTATACTAGGACCTTAAAATATGCATGTAGGAAAGCTTAGGAATAGAGGGCACGGGACATTTACGTTGCAATAGCAAGACATGAGATCAAGGTCATCTTGAACAGTTGTTTCTGACTCCAACAACTATTTCTAAATAATTGCACATAATTACAATGAAAGAAACATTAACATGAATGTGGGGAGGTAAACATCATCAAGATTATTGATAGGATGGACGATCATGTGTCACAACTACGAGGTGAAAAAATGACAAGAGTGTTTCACCAATGACACTTCAAGGGTGCAATGTTTGAACATATTGTGACCACATTGTGTGAAATGTCTTCATATGGAGTACAATATTCAAGCACTAGTTGTTCTATGTTAAAATATGCAAAATAATTTGGGTTGTACTATCATACGTATTTATCTATAAAAATTTCATAAGAACTCTCTGAAGTCTATATGTGTTCATTTTGGTTGTATTAGGGTCGAGTTGGAATGGTTTTGGACAAGTTCAAGTGGGTTAGGAGTTGTTTGGAAAAGTTCCAATCTATTGGGTTTAAGTACAAAAATTGAACCAGTTTCTCTCTCTGAGGTCAAGGTCTAGTTAATATCTTTGATTTTTTTAATTGGGTGTACTACAAGCCCCCACCCCTCTCTTTCTCTCTTCGTTTCCCCCCTTCCACCCCCCTCCCCTCTCTCTCTCGACCACTTAGCCTCCCTCTTCGTCCACGTAACCCCCCTCCTACAACTTGAGGCCTAGCATGA
This sequence comes from Larix kaempferi, assembly GCA_027924585.1. Classification (NCBI taxonomy): domain Eukaryota; kingdom Viridiplantae; phylum Streptophyta; class Pinopsida; order Pinales; family Pinaceae; genus Larix; species Larix kaempferi. Next base: position 22,214,459 of record BSBM01000106.1, read on the forward strand.
TCCCTTGCTCTCCCCCTTCCCCTATAGTAACCTCTGACCTTATGTATGGCGTACTTAATCTTAACATCCAAGTTCTCATCATCTGATGGAAAAATCACCCATGGCATATGTCCTATAAAGATATTCCCATGTTGTGTCACCTTGGAAACTAGTCAGATGGCTAGTATATGACAACCATTTCGTTAGTAGCAATGGGGGAAGGTAATTATTTGAATTCCTTAAGTGCAACTCCCTTGCATCCTGGCATTCTTGACATCTTGCAATCACAAACAATGCACAATAAGCAAGATTGCAAAGAGAATTACTATAGATAAATTGAACTGATAGCAAATGAAATCTATGTGTTGAGTTAGTTCCCTTAATATTTTTTCTTTTAATTTGTAATGTTTCAACAATTAATGGTGTAATGCTTTCTTTGATTTTATTATAGGCCTTGTCACATACGCGACTTATTAATTGCAGGAATTTTTCAGGGTGCCATAGATTTGTGGTTGGATCAACCAATATTTTCTAAATTGATTTTAAATGGATACAGTGTACACATGATCTTAATATATCAATTAATGTAAGACTCTTGGGATCTCATTACAGGTGTATCATCAGAGAACCTTCTAACATATACATAGTGTCAATACTATTAGGACCATAAACTTTATCGGTGATGCATTTTCATAGTTTACCTCGTTGGTCTACTAAGGAAACAAATCAAAGTTGATTTCCGAGGTTGTTGAATGGCTATCTTGGATATTACCCCAATTATATAGGTCTGATATGAAGGCATGATAATAAGTGAGTTGGAGGATGGTACTAGTTAAATCATAAATGTGTTTTGATATTACATCTCCAATGCAAGGATTCAAAGTGTTTTTATCGAGGTTAAACAATCAGTACTTTGGGTAATATCCTAATAAGATTAGTACATTAGGTAGGAAAGTTGTTCCTTCGACAAGAGGCCCAATATGATAAGTCCACTCATCGGGGAAATGCTTTTGGAGATCAAAAGGTAATTCTTAAGAAGATACTCTCATATGAAGTTTTTGATGAGGAAAGTATGCTATAATGATTGTAGTATGCTTATCGGGGCAGTAATTTTGAGACCCTTTAAAAGGTTTCGATCCTTAAATCTCAATGAAACATGCTTGGTCGAAATTTCGAAAAGGGGACCCAACAATTTTTCCTTTGGGAGAGAAATTGTATGGGTGTTGTTGTGGGAACAACAACACAAATATACATATCATTCCCATATAATGTACACAGAGGGTGTCTCAATCACCCTATCCACCCTCAACACCCCGGGCTCATATCCAAAATAAATCTTCCTCCTCTTTGAGCTAGAGGAAGCTTGGGTTTTCTTGCGCCTAGGTGTAGAATGCCTCTCTAGGCTTTGAAAGGGAAACAACAACATATAATGTTTTCCCCACAATACTATTAGTTAATACACTAAAAAAATACAATTAGAATTCAAATATTAAATACTCACCTAAGAGGGGATAGTATACCGTGAAGGGGTTTCTCGCTTCCTTGATCCAATCCTCTTAGCAATTCCTCCCTACAACAATTACAAAAATCAATTAATTCAAAAAAATAAAAATGCATTATTTTATCAATTTCATTAATGCTTCATAATATTTTAATCAACTAATAAATCTCACTATAAATATCTAAGACAATGCAAGAGATTTCCCTTCCTAGATAGGAAGTGGAGCACTTGGCTTGACAACACGCTCTAAGGAAATGGTGGAAGAGGGGGGCAATGTAAGTACATGGGAATGGGAAGGTATAGGTGCAATATATGGAGCCAATGTAGGTGTAAGGGATGTGTTGGAAGTAGGTGTACCATATGTTCGTACAAAAATTTGCTCCGTTAAAATTTTGAGTTTCCTGCGGTGCGCATGTAAAGAGGGACCATGATTTTCGTTTTCAAAAACTCCACTAGCAATTTTGCCAAAGTCATGAATGTCCCATTCATCCTTGTTAGTTCTCCTCATGTCAAATCTTTAACTTGGTGAATTCCTTTCAAATGCCAACCATAAAATATCCAAGTGCCTAAGGCTAAGTATATCAAAACCAAGTATTTTTTCAGACATAATTACTTGTATTTTCCTATTTTAGTCATTGTATTTGGGCACATATTACGAGGATCTTGAAGTGAATGTTTGAAAACCAAAATTGGATTTTGTTGGGAACAAATCCATTAGTTTTGTAACATGAGTCATGGTTTGGAAGATTTGAATGGATCTCTACAACCTATTTTTCCATATTTAAAAAGTAAATAATTTCCTATTTTAGTCATGATATTTGAACATTCTTTCCGAACAAGTGGAGAGGAATTTGTAAACACCAAAGGAGTTCTTTTTCAAGAATGGACTTATCTACAAAATACTCTCTCTGTTTTTGCACATATATCATAGATTGAGAGATATAGAGGTATATTTGAGATAAATGTTTCATAATTACGCCAATGAAAGTCCTCCCCACAGTATTGGAAAGCGGTGGTGAATGCACAGGTGTGAGTCAATTGATATATATGTTCACATGTGTCACAATGCTCAACACCAAATTTAATAATGCATACACATCAAAAGGTAGGCCTGTAAGTGTTGACAGAGTTCTTGTGTGTCCATCTTCAAGCCAAGTATTCAGTTTCAAAGAGAATTAAACATTGAATGCCAGTGTTCTGATCCCAAGTCCAAATATTAAATACTATGAGGGAGAGTTGGCTAAAAATTTGTCTATTCAATAGGTTTAAAACTATAAGTTGCCGAGTGCTCTATCCAAGAGTCATGAAAACATTGTATTCATGTAAATTCAAAGTATTCAAGGTACAAATACTAAAATATACTAAATGCCAAGTACGTCATTGTATGAACTGAGAATCAAAATGCTAATGCTCAAGTCTGAGCACTCAAGCATCGAGACCATATGAGGAGGGGATCAAATCCAATGATTAATATTTAGAGTTGATAAAATAAATGGAACACAAAGGAAGATCCCATAAGGAAAGCATAGTGTTGCTATATAATTGGAATGCTTTTAAAACATTTCTTTTATATGATAAGTGTCAAGGTTGTTATGTGCTTCTTGGTTTTGAAATGTGAATCATTGAATAAGTGATCGATATATATTTTAAGTTTTCCATGGCATTTATCAAGGAAAAGTATAGTTGTCTCTTGTAGATTTGAAAAGAAGTCCAACGCCATTTTCAGAAATTCGAAGACAATAGATTAACATTTAAAATCTTAGTCAGAAAAGAGAGCACTTGGTAATTATAAGATTTTGAAGATCGATTAATAAGTCAAACATTTTTCCAATATTTTTGGGCATGAAATCAGCTGATCAAATATTACTTCCAAGTTTGAGTGCATGTGACCATCAAAGCTCTAGATTTAGAGGGATTCAAATTCAACAGCTTATGATCTTTCCAAGGTAAAAAATTAGTTCTCAGATTTCAAGCATCGAATCCTTCAACAATCAAAAGGTGATATGGAAGTTAAAGGTTTAATTGATGAAGCTAGGTGGTAGAGAATCTTGAGACAAAGCACTGGGCAATTAGAGGATTCAAAGCTGAAATAGAATCTAAGTATTTTTGTAACAGATTTATTCGCTTAAAATTTGGCAACTCATTGTAGTTGATTTGCTTTTGTTTTCTTGTTGTCACTAGATATGAATCGAGTTCCTTTTAAAGTGGATCTACAAACTGTGTTAAAATGGATCCACATATCTATAAAGGGATGACTGTAATTGGAAAAAGGGGAGGAGGTTCCATCCCGAGAGGCTGAGTATGTTGTAGAAATGGACGAGAGTCTTATTATGGAAAGTTGGGAAGACCATGTTTTGTAATTTCTTATGAAATCATGTTTAAATGAATATGAGATCTTGTCTTTTATGAACCAGGTTTAGCCATCGTTGAGTTTGAAAATGGCTATGGTTTTGTGTAAACTGTCGTTGTAATGAATTCCTTCATATTGATGTTTTCTCTATGAATGCTCAATACTGTGGTTGAATGTTCTTACATCTGTGTTTGGAATGTTTTTCTGAACATAGTTATTCATCTTAACATATGATTGAACTATTTGTTCCTTATCTTATTAATCAGATTTGAACCTAAGTCATCACTGATATCATTCTTGCTTCAGTTTAGTAATCTATGTTATTTTCAGAGTCTGAATTTTCTAGTGGTCTTCTGCTTTCTTTTCTTACATTAATCTCTTCATCTCTACAGAACCAATCCTAAAATCCAGATCTATCCAACTCAGATATGCCTAAAATTTGTACTATTGTGCTTGGCAGCTAGTACAAATTTTAGGACAAACACCATAGTTGCAACCACTGTAGATGTAGCTACAATAGATGGAACACCAATTGCTGCAATGGTGGGTGCAATGGGGGAGGGATATGATGGGGGATTGGTGAAGGATGGATAGGTGTGAGATTAGCAATAGGGGATGGATGTCCGAAAGGATATAATCCAACTAGTTTTACAATGGATGGAATCACCTTAGGGGGGAATGGGTGTGCCAATCACTGGCGTGGGGTGCCCAGTCCCTAAACTCAGCATGAACCATGGAAACAATGGACTGGGTGGATGATGGGAAGGCATGGGTGGATATGGTGACGTAATGGAGAATGTTGGAACCTGCATAAACATATGTAATACATTTGATTAGTACAAAAACATGTAAATTAACCATACCAAGACAATGAATTTCACATCAAATACATATAATTAATTTAACATATGTCACCTAGGTGAGGGATGATCTGCTTGCCCCGGGTGGAGACCCCTACTCAATCTCTTTAGCAAACAACCATGGAAACACAACAACATTACGAATGATCTCTTATAAATAACTTTGACATTTGCAAATAAATGAATTTTTAAATCCTACAATCATAAAATCATTTAAATACCCACGTGTAAGGTGTCGCAATGTCTTCTACAACCGCCATAGTTGCATCAAAGTTGGGAGAAATAATTTCATCCCACCTCGATGGAGGTGTGTCATATTGGAATAGTCACACATGCCAAAAAACATAAGTTAGATAGAAATACTTTAAGAAATTTTTACCTAATGATTGTCAATTGTACAATTAAATATATACTCAGTGATTTACCATCATTTACAAATCATACTAACCTCATAAAAAAATATCTCTTGTGTAGGATCCTCCATCGGGCCATGGAAAGTATGCCCACATTAAGTGCATCAATGTAGTAATGCCTAACTCTATGAAGAATCCTTTTCATGACTTCCTATCATGGAAGTTCCATGATCAGTGGGGCTGGAGGAACTACACTTGAGGGTCCTCCATATTGATCTGATGGATCATGTCTTGATGATGCCACAAATGCACTGTGATGCAGTACACTACATCTAAGATGTCATATGGAAATGGCAGTGTAATCTAAGCGATCTAATAGCTAAGGTGTTTATGGGGAGGGGGGTTAGACATATGCCTAGGATTAGGTGGCCCTCTCATTGGGGTATTCTTAGAAGTTGGTTGATATTGTGAAGAGCCAATACCAGCCCCTTAAAACTCACAAATGTCAAAATAGTTCACGTGGAGACCCAACACGAACTTGGCATATAGTTTCCAAATAAATTTAATGGAACCTCCCTATTGTTTCAAGGAGGTTTGTAAAAAACCATGAACCAACGAATCACCCAATTTTGTTTCCATGGATCATATGTACACCAATCCATGCAAAGGAACCACTTGCGTAGATCAACGGGTTGGTTTGTTTGGAGGTCAATGAAAAATCCAACAATCGTTTGTTTTGAAATTTCAAATCTTTGATTTTTTGTTTACTGATACTAGTGTAGAAATATCCCATCCTGGACCTATATTCATATATGTCAACAATTGACTATGGGCATGTTCAATAGAGGCAATGATGCTATCAAGGGATGTGGCTAATGAAAGTTTTAATGGTTCCCTTGAGGTTCTGAGCTCTTGAACCAGATTTCTTAGTTAGTTTAAATATTGGTTAATCCGGGTTTCTATGTTTGGTTTTTCCTCCAGGTAAATGTTTGTTTGTGGTTTTCTTCCATTCTTTGTTTTTGTATTTGGTTTTTGGTTTTGAAATTATGGTTCTTTTATTTAATTCTTATTAAATCACAAGCACATAAAGAAAAATAAGAAAAATTTGAAGGAATACCTGGATAGAGGAGTGGCAATGTCCCTTGGTGAAGTTGTATTGGAGAATATGCACTCATGTTCTAAACCGAATCACCCAATCATCATGGAAATGGGGAGAAATGGGGTCTTGGGTTCTTTTTTGCATATACAAAAGACCACATGGGTCCTTCTTTTAAATATACAAACTAATATTATTAAATAATAATGAAATTCACAAGAGGCCAATATTTTTGAATTAAGATTTTACAAATTTTAAAGAAATTTAAAATTTTATAGGATTTATAGTTATATATGTATTTGTTTTGAAATGATTTTATTAAAGTTAAGAATATTAACAAGTTTCTTTTAAAAATTACGAATTTTAAAAATTAATAAAAATGTCTTCATAACAATGATATATTTTGGATTATATTTATATTTCATTGTTATTTTTATTATTTTTAAAAAATAAATATTTATTTATAATAATTGAAATATAGATTTGTTTCAAATTAAAATTTTCAAATTATATAATTATTAGAACAATCTAGGAGGATTACAAACTTGCCATATCTATATGGAAAACATATTTTTAGTCAATAATATATTTTGCATCATATTTTATATAATTTTTTTTTTTAAATTAAATTTTAAATTATAATATAAATTTATCTTTCAAATTATATAATTACCTTCAACAACAAGAAAATCTATTAGAATTTGAACTTAAAATTATAATGTGAAACATTTATGTAAATATAAAATCTCTTTTATAGTATTGTATTGTATCTTGTGTATGGAATTTTAATATAAAGATTTCATATTCTTTCTTAAAGTTTCGTTAAGTAACCCCTATAGGAGATTGTAACAAAGGGAAATTGATCTATGCCTTCACAAGATGCTTTGATTGGAACAAAAAATTCACCAAAGTTTAAGCCTAAATAAATACATAAAATTATAATTTATAAATTATTTGATAAAATTCAAATTTATTTATTAATTATTTATAATAAAAATAATATATTTAACATAAGTCTTTCTTACAATCAATGAACATTAAAAAATGTAGGAATTGAAACATAATTTGATCAATATAAAAATCATAAGGAATCATAACCATTTATGAACATCAAAATGAAACAAAACCTTTGAGGAACATTGAAAGGTGACAAAAAAGTTTTATGTACATTGCAATGTGACATAATCATTTATGAACGTAACATTGCGACATACCCATCGAGTACCATAGAAGTTTGACATATCTCAATGTAGATGAATGTCACAATGTAACATAATCAATGGGGAGTGTTGCATTGTGTTATAACCATAGAGGAATATTGCAGTGCAACATAACCCTTGACAAACATGATAATGCCACGCAAATATGGTTAACCATAAACAACTATGGTCAACCATGAAAAACCATAATCAACCATAGTCAACCATGGTCAGCCAACTAGGGTTAACCATAGTCAACTATGGTCGACCATAGTCAATCAACTAAGGTTAACCATAGTCAACCATGGTTGACAATAGTCACCATGGTCAAACATAGTCAAGCATTAATAATTATGGTCAACCATAGTCAACCATGAACAACCATGGTTAACCAACCAAGGTCAACAATAATCAACCATGGTCAACCATAATCAGCCATAGTCAACCATGGTCAATTAACTAGGGTCAATCATGGTCAACCATAGTCAGCCATGATTAACCACAGTAACCGTGAACAACCATGCTCATTGGAAAACAACCATAATCAACCATAGTCATCCATGAACAACCATGATCAACCATAGTCAACCATGAACAACCATGGTCAACCATCATTGACCATAGTCAACCATAATCAACCATGAACAACCATGGTAAACCATGGTCAGCCATGAATAACCATGGACAACCCCAGACAACAACAATCAACCCTGAATAACCATGGTCAATGTAATGTCCCCAGTTTTGACCCCTTAGCATATGCTATGCAAATGATGTAATATCATTGATTATTGTAAGGAATATGGTGAGGATCCCAAGGCCAATGCCATATCATGGATATCCCCAGTATATATAAAATACAAGTACATCTAGTTTGGTAGACCATGTGTTGGTCAAGCATAATAGAAGTGCAAAGGTAACATAAATATGCATGCAATTAATAAAGAAAACGCATAGCTGACTATGCAAGGAAACAAGAGCATGGGGAATGATTTTCTTACGGTTAAGGAGGGACATATTAAAACTATGAAGCCAATATATGGAAGCCAAGTGCCCAAGAAAGAATTTATGGGCCATCGGCTATCAAGTTGACTCATGCACCCCAATCATTTATTTCTTTCAAGAGGGAGGAGGAAATTGAGGCATGGTTATTGTCTTGGGGAACGGAAGGTGTAGGTCTAAGGTTTCTTGTGTCAGTCACCCTATGGTTCTGGGAGTTGGGGATTTCTTATTAGATAATCTATTAGTTGTGACTGGTAGTAAATATATTAAATTATCTGTCAATTGGGAGGTGGAGAGGACAAAGTTCCTTGGGTTAAGTAACTCGACCTCTCATGTGTGGGGAACTACAATATTTTTTTTGGAAATATGAGAGTGGTTATGAGCTATGTTTTGTGGTCATGACTGGAGTTCGAAGAGGAATTTTGTGAGCACGACTACTATGCATTTCCCTCACTGTTATATGTACAAACTGGTATGGAAGATTATCCAATTTCTTAAACTTGTGCATGTGTTCCCTCTATAACGTATCTAGTTGTCAAAATCATACTTTGGATTTGTTGAATCCTTCCATAGTATTTTTTGTGTGCCATATATCTTTCTCCTCGCTTTTGATGTCATACCGAGCATGGTTGTTTGTTAGTCCTATTTTAACCTGAGCGACCAGTCACACAATGATTGGAGTGAATTCTTGGAAGGCAGTTAGGTGTGCACAACCAATATTTGAAAGCCTTAAGAAGACAAAAACTCCTAGAATATGACCCAAGTTTTGGGTGATATTTCTACGCACACACTGAATAGCACCTAGAGGAGGGTAACTCCCAATGGCTTGTTGAGCAATGAAGGGGTACATTCTTAGTGTTGTGTGGGGTGGGTAATGTGGACCCCAAGCTAGTCATTTATATGTGAGGTGCCTTCATTTCTAATGGAAAACTAGATATGACTAGTTGTTTCTTTCCTAAGTTGTCTAAACCTCTGTGGTGTTGATTGAGTGGTATTGAATACAAGAGTGGTATGGAGCGTAGAATTGGCTGATGCTACTGGTGAAGCTTGTGACCTCCTGGAAGATGACCTAAGGTTTGGGTGGTATTTCTACTTACACACTGAATAACACTTGGAGGAGGGTGATGCCCAAGGGGATGTTGTGCAGTGAAGACATACCTTCTTAGTGTTGTATGGTATGGGTATTGTGGACCCCAAGTTGGTCAAGTATGATTGAGGTGCTTGTAACTCTGTGGTGAGTTTACTAGTATAACATTTCCCCTCCACTACTTTTGCATCCTGTTAACCTTAATGTATGTTAGATTGGCTTGAGATTGAGTTTATGTGACCGTGGACAATGAGTTAACCCAAATGTGAGTTGGCTTGGTTGTGACCTTCTACCTATTTGAATTTGAGTGAGCTATAAATAGTTTCTCTTTCCTTAAGGAAATCATGCCCAGTGCGGGGGTGTCCTTTCAGCATAAATAGTATATGCTAGACAAAGAACCTATGGTTGGGTTCCCATGGAATGTTTCTCTTGCGTAGTTAATTTCTTGGAGAAACTACATTCAACATAAGTGTCTATTTGATGTCTCATTGTTGTTAATTCAATTACATTGTATGCATGCCGATTGGAATGGTGAAGATGCATGTGGTTATTATGAATTGTTTTAGTTAGTAGTAATCATGATTCTTGATATCTACATGTTGGATATATGATATTGCACTTGATGGAATGCTTAACTACCTACGAAAATACTTGATATTTAAGTGTTGGATAAATACCTACGGAAATACTTTTGTTGAGCCCCCTCATAATACATAGTTCTAATTAAAAAAAACCTATTTTTATGAGATATTCCTTATGCTTACTAGATACCCCCTTTTATAACCCCCATATCCTACTCGCTGCCCCCAATACTTACAATATATTGATCTTATTTTTCACAATATAAAAACCCCCCTTTATGAATGAATGTGAGTCATGAATATCGAATTTTAAAGAGATTGGTATTCTTATTCTTGATATTCCCCGATCTATTTATGAAGAGGTTTTAAACATGCACAAATTTTTTATGTCAATATGTGATTTTATTTCTGAATTGGCCGAAAGGTGTGTAGTTAAGATCTCTTTTAATAATAAATTTTGAGTGTGCGTATTGCATGCATTTATCATGGTATATTCTTCATCACATCCAATTGATGGACTATTGTGATGTTGAATATTAAGCTGTGTATTTTATAATATGTTTGTTATTCATTAGGCGATTCAATTAATAATCGTGTTGAAATATTAATGTAGGTGGTTTGGCTAAATGTAATGGCTAATGGTTTTTCCATTCCTTATGGAATGCGTGCATAATGTAGTTAAATGGATGCATAATGTAGCCATAGATGCTATGTTACCAAACCGAACCAATTAAGAAGTGAATTCATTTAGAACAATTCCTTTCATATCTCAGAATGCTGCAACTCTCATGTTGAAATGCAGTTGGGGTTCCCCTCCTCTAATCGTTTTGGAAACCCCAGACAGAATCGGGTATCATCTTTCAATTCTGTAACATGAGGAGTAGTATGTTTTTTATTTGATTTAATGGAAATGGACGGAAGGTAGAAGAATATAATTGAAAATGACTGAGAAGAAATTTCGATAGAAGGGGAAGCAAAGTCAAATTGTTTCCCTGAGTTAATAATTGTAGAGGGGAGGGGTATTAGAAGCAATAAGAAGAGGTGGTATCTCTCACTGAGAGGAAAGAGGAACAACTATTAGTCAATGCAAGCAGGCATACTGTGTATTAGGACATCAACAAACAAGGAGGCTATCTATAAAATCAAGAAAGACTTGCATACCGTGTACAAGGATCTACATACCAAAATGCTCATCATGTCGATCATAAGTTAAATTATTGGTTCAGGTGATGTTTTGTTTTTGAATTTGATGATTTAATTTTTCTTTTCTTTTTTAATTAGAAGATGATTGTTGTTTTTATTTACACAACTCATAACCTTTTTATAAATTTATATTCTCACTTCATTTTTATTAAAAACCCGAATTTAAAGGAAATTTGAATAAGTTTGTTGTAACAGGGTATTTGGCTGACCTCTGACCTTTCGAACCCGTAGTGCGGATTGCAGATCGCCGAAGTCGGAGGCGTGAATTCTTGACATGCTGCTTGGGAATTCCGACTTCCGACTCCCACAAGCAGGAATGTGGAGTGCGCAAGTTGGAGGATTAAATTTCCTATAGTAGTGATTTTGGAACTTTGACTTCCGACTCCCACAAGTTGGATTGCGGAGTGCGGAAGTTAGGGGAATAATTGACCGGGATCGTTATTTCAAAGTCCTGACTTTCTGAATCCCGCAAGCCAGAGTCCGGAGTGCGGAATTCAGAGGCATGTTTCATCGACGCCGTGTAGTTTGCGTTCCGACTTTCTGAGTCCCACATTGCGGATTGTGGAACTGTGGAAGTCGGAAAGGAGTTTCGTCGACCCCGTGTATTTGGCATTCAGACTTTGTGAGTCCCTCATAGTGGATTGCGGAACTGCAGAAGTCAGAGAGGAGTTTCGTCGACGTTGTAAATTTGGTATTCCAACTTTCTGTTAGAACTATATATCTAGCTAAACTAGCATACCTATCTTAGCAATCAATAACATGTCAAAGTATATAAGAACAAAAAGAGAACAAGGAAAAGAATACACCAGATATATGTGGTTCACCCAACTGGGCTACGTCCACGGGAAGGTTGTCTTCTATTATCTCTAGAAATATCCTTCAATCTTACAAGAGAGAAACTAAAAATAACCCCAATACAATATAGCAAAGCTTGTGATCACAATACCATTTGTTGATACTATCTATGAGCATATACCACTATACCATCATGTTGTTCACTATATCACTGTAATAGTGATGTGACTTGTAATACCCCTATTTTGACCCTTATGGTTTATTGGCCTTAATGTAATATTGTGTAAATACAGTATGTAATTTCCCTAGTGTGGAGCTCAAGGCCAAGGACCCACTGGTGTATGCTCAAGTTAAATGCGTAGGCAAGTATTTGGAAATCGATTACCCATGAGCTGTTAAGCCATGAAGAACTGTAAATGATTTAATTATTAATTATAATGTAATAAAATATCCAAGGAACTGGCTAAGGAGGAAACCAATGAGAATGGGGCATCTGTATCCATTCGGGATAGGTGAGGGGGTTGTGGCATTGGAACCCATGGTGCCACATGACCATTTATGAACCTGTTTGACTTCCCCTACTGACATTTAATGTTGTTATAGAAGGTAGTTGAGGAGCCTGTTTGTGAGGAAGATTGAGCATGGAGCATGCCCTGCAAATCCGTATGGCAGGGTATGGCCTATGTTTACTTGTCCCTAAAACACTTAAACACCTGGGAATTCGTAGACCCGAAGGAATATCCCGTGGCTAGCCTAGAACGAGGGGAGAGAGGATGCATTCATGCACGCAGATGAGGGATTCACCACTGGTCGGAGAGCCAAGTTGTAGAGCGGAGAAGGCAAAGAACGGTAAATCTATGAAAGCCGAACTTACACAGTGGAATACCCATAGAAACCAGGCGTGTAAGCCATATCTATTGGAGAAACCCATGAGAGTAAACCCTGTTAATTTTTTAGCATTAATTCAATATACTCTAGGATCTTTATTAAGAGAATAACATGTACAGCATATCAATCATATCAAGCATGTATCAAGCATATCAAACAATCACATAAGACAATGGACACACAGAGTTTCACTGGGGAAAACCATAAACGTGAAAAACCCCACAACTTCCTCAGAGATAGAGAGAGCAATGATACAACCAAAGTACAAACAAAGTACAAGAGATAGTCTTCTCCTAGATGTTGATCCTCCTCCTCACATGTGCGCCACTTTTCGAGTGGTAGAAGAGTGAGTTATGAGATATCCACATAGAGATCTCCCAATCTCTATTTATACTTGTCATGTCCTTCCCAATAAACTAATGGGGCCGACTTGTCTAGCTTATCCTAATAACCCATGGTTAACTTAATCAGGGCCAACCCCACACATGGTGGTCTAATAACCCATTGGCAAGTTACGACACTTGCGACACTTGTCAATACAAATGACGACACTTCCTTATAGAGGAATAACACATCTCTATAGGAGTACAATATACATAGATGAAATACATAAGTGAAATACATTCCGAAGTTACATATACATCAACACTCCTTCTTAACTAGGAAGGTATTTCTCAACACAAATCTGCTAGCACAAGTCTTCTTCTCTGGATCATCATTAGCAAATCATCATCCTCGAATCATCGTCATCATCATGGCTGCTACTATCTCAATCAATCTCTAAATATACTCATCATAGGAAGTTCTATAGAGCTAGTCCTTTTTCATACTGGATGTAGGCCCACCACCTACAGGTCTTCATCATCACTGGCCATACTGTGGAATCCTTAGGACTTATTACGTGCGTCACAAAACCTCTAAAGAGCATCCCAGACTGTTACGAGCACACAGCTCTACCTGTTGGATCTCCCAGTGCTGTATTATATGTGACCCCACCACAAAACCTCGAAAAAGCATCCCAGGCTATTAAAGGAACACAGCTACGACCTATAGGATCTCCCAGGGTTGTATTCTATGTGGTCACCACAAAACCTCGAAAGAGCATCCCAGGCTGTTACGGGCACACAGCTCCGACCTATAGGATCTCCCATGGCTGTATTATATGTGGTCATGTAAAAAGCTTGAAAGAGCATCCCAGGCTGTTACGGGTACACAACTCCGACCTATAGGATCTCCCGGGGCTGGATTATATTTCCTCCAAAGCAAAACCTCGAAAGAGCATTTTCTAGATATACTAGGGCCACATTACATGCCATAGGCAAAACCTCGAAAGACTATCTGCAAACCTCCCAGGGCTAGATTATATGCTTATCTGCACAACCTGTTCCATGGCCACAGAGTATCAACCTGATACTCACCATACATCATCCTGATGTACACATGATCATCTTGATCATCATCACTGCATCGTCCTGATGCATGTCATCTGGAGCAACATCCTGAAGCTCGTCATCCATGATCATCCTGATCATACAATGCACCACCTGATGCATACCAAGTATCTACCTGATACATATCATCATACATGATCCACCTAATCATACAATGTATCCACCTGATACATACACAGATACATGATCCACCTGATCATACAATGTATCCACTCGATATATATCATACATGATCTTCCTAATCATACAATATATCCACCTGATACATATATAGATACATGGTCCAAGGATCCAACATGATGCATATACATATACATGATCCAACTGATCATATCTAGCATCCATCATGATGCATATACATATACATGATCCAACTGATCATATCTAGCATCCAACATGATGCATATATACATACATATGAATGATCCAACTGATCATAACAAGCATCCAACATGATGCATATACAGAGCAGTGTTGAATATTGTAACTTCTAAGAATATTATATTTGTATATTATTTATTCCGGAGATGTTCCATACCTTCGATGTGATTATTTATGAATCCAGAGATGTTTATTCCTCCGAATTGGTTGTGGTAACTAGGGTTATTAGACCCACCATGTGGGGGTCGGCCCAGTCAGTTATAATAGGGTATTTAACCTAATGGTTAAATACGAGCCTACATGTACTTGTGTAAAATACATGTCAGTGTAGTGTATAAATAGAGGAGGTATGTTCCTCATTTGACACACACACACACTTGAGAGAGGCGCACTTATGGAGGAGAGGTCTGCTATGGTGGAGAAGGAGATCATGTCTTTGGTTTGCATCTTTGTATATTTCTGGTCATCTATATTGAGGAAGCTTTACTGGGTTTTCTACCCCATGAGGGTTTCCCAGGATAAATCTGTGTCTCTTGTGTTTATGCTATGCTTGTTGTTTCTTCAGTGATCCTGTATATGCTATTATTGTGAAATGGAATGTAATGCTGCTATTTCCTGTCTTATCATATTAAATTTTAACATGGTATCAGAGCTAACCTGAAGGAAGACAAGGTATGGCACTTACGACACTTGCTTTACTTACGACAATTTGAAGGTTAGGGTTTTACATAGCAAAAAAACCAGTCATCGTGGAACTTTCGCTATAAATCCATTTATGCGAAGGTTCAGGGTCTGAAAATTTTACAGGACGAAGAAAACATCCCCAGGTACCTTGTGTCCAAAGGGCACCCTCAGATTCGTTGTACTTTATGAGTTATGATCAGTACAAGTTAGGGTTTCTGCCTCTTCCAGATCTGAGTCAAAATCAGGTCACCTTGGAAAAAAGGTCATAACTTGGGCTAGGAAGCTCCAAATGAAATTTCGTAAAAAGTGACAGGTAGTACACAAACTGTACTATCTTAGGAAACGTTTTCAGAGGCCGAAGGTGAACCAGTGACACGTGTCACTCCGTACAAGTTCGCTCTCCTGTTTTATCCCATAAACAGGTCACGTTGCGACACTTGGCATAACTCTCTCTCAGAGAGTCCAATTGAGGTCAGACCTATCAAGATGGAAAGATAACATGGCGAGATATCTCAGGAAAAGTTTTCACAGGCCGAAGTTCAAACAATGACACGTGGCATGCCGTACAAGTTCGCTCTCCTGTTTTATCCCTTAAACAGGTCACGTTGCGACACTTGGCATAACTCTCTCTCAGAAAATCCAATTGAGGTCAGACCTGTCAGGATGGAAAGATGACAGGTCAGGCTACTGCAGAAAAAGTTTTCAGACCCTGTGGAGAAGAAATTTCAGAGTTATAGCAGAAACAATCAGGTGCATATTTCTGTCAAAACATAATTATTTTTGGAGCACCTTTATTCATGGATTCCGGAATTTAGGGTTTCGGAGAAAGTTAGAATTTTTGGAATCGGAGTCCACAGCTGAATGCTACTCAGGAAAATTTAAATTTAGAAACCAAGATCAAATTTTTGGTTGGGTAGAAGACCGGGCTTCATCAAACCCTAGTTCGGGTTCCTGTCCAGATGATCCAGAAGTTTCGAAGGCAATTTTGAGGGGTCAAATTTTGGAGATTTCAAAATTGAAGAATGCTAGGTTGATCAGCTTAGCAAGACACATTCTTCCATCCATTCAGAAGTGTGAAAGTCAAAGATTGAATTTTTAGGGTTTCTCTAGCAAACCCTAATCAAGCTCCAGATCAAGTTTCAGGGGGAGTTGAGGCTAAGGCCTTACATAAGAAGACTACAAAAGGTCTCGACAGGTATGACTTAAGGAGGTTCAAGTATGCCTTGAAATCTGATTCTTGATTAAGTTCATAATGTGTTTGTCTTCATGTTATTTATTTGTACAATCTTGATTAATTTAATTGTCTTATCACCCTAGTAACAATAAGAATGCATGTGAATGATCGAAGACATTCATTGATTAGGGCTATATGATTGTACTTACGCATTATGGTGTTGTGTAAGGTTGATGTTGTCTGCTAACAAGACACAGGTACATCACAAAAGACAAATCAAGTTCCATGACCATGAAAACATGAAGACAAAGACTCACGAGGTATGTATGACTTTGTTATATTATGTTTAACCTACGAGACATGCAGGTTCTAGCTCAGGATCTCTAAATCATTGAAGAGATTGTTTGGGTATGTTGTACATAACTAAGCAGGTATACTAATCCAGGTATGTTTTCCTATGTCATGTTAGAATCTTACCTTGTGTAAGTATACTTGGTATGATTGGTTAGTAATCAAGGGTTTATGGATACTAGATCAAACAAGAATATGCATGAGTAAAAGAAGACTTCCTTGAAACCCTGAATACTAATAATCATGACTGTACATATTCAAGATTATTTAGAATTAGAATGTTTTGATAATATTGAGAATATACTAATGAATGTATGTTTGTGTATGAGATCATGAGGATGACACTAGTGTACACTTGAGCATGCACAGTGGTACAGAATGAATAGAAGTTCAGAAGACATATAGAAGATCAAGCGGGAGACAACCACACAAACATAAAAGATAAGTATTTGAGTTGTTATTAGAAATAGTAAATGATATTGCTTGTATGCATATTTGTATTCCTAGGATATATCATGCTGAGTGTAAACATTCATAAAGCATTGAACAGTATACTACTAATATGCATATGATTGGTAAATTGGACAAACATTCCATTGTTGCTTATCTAGAATGAAACCTCTTTGCTGACATACTGAGAGCTGTGCACACTCTCGATAGTATGTTCTAGTAAAGATGGAAGGCATCTAGATAGCCACTGTATGCATACAGGATATGGGAAAGTGTTGTGCCAAAGTATTGGTCAAAATAGTTGCATAACTATGTAAATGATATCTGTATGCATAGTAGGTTATCATATGATTTGATGATTATGAAGTATTACTAATCATGTACTTAATTTTGATTTGTAGGAAAGATCATGATGAATGATGAACTCTGAACAAGCGATGGATGTTCAACAAAAGATTTACAAATCAAACACACTATAGAAAGATTGTGGTTAAGAGATTCTTTGCTCCAAGGGACTAGATAAGACCATTCTCTTAATAATGTAATCAGGTTCTATATGGGTTCCCAGGATCGGTAGTCAATTGATGAGATTAATGATCATCATGGGTGATGTGGATCTCAACCTTTTCTACAAGGTTGAATATGGGTTCTATACACATATGACATGGATGCAAGAAGGAACTCACCACAGATTTCGAATGATTTTGAGGCTCATATTAGTAGACCCATCTGACGAGAGATGGCACAGATAGATATGCAGAAGATCACTCAATGCTGAGTGTGAATAATGGACAATTGACAGCTTCATGACAAATCTTGGGATTTACCAGAAGTAAAACTGTTCCTAACCTTTACCTTAAGGTTGTGGATGATGAACCTATCATACCATTATTGTATGACGATGATCTCTTTCTGAAAAGGAATGAGAAACAGGTCATGAAAATGGCTGCAGAAATGAAAATGAAAGATCTCGGATTAATGCACTACTTCTTAGGTCTAGAAGTATGGCAAGATCCAAAAGGAATCTTTTAAATCAAGGTAAGTATGCTGTGAAGTTTCTAAAAAGATTTGATATGTTGGAGTATAAAGCCATGGCCACTCCCATGGACTCCAACTTGAAGTTGTTAGTTAATGACTCATCGTATTTAGTGGACCTAACCCTATATAGATAAATCATTGGGTCATTGATGTATTTAACAAATACTAGGCCAGATATATGCTTTGCTGTAAATACCCTAAGTCAGTATCTAGTAGAACCTAGAAAGGTTCACTTAATAGCTACAAAGCATGTAGTGAGGTACCTAAAAGGTACATTAGATTTTTGGTCTATGTTATATTGGATGTCATGAACTCCGTTTACATGGTTACTCAGATTCTGATTGGGCAGGAAGTGTCTCAGACAGAAAGAGTACATCAGGTGGATGTTATAGTCTTGAATCTGCCATGATCTCATGGTTCAGCAAGAAACATTCTAGAGTGGCTCTCAGTACTACTGAAGTAGAATATATGGCTGTCTGCTCTACCAGCTGTGAAGCAGTATGGCTTCAGAAGCTTTTATATGGAGTGTTTGACTTAGAAATGGATCCCACTGTGATTATGTGTGATAATCAAAGCTGCATTAAGATGACTGAAAATCCTGTGTTCCATGATAAGTCAAAACACATTGAGATCCCTTACTTCTATATCCGAGACATGGTGCAGAGAGGAGCTATCAAGATCGAGTATATAAGCACTGAGGATCAGATTGCCGATATCCTGACTAAACCTTTGTCTCGAGTAAAGTTTGAATACTTCCGAGACAAGCTTGGTATAGTCCAGAAGGACCCTCCTCGAAAGGGGGAGTAGTATAGTATTTGATAACAATTCTGTCCCTTAAATTTTATTTTGTTGTACTTAGCTACTTACAATTATTTAGATTTAGAACTCTTATATATCTTTTATTTTAGATGTATACATGTTTTGATGTGATGTATACATGTTTTGATGTTAGATGTATTAGTGAGAATACATGCTAGATGTATACATGTTTTGAGGTGATGTATACATGCTTTGATGTTAGATGTATTAGTGAGAATACATGCTAGATGTATACATGTTTTGATGTGATGTATACATGTTTTGATGTTAGATGTATTAGTGAGAATACATGCTAGATGTATACATGTTTTGATGTGATGTATACATGTTTTGATGTTAGATGTATTAGTGAGAATACATGCTAGATGTATACATGTTTTGATGTGATGTATACATGTTTTGATGTTAGATGTATTAGTGAGAATACATGCTAGATGTATACATGTTTTGATGTGATGTATACATGTTTTGATGTTAGATGTATTAGTGAGAATACATGCTAGATGTATACATGTTTTGATATGATGTATACATGTTTTGATGTTAGATGTATTAGTGAGAATACATGCTAGATGTATACATGCTTTGATGTGATACATGCTCTTGGACATTTGTACCTGTATAGATGTGAATACAGATGAGGATTGGATCATCCTTGAACTTAAGTTCTAAAGTGAGCCGTAGACGTGAGGTCTCCGAGAATGAAGTCCTTAGTGGACAGTTGAGGGGATTGGATCATCCCTGGACTTTCAGTCCTAAAGAGAGCCGTAGACGTGAGGTCTCCGAAAATGAAGTCCTTAGTGGACAGTTGAGGGGATTGGATCATCCCTGGACTTTCAGTCCTAAAGAGAGCCGTAGACGTGAGGTCTCCGAAAATGAAGTCCTTAGTGGACAGCTGAGGGGATTGGATCATCCCTGGACTTTCAGTCCTAAAGAGAGCCGTAGACGTAAGGTCTCCGAGAATGAAGTCCTTGGTGGACTTGAGGGGATTGGATCATCCCTGGACTTTCAGTCCTAAAGAGAGCCGTAGACGTGAGGTCTCCGAGAATGAAGTCCTTGGTGGACTTGAGGGGATTGGATCATCCCTGGACTTTCAGTCCTAAAGAGAGCCGTAGATGTGAGGTCTCCAAGAATGAAGTCCTTGGTGGACTTGAGTGGATTGGATCATCCCTGGACTTTCAGTCCTAAAGAGAGACGTAGACGTGAGGTCTCCGAGAATGAATTCCTTGGTGGACTTGAGGGGATTGGATCATCCCTGGACTTTCAGTCCTAAAGAGAGCCGTAGACGTGAGGTCTCCGAGAATGAAGTCCTTGGTGGACTTGAGAGGATTGGATCATCCTTGAACTCAAGTTCTAAAGTGAGCCGTAGACAGGTGTCTCCGAGAATAGAGGATAGGACTGCATCGTCCCTGGACCTTGGTTCAAAATGCACGTGATTGGATTAATCATCCTTAGATAGTAAATCCAGGAAGGATAGTCTTAAATGTGATTGTGATTGGATTAATCATCCTTAGACAGTAAATCCAGGAAGGATAGTCTTAAATGTGATTGTGGTTGGATTAATCATCCTTAGACAGTAAATCCAGGAAGGAAGTCTTAAATGCGATTGTGGTTGGATTAATCATCCTTAGACAGTAAATCCAGGAAGGATAGTCTTAAATGCAATTGTGGTTGGATTAATCATCCTTAGACAGTAAATCCAGGAAGGATAGTCTTAAATGCGATTGTGGTTGGATTAATCATCCTTAGACAGTAAATCCAGGAAGGATAGTCTTAAATGCGATTGTGGTTGGATTAATCATCCTTAGACAGTAAATCCAGGAAGGATAGTCTTAAATGCGATTGTGGTTGGATTGATCATCCTTAGACAGTAAATCCAGTAATTCCGAAAGGAAGGGTAGTCCTAAATATGATTGTGATTGGACTAATCATCCTTAGATAGTAAATCCAGTAATTCCGAAAGGAAGGATAGTCTTAAATATGATTGTGGTTGGACTAATCATCCTTAGACAGTAAATCCAGTAATTTCGAAAGGAAGGATAGTCTTAAATATGATTGTGATGAGATTGATCCAGTAATTCCGAAAGGAAGGATCATGTATATAGATGACGATGCTCATGATCGTGTGATGACGATGCTGCTGATCATGTGATGATGATGCTGTTGATCGTGTGATGACGATGCTACTGATCGTGTGATGACGATGCTGATGATCGTGTGATGACGATGCTGCTGATCGTGTGATGACGATGCTGCTAATCGTGATATGACGATGCTGATGATCGTGTGATGACGATGCTAATGATCGTGTGATGACGATGCTGATGATCGTGTGATGACGATGCTGATGATCGTGTGATGACGATGCTGCTGATCGTGTGATGACGATGCTGATGATCGTGAGATGACGATGCTGATGATCGTGTGATGACGATGCTGATGATCGTGAGATGACGATGCTGATGATCGTGTAATGACGATGCTGATGATCGTATGATGACGATGATGCTGATCGTGATGGTCTAGATGACGATGTTGATGATCGTGAGGATCCAGACGTTGATGTTGCTATAGTTGTTCGAGTGCTGCAGAAGATAAAGACTCAGTACTGAAGATGTTGATGTTCCAGTAACTGGTTGAGTTACTGATGATGTTAAGAAAGCTTCCAATGATTTATAGATGTATCATGTATGATGTATGACTCGTTGCTCCTGCAGATGTTGTTATAATATCCTTCTCGTTAAGGGGAAGTGTTGAATATTGTAACTTCTAAGAATATTATATTTGTATATTATTTATTCCGGAGATGTTCCATACCTCCGATGTGATTATTTATGAATCCGGAGATGTTTATTCCTCCGAATTGGTTGTGGTAACTAGGGTTATTAGACCCACCATGTGGGGGTCGGCCCAGTCAGTTATAATAGGGTATTTAACCTAATGGTTAAATACGAGCCTACATGTACTTGTGTAAAATACATGTCAGTGTAGTGTATAAATAGAGGAGGTATGTTCCTCATTTGACACACACACACACTTGAGAGAGGCGCACTTATGGAGGAGAGGTCTGCTATGGTGGAGAAGGAGATCATGTCTTTGGTTTGCATCTTTGTATATTGCTGGTCATCTATATTGAGGAAGCTTTACTGGGTTTTCTACCCCATGAGGGTTTCCCAGGATAAATCTGTGTCTCTTGTGTTTATGCTATGCTTGTTGTTTCTTCAGTGATCCTGTATATGCTATTATTGTGAAATGGAATGTAATGCTGCTATTTTCTGTCTTAGCATATTAAATTTTAACAAGCAGTAACTGGAGCATCGTCCTGATGCTCATCATCCAATGCTTACATCCCATGAGGGCTTCATTAGAAGGTAATATAAGACCGTGTTCATTCATATTGCAGTATTAAATATTCGTGAAAACCTAAAAATTATATTGCTTATATATTAAGGGGCAAAGGGTTTTTTTTATTTAATGTAACAATACAAAAATACTTTGGGGTCTTTTTTATATGGGCGAGCTAACAAATATCCGCCAAATGGAGATGGTGGGATCACAGTCCTATGAGAAATTGGGTTGAGGTAAGGCTCGGGTTTACCAGTATGCAGGGAAATCGTGTCTTGAGGCATGGTTGAGGCCAGGGGGTTTTGTGGTGAAGTGGGTTTCTAGTCGATCATAGTCGAGAGATAGTGGTCATTGATAGCCAATTGTTACCAAGAGCACTCAGCCAGTTGTTACCAATAGCCTTGGGAGGCTCTAAGCCTCCAGGGCTTGTTATAGGCCCTCGATAGGCCTTGGGGGCTTGAATACCCAACCAATCGTGCCTATTACATGACTTGGGAGGTTTAGTCAGCCTCCTAGAGCTTGTTACAGGCCCTGGGGGCTTGGATACCTATCCCACAATAGGCTTAGTCAGCGATTTGGGAACTACAACATGCAATCTAAATGTTGTACTATGTGCATTGGCTCTAGTGAAATACAAGAAGTGATCTCCTATCTCTTCATTAGACCATTAGATGTTTCAAATCATAATGATATGTGGTTGAGTAATTGCATTGTGGGTGAAGTAATGTGCGTCCACAATATACATTGAAAGAAGCAAGGTGCATTGTAGAATGCATGTGGGGTCATAAGAGGGGTATCATATCAATATACTAGGTAGAAATATAAAGGGGTATAAAAAATGTTAATGAAAAAATTGATACATACAATATCTAATGAAAATAGGGTTTTTTTTAAATTGGAAAGGCATATTGGGAGGGGGTTAAAAAAAATGATTTTGGAAGGTATTTTCCAATATTTAGTGAAATTAGGGTTATTGTTTCATATGCCATGAACAAAGGTGCTATGATAGCGGTTTATTGAGTGAAGCCCCCGTGTTACATCCACAGCCATGTGAAGGATCCTCCTCTCATCATGGTTGGAATGGCTCCAGCAAATGTGTCCATCACTTCTTCCTCGAAGTGTCGTCAATTTGAAGAACACCGAGCCTCTCTTTGTATTCGAACTTCACTCTGGCTAGTGGTTTCGTTAGCACATTTGCAACCTGCTCATCTGTCGCAACATAGAGGAGCTTCACTGCTCCTCTTTGCACCATATCCCTGATATAGTGATATTTGATCTCAATGTGTTTATACCTGTCGTGGAACACCGGGTTCTCAGACAGCTCTGGTAAAAGATACCAGTAGCCTCCAGCGGGAGATCAAATAACTGAGACAGTAGATTCCTCATCCATACTGCCTCACAACTAGCCGAAAAAGCTGCCACATACTCTACCTCGACTGTACTCAGTGCTACGCAGGACTGCTTCTTGCTAAACCAAGAGATCACACCTGATCCCATACTGAAGCAGCACCCATATGTTCTCTTCCTATCTACAGCACTGCCTGCCCAGTTTTAATCAACATAACCCTACAGGTTAAACTTTTGATTCGCATCATACTTGAGCCCATAATCAATTGTACCCTTCAAGTACGTCAGAATATGCTTTATAGCAACCAAGTGAACACCTCTTGGGATCCGTCAGGAACTGGCTCAATGTGTTCACCGCAAAGCAAATATCTGGTCTAGTGTTCGTCAAATACATCAAGGACCCAATCATTTGACGATACACAGTGACATCAACCGGATCAGATGAAGCATCACATAGAAGATTCAGGTTCGATGCCATAGGTGTGGCCATGGCCTTGCAGTCCATCATCCCGAACCTCTTTAGGATCTCTACTGCATACTTCCCTTGTCCAAGGAAGGTCCTATTTGCACTCTGCCACACCTCCATGCCTAGAAAATAGTGCATCATCTCCAAGTCCTTCATCTCGAACTCAACAACAAGATTCCTCTTGGTATCGACAATCAATCCATCCTCACCTGTTACAAACCAACCATCCACATATAAGAGTAGTATCACAGGATTGCCTTCCTTAACCTTGTAGTAAAGGTTGGAATCTGCTTTACTCTTGGTAAATCCCAAACTGGATAGAAAGTTGTCTATCCTACCATACCACATCCTCGGAGCTTGCTTCAAGCCATACAAGGATTTCTTCAACTTGCACACATATGACTCTCTGTCATGTGTCTCAAAACCAAGTGGCTACTCCACATACACTTCCTCCTTGACTACACCATTCATGAAAGCTGTCTTGACATCCATTTGGTGTATCTTCCATTTCATCACTACAGCTAGGGGAAGTACTGATCCGATGGAAGTGTACTTGGCTACAGGAGCAAAAGTCTCTTCATAGTCTATCCCCTCTTTCTGAGAGAAGCCAAGAGATACAAACCTCGCTTTGTATTTTTCTATGCTACCATCTGCAGCATGCTTGATCTTATAGATCCACTTGGAAGTCACAACAGACTTCCCTTCAAGTCTTGGGACTGCATCCCAAACATCATTTTTCATGATCGACTGGTACTCCTCGATCATGGAATTCTTCCTGAATCCTGGGAAGTTCAATATATTCAATATCTTCAATAGATAACTTTGTTGTTGAACAAATGTTGTAGTCCTTCTTTTGTAGGTGATGGTATATGATCTTTCTGTGAAGAACCTGCAATAATTAATTAATTCAAATTCATGAGATATCAGAAATAATAGAACTCATAATCACTTTTATAGTGATCATGGGCCACTTCGAGGGGGAAACCTCCTTTGAGCAAGCTCAATACAATTAACTTCACCATGCCTTCAATGACCTCAACACACACTTATATACTAAGTCTATGCCCAATACTATGAGTCAAAACCATGGCACATATAATACTAGGGGACGACTTACAAAGCATATGCATCCAATACTATGGGTCAATACTATGGGCCAATATAAACTATGGATCAACAAATACTACAGGATGACTTACAAAGCATATGCGTCCAACAACAATATACTAATATAGTAAAGAGAAAGGTTGACACGGGTTCCTAACATCCCCTCTCCCTTAGAAAAAGCTTTGTCCTCAAAGCTTTGGTTGGAGAAATTGCTGCAGAATCTGAAAGAGTGGTTCCCCGGTAGCATCCTCGGTTTGCATTTCGGGCCACTGACGCCTTTGTAGTGTCAGGGAGGATTGCTTGGAAGGCTGTAGATGAAGAAGAACCCTATCAGCTACGTGGAAAATGCACTCAGAATGGTTTTGATCGGCTTGTTGTTTCAGGCGAATTCTGGCCATGTGAATATTGTCCTGCAGAATGAGAAGAATCCGATCGCGGTTTCGAAGAACCTAGCCAATTTCCTGAACTGGGGAGCTGCTAAGGGTGTATGGAAGAAAAACTGGCGGTGTCTATCTATAGACTACTTCATATGGTGTCCTTTGATATGTGGTATTGTACCACCAGAGCGCTGCTAGGAAATCCATAGAAATAGTTGGCCAAAGTTGTGTAGGGATGGGCAAGGGTTTGAGCAATCCCGAAAGGAGTGTCGTTTCACCCTTGTTAACCTGGAAAGTATCACAGTCAGCCACCATCTGTTGAATTGTCATTTTCAGTCCCTGCCAAAAGAAGTTACATTGTTCTCAGTAATACATTTTGAAGAACCCATAGTGCCCTGCTGATGAAGAACCATGGAGTTCATAGAAGAGATAGCCCTGTTGAACATATTGCAACCAATTTGGAACAAGTAGAGAAAGAGCTGTAAGAGAAATCAGGTCATCAATTGTGTGAGAAGGAGCATCTACACCATATTGTCCTTACCCTTCTTGTAAGTGATCGCATAGGGATATCCCATGAGTTGGATAACCCATTTCAGGTGTGTTGGGTAGGAGACCCATTGTTCCAGAAAATTTTCCAAACTCTGGAGATCAGTCTTGATGCAGAAATAATTCCCTAATAGGTATGGCTGCCACTTTTGTACTGCATGCAAAATAGCCATCAGTTCCTGCTGAGAGGTAGATGCGACTAAATTCTTACCGGAAAGGTCTCTTGAAGGTGGCAAGCTCATTGGTTCAGCAAGGACACCTGCATATCTGTCCAAAGAAGTAGTGGAGACCGTTGATGGGTGCATCTGAATGGAATGGAGCTGAGCTATGACACCATGTGAATTCTTCTTAAGGATTTTTTCTAGGCAATGTGAACTGATGATGCGGAGAGACCCTGGTTGTAAGCCCATTAATTTGTGTTGTGCCCCATTGACTGAAAACTGCATCCAAAGTTTCGCAAAATCCCATAAGATGGGGCCAAGTGTGCGTAACCATTGAACGCCTAAAACCACATCACATCCCCCTAAGGACAAGGAAAACATGTCAGAGCGCAGGTTATAATCTTCCATAGAGATACGCACATTGTGACACTTCCCCTTGTAAGGTAAGGTGCCCGCATTGGCAACCATGACTTCAAAGTTGGAGCAAGGATGGACAAAACAATAAGCCTATTTGGCAATCCGAGGGTCAATGAAGTTATGAGTGCTACCAGAATCAATGAGTATGGTAAGAGGGAGCTTCTTGAAGTATCCCCTGACTCGCATTGTTTGTGGGGTGGTGACGCCGGTTACAACATGGAGAGAGATCTCGGGTGGGTCGTCCTGAGATGGGGTGTCAACAGGCGGGTGTTGAATGTCAACCTGATCATCTACTGTATCTGGAGCTTCTTCATCAAGTTCTGAGGCAGGTGGAGAATCCACATCCAAGAGATAGAGCTTTTGTTGAACACATCTGTCCCTGAGTGAATTTCTCATCACAATTATAACAAAGTCCTTTTTCTTGGCGTGCCTGCATCTCTATTTTAGACAAATGCTTGATAGGAGTTGGTTGAGGAGCATGCATGATGGGAGGTCGTTGGGAACCCATATTTCTGAAGGGAACAAAGGTGGGTTTGGAGCATTGTTGAGTTGCGATCTTGTCCTTTTCCAACTTAGCCAACCCTAGGACTTCCATCATTGTGTTGTGACAGAACATTTTGACCTTTGAGCAGATTTCATCCTTAAGACCACTGATAAAACAACTCCTGTAGAATTCATCAGACAATCCTTCTGGGTGATTAGCCAGTTTCTCAAATTCTATCTGATACTCTCTCACTATGCCAATTTGGTGAAGTTTAGTGAGTGCTCCTGTGAAGTCATCAAAAGCACTAGGACCAAATCGTGGCAAAAGGAGTTGGCAAAAATATGTCCAGTTTGGCTCGGGATGAGCTTTGATGTACCAACGGTACCATTGAAGGGCTTCTTGTTCCAAATGAAAGGATGCAAGTGGAACTTTCCGGCCATCAAAATTATTATGCAAATTGAAATATTGTTCTTCTCGGTATATCCATCCAGTCGGATCAGTACCATTAAAGCGAGGAAAATCAAGCTTCGGCCCACGAAAATTGCTGGAAGAAGAGAACCCGGTGGCTGCAAAAGATTCGGGCTGTGGGTTGTTGTTCATGGCTGAATGCTGAAGATGGAGGCTGATAAATTTTTCATCCAGATCTTGGAGTTTGGTTTGGATGGCTGCAAGTGCTTCCTCCATGGTTTTTGCTCCTGCGCGGGTGACAACCACAACCAAGAGTTTTTTTTATTATTTTTATTTGTGGGGGGGGGCGAATGGATAGAAAAACACAAGAAAAAGCTTATTTGGTAAAGGAAGATTTGGATTTGGGAAAAACTCGGATGGGTAATTGGAGTTTGACTAGGTTTTGGACACTTTCTAATAGACAGGGAAGCAAAAAATGGGGATTTCAGAAGCGGGGTGAAAGAATGAGAAAATTTGGTAGAGAGGAACAAAGAAGCAGAGTTAGGAAAGGAACACGGTGGCTAAATTTGAAGGTGTTTGGGTGAAAATTGAAGGAGTTATGGCAAACCCTAAAAATAGACAAATGTGGGATTTCTGGTCTTAGGAAGTGGAATTTGGGATAGGGTCTTCAGGAATGAAATATGTAGAATGGGATTGCAGGGATGTCAGTGATGTTTCAGGGAAAACAGAGTTGAAACAAGGGAGATATGGCTGAAAAACAGAAATGGATCAGTAACAGCGGCGCAGAAGGGATCCACAACAGATGGATCTGCAACGGCACGGAAGGGATCGAAAATGGCTGGATCTGGAATGAATTTCAGAATAGATCTGAAATGGCTGGATCTGGAGCGGAAGTGATCGGCAACAGTTTAGTTGAAAATAGATATGGACCCCAGGTATGTGCAGCTTCCTATCGGTTCAGGGGATTCACTTGGCCACCAATGTTGTCTGACGGCTTGCGTATTGGGGCAGTACCCCTCACTCCATGGCTTAGGTAAAACTGATAACCGCTTTGCCACAAATGGCAACTCTTGGTTTACCTCACGGGTGGGAACTAGTCAATCAGGTAGGGGTCGTTTCCCTTTTTGCTGGCAGGTCCTCTCAATGGGCCAGCTACTTTGGGGTTCCTGTAGTACTCCTCACAATGAGTTTTAGGGCTTATGCCCAAGTATTTCCCGTAGTTAAGCAGATAGGGGTTATCCCCAGATCCAAACTTGCAACAGATGCAAAAAAAAAATTTGGCAGAAATTCCACCCAACGAGTCCAAGAAAGTGCTCTGATACCAGATGTGAAGAACCTGCAATAATTAATTAATGCAAATACACGAGATATCAGAAATAATAGAACTCAGAATCACTTTTATATTGATCATGGGCCACTTCGAGGGGGCAACCTCCTTTGAACAAGCTCAATACAATTAACTTCACCGTGCCTTCAATGACCTCAACACACACTTATATACTAAGTCTATGCCCAACACTATGAGTCAAAACCATGGGACATATAATACTAGGGGACGACTTACAAAGCATATGCATCCAATACTATGGGTCAACACTATGGGCTAATATAAACTATGGATCAACAAATACTACGGGACGACTTACAAAGCATATGCATCCAACAACAATATACTAACATAGTAAAGAGAAGGGTTGACATGGGTTCCTAACACTTTCCTACAAAACAAGTTAAATTGCATGATTAGAAACATCTCATAGTTTTCAAAACAAATTCTTACACATAAAGAAATATGTCATACAGTCATGCAATTATTTTTAGCCAATGCTTCAATACAACATTTATCCATATCCCGTAACTTTCTAGATGCCTTCCAATCTCTACCAGAACATTGTTAAAAGTGTGCACAAATCCCAACATGTCAGCAAAGAGGTTTCATTCTAGATAAGTAGCAATGGAATGTTGTACAGTGCCATAGGCCACTTACCCATCACATGCATATTAGTACTATACTGTTCATTAGTGCAATTATTCTAATATGCATAATACACAACCTAAGTCTAGGAAGATAACTATATACATCATTGAACAATATTATTTAAACAATCAGATATACAAGAAATGACAATTCAAATACTTATCTTTGTTTGTTTGTTGTGTGGACTCCCTCTCAATCTTTGCTTCCTTGCAGGAACTACTGAAGTGTGCTCTCTCTTGATCTTTGCTTCCTGGATTACTTGTCCTTGAACTTATATCCATCCTCAAGATCTCATACATAATCATACATTCATTAGTATACTATCAAAACAAAATAATCTTAAACATGTATAGTCATGATCATTTCAAACATAGATAATAAGCATTATCATTCAAGGTTTCAGGGAAGACTTCTCTTACTCATGCATATTCATATTTGACTATAGAACTCTTTTGGTTAGACATATCATCAATCAAGGTAAGAGACATAATATGCATAAACCCTAGATTACTCAAACTTGTAACTTCATTAGTAATCATTATCAATCATACAAAAGTATAAGATCCTTTGATATAAGAAAAACATACCTGGTCATCATATTTGCTAGTTATGTCTAGCAATGTTTTCTTGTTTTCTTCAATGACCCGCATAACTCATAAGTTAACATTTGCAAAACCAAATTATACATACCTCTATGTGATCCATGACTATGGATGAATCTTTGTCTTCATGTCACCATACCATGTTCAGGTTGTCCCTTCAATTTGTACAATCCTCCCTCTTGCTCTCCAATCACTACTGCATCATCTATGGTCTTACCCTTTGGCCACATGAGTACTTGGCCATCTACAAATGCAACCCTCATGCCTTTTGCATCCAATGCAGATATGGAGAGTAGGTTTTTCTTGAGCCCAGGTACATATAGAACATCTTTCATCTTCAAAGACTTCCCAGAGTCTAGGTTGTAGGAGGCTTCACCACTTCCTTTGATAGGATATTGATAGTCATCCCCAAGTGTCACCTTATGGGGTGACTCATGTTCAGATAGATTTGCAAAAGATTCTTTAAACCCAGTCCTGTGTTTGGAAGCCCCACTATCAATGAGCCAATCATTACGTCCATGAGAGATGGTACCTGTGAGAGCAGAGATTAGAACATATTCATCTTCACTAGATGAGTCATCAATCTCTACTCTAATCTTCTTCTTGGGAGGTTCATCATCCTCAGCCGCATGAGCATGATATCTCTTCTTGTTTCCTTTCTTCTTCTTGTTGAATTTGTTGTCCCTTTTGTTCTTGGGACAATCTGTAGCAAAGTGTCCCTTCTCATTACATGTGAAGCATCTCATATCTTTCCTATTCTTTTGATGGGTATGAGAGGATTTCTTGTAATGAGAGTGCTCCTTCTTAGGCTTGCTTCTTTTGGTGTGAGCTGTGAGAGCTTGATCTTCACTTCCCATCTTTTCTTCTCGGGCTAAAAGCCTAGCCTCTTCTTGTGAACATTCCTCCCACAGTCTACTGAAGGAGATCAACTTCCTTCTTGCACAAATTCCTTGAATAAATGAATCCCATGACCTAGGTAGGCCATTCAGAGTGGTCATGACAATTTCACCTTTCTCCACCATTTCATCCATAGCTTCAAGTTGTTCCTTGATCTAAGAGACCTTGGAGAAATAGGATTGAATGGTCTCTCCATTTTAAAGCTTTACCCCTTTCAATTGATTCCGCAGAGTCATCTTTCGATTTATGTTCTTTCCTTCAAACATCTTGGTCAAAGAGTCAAACATTGCCTTGTGTGTCTTTAGAGATGACACATGTGGAATGAGATGGTCTTTAATAGAATCAGTAATTATCCTCTTTGCTTTGACCAAGTTCTTCTTATGTAAGGCCTTAGCCTCTTTTTCCTCTGGGTCAGGAACCTCTTCCCTTATGTAAGTATCCAATTCATTTTCTTCTAGGATTAACCCAATCCTATACTTCCATGCTCGGAAGTTATTAGCCCCTTCAAGCTTATCCTCAAGCTTGGTGTGGTGAGACATCTTAAAGAGTAATTCGAATGGAAATAGAAAATATTTAGGTCTTACCACTTGATTTGCTAAAAACTGGATCTGGTCCCGGATTAGGGTTTGTCAGAGAAACCCTAAAAATTCAAAATGTGAATTTCAAAATTTTGAAAGTATAGAAAGATGCGCCTTGATGAGTTGATCAGCCTGGTATATTCAGAATTTGAGATCTGCAAAGTTTCACCCTTCGAAAATGCCTTTTAGTCTTCCCGGATTCACTCGGGAGGACCCTGAATTAGGGTTTGAGTTTCCTGGAGCTTCACCCAACCAAAAATCTCGATCCAAAGCTCTAAACTTTGATTTTTCCAAGGTGCTTCCAGCTATGTCCTTAGAATTCAGAAATGCCTATTTCTGTGGACACCCTAATTTTTAGGGCCAAAACTGAAAGTGCTTAGAATTTAATTCTGATTGGACAGATAGATTCTCCTTGATGAGTAGAGTCAATCTACCTTACTGCGTTTCCAAAATATGTGGAGAGAAACCCAATAAACAAGAAACCCTAGTTTCTACCACTACACAATGTCTTCTTCTTAGGGAAGCTCTGATACCATGTTAATTTTTGAGCATTAATTCAATATACTCTAGGATCTTTACTAAGAGAATAACATGTACATCATATCAATCATATCAAGCATGTATCAAGCATATCAAACAATCACATAAGACAATGGACACACAAAGTTTCATTGGGGAAAACCATAAAGGTGAAAAACCCCACAAAATCCTCAGAGGTAGAGAGAGCAATGATACAACCAAAGTACAAACAAAGTACAAGAGATAGTCTTCTCCTAGATGCTGATCCTCCTCCTCACATGTGCGCCACTTTTGGAGTGATAGAAGAGTGAGTAATGAGATATCCAAATAGAGATCTCTCGATCTCTATTTATACTTGTCCTGTCCTGCCTAATAAACTAATGGGGCTGACTTGTCTAGCTTAGCCTAATAACCCATGGTTAACTTAATCAGGGCCAACCCCACACATGGTGGTCTAATAACCCATCGGCAAGTTATGACACTTGCGACACTTATCAATACATATGACAACACTTCCTTATAGAGGAATAACACATCTCTATAGGAGTACAATATACATAGGTGAAATACATAGGTGAAATACATTCCGAAGTTACATATACATCAACAAACCCGAATATGAATTGCAGAGCATTAGTAGCCATGGGAAGTCATGAGAAGACTTTTTTTCGTTCGTTGAGAAGTCGATTTACGGGATAGAGTTCAATCAAAAACCTTGTGAGGATCCCATCTTATTAGCAAAGGTAGAAGGTCAATTAGGGTTGGACTACTTGATAAACCCAGTGAAGGATGTAGTCTCATAGATCTAGTAGTTGGACCTTTCTATGCCCACCTTGAATATCACTGGAGGGAAGGAGCCTTGAGGGATTGTGCAGCAGAGAAGAGGGCATTCCTTGTGTTGGGTGAGGTAGGTATTGTGGGTTCCATGTCTGTCGAGTGTTGATATGCTTGCAGCTCTGTGGTTGAGCTCACTGGCTTAGCACCATCCTCCCCATTGCCCTTGCATGCTTGATAAATCCAACTGTAGGTGGCTTAACATAAGTATGCTTGATAAATCCAACTGCAGGGTGGCTTATCATGAGTATGTTCCCTGGATTGCTTTGTAAACCAAGTTGTAGGTTGGTTTAGCATTGGGATGAGATCTTGACTATGAGAGGGAGTTCCTTAACCCGCTTTAGTGGATACATAGCCCAGCTCAGCGGTGATCTCACAGATGAATGAGTACAGGCTGGACAGAGATCTAAGGCTGGGTGGAACGTTGTCCTCACTTAGCCAGTTGCTTGCGCAACCTCAAGATCTAAAGATAAGTGTTCCCATGAAATGAATGTTGATATTCCATGTATTATATTATGCTTGTTTTGTTTAAGCTGCTTAATAAATGTTTATATGAATGAATGTGAGCAATATGCATATTATGTATAAGCCTGAGTAGAAGGATAAGTTCATGTTGGATGCGTCATTTAGTAACATGAGTTTAATGCATTATAAATATTGTATGTGATGGATATATTGGTTATACCTAGTCTTTGCATCTTGTGTAATTGTTATGCATTGCTTGCCTTGGGGATGGATTACAGGGCTTCACCCGTGCAGGGGGAAAGGATTGGAGGAGCCTTGGGGTGCTCCATGATTCCCTGTGAGTTAGGGTGGAAGAGATGGAGATGTGATAGAAGGTAGACAAAGTCCTTGAAGAAGGTTAAATACAATTCGGGGAGTTTATGAGTAATAACTTCAGTTGGAGAAATGACAAGGTTAGAGACCATGGTTGGGTAGGGAACCACACCAGTGGATAGAGATATCCAAGATCTTTCTAACGGTACCAAGAAGGATGGAATATTTATTCCCCTGGGAATTTTACAGTTGCAGTGGAGCTAATGTTGGCAAGGGATAGATCCGCAGGAAGTGTGGAAGCCGACAAGTGCGAAAGAGTCACTCCGCGGAAGAAGGACCTTTTGCCACTTTTTACGGAAGTATAAGTATTGTTAATAGTTGAGTCAGTCATGTGGACCATTTTGTAAAATAATGTAAGCATATAAATAAAGCAAGCTTGTAAGCCTAAGGGCATCGATCGATTGAAGATTAATACAATCTTTAGAGTTTGGTTGTAACTGTGGTATCATGTTTTGACTATTTCTACGACGGGTTTTTCCACAGATGTTAATGAATGAAGATGTTCGGTTGTGAATTCTGGTATTATGCTATGATGCGATAATGGGTTATTTAAATGCTCTCTGTTGGCTTATGTGAATACATGTTATTGGTTAATGCTAATGTGTTGTGATGCAAATAGTTGATTACTAGACTATAGTGAATATTGTAATATCTGGTTAATTCACACGTATCTTCTTCGTAACTACGAAAGCTTGGTTACTGTAGCACCCTTATCTGCCTCGGGTGAGACCTCACTTGCTTTGCAGGTGTTGCTGGGAAGGGTAACTCCTTTCCGGGCCGGTGAATAAGGGGTTTTTGGTGTTGTTGATGACAGAGTGAACCCCTGTCGAAAGACCCTGTGTCAACAGGTAAAGGTGCAAAGGGATCACTATAAGCCGGAAGAGGCTACCTGGGAAATGGAAAAGGAAATGCGAGCAGCATACCCTTTTCTGTTTGAAGAAGTACATGACACAAACTGATTTTGGTTATTATGTTATTTGCTATTTTGAAAACTGGTTAACACCGAGGATGTTGAAAACTTAAGGGGAGGGGAATTGTAATACCCCTAATGCTGGACTTTAACCCCTTTTATATTTTTCTAAGTATTATGTTATTTTAGTTAGGTGACATTAGAAATATGGAAAATTAATTTCTGATGACCAGTTGGACCAGCACATTAATGAGATGGGAGTCATAGTACCAATGGTTTGGAGGGTAAATGCCAATTAAAATAATAATGAGAAATTATTATTGGAGAAAATGGTGAACCCTAAAGAAAAGTTTAGGGACAATATTGAAATTAAAGAATTAAGAAAATGAGAGAATTCACCCCAAAAAGAATAAAAAGGGAAAATAGGAACTCATTCACATTCTTAACATTCTCATGATCATTATCACACTAAGAGAAATGGGAGTTGGGAATAAAAATAACCAGAGCTAAAGGAAGACAATGAAATGGGGACAATTTTGGAGCACAAAACTAGACCAGAATAAGAGAAATCATGGCAACTGGGTATAGCTTGGACACTTGGTTGTGTTCAAGAAGGAGAACTACCCCAAGCTTGTAGGAGAACTGTAATTACTCTAAATAGGTTGTGTCTTATTGATTCTCTTAATGGTTGAGACTTAAAATCCCCTGGAGCGTCCTGGAGCTCAGGAGCACTGAGTTGGACGTTGGGTTTCCTGCTGCCACAGGAATTTTATAAATAACTTGGGAACAAGTTAAGGGTAGTTAAAATATAAACTCTAAACCAGAGGGACTGTGAACTTAGCTCAGGGGTGACCTTGTAGCAAGGAGAACTTGCTAGTCAAATGCTAGGAGGTTTGTGGCTAGGCTCCACTGGTTATCAGAATATAGATAAGTTTATATGATGCATTTATATGATAACTTCTGATTTACTTTTGAGGATTTGTTTTACTAAATCTGAACAGTTTATATGTTTATACTAAACCCTGAGCATGGATGTGTTTTATTATTATTTCTTTGCAACATAGTATAGATTGAGGATTTATTTGAGTGAACCCTTGTCGAAAGACCCTGTGTCAACAAATGGTTCCGTTGCTGGGACCTTGAGGAGAAAGAAGAGGATATGTTGTGGCATTTGACGAAGCCAAAGATCCAAGAGTAGTTCAGTCAGAAAGTAGAAGAGTTTGCGAAAGAAGAAAGGAGGAACCCGGTAGAGACAGTAGAAAGCTGGTTACAAAAGCACATATACTCGGATATCCATGAGATATTCTTCGTCGAATTTCCAATAATACTACGGGAGTGGCTTGCGTAGTTGAAATTCATAGGACATACCAACCAGAGTATCGGATCAGATTAGTGGACTCCAGAACTAATTCAATAACTGAAGCAAGTCAGCAATACAGTATCAAGGGCTGTTGATTTATGGATCAATAGTATCCTAGAGGGGTACATCACTGAGTTCGCGGTAGATACCAACAGTTCTTACAGCGACGCGAAGAGACGATTTTTCAGGGGACCAAGGGGTAGGTTCATCCTGTCACTGAACCTGTGGATTAAGATGTTGGCGTGCGAAAAGGGCATGATGAAAATGACCTCCGATGAGTAGACAGATCAGTGTGCAGGGGTTGTAGGTATCGCATGGTTATGGATCCGCTAGGAAAGATGCAGGGTAGATGGACATGAGCAATGATTAATTTCTAAGGGAAGTTGAGGAATACTATGGCACCTTGAGAAGTGGAACGATATTCCGGCGTCCTGATAAGAGGAGGAGGACTGAGGAAGAGTCCCTTGAGAGGACTGGAAGGGAAGGCTACGCAACAGGGCCACAGAGGACAGAGCTCCCTTATTACTAGGAGGAAGGCAGTGACCGGGCTACCCCAGAAGAAGGACAGATAGTAAACTACCACATACCTTCAACCCCGGACGCCGCCTATCAATTTAAAGGGAACACCACAAATAATTTGTAGAGCTGTCCCATGTGTAGTGGAAAAAGTAGCGCATCAACAAGTAACAGTAGTAGGAACACTGCGATGGCGGACGATATGAAGATGCCGAGTTTTGTAGGAAGTGGGATGGAGGATCCTGAACAGTTTTGGTTTTTATGCAAAGCAGTGTGGACCGTGAAACAGGTCCAAAATGAAGACATCAAAAAGGGGCAGTTGGCGATGACCTTTCAGGGCCGTGCGCTAGAGTGGTTCATAAAATATACTAAGGTTCCAGGAAAAACGTTGGAAAAAATCAAAGCAGTGATGATTCAGGAATTTAAAAAACCCAAGTCAGAAGCACAATACATTACTGAGCTCAAAGAGATTAGGCAATACCTGAATGAGCCAGTATGGGATTTTGATCAGAGATACAAGACACTGATAGCGAAAGTCAGTTTTCCAATAAACGACCTGCAGCATAAAAAGTGGTTTATTGTCGGGCTGGTACCACATATTAGAGGACCATTGATGCAGCAGAAGGTTGCGGATCAAGCTGAAGCATTATAAATCACGATGAAGCTAGAGGCTTC
The DNA here is from genome assembly GCA_027924585.1 of Larix kaempferi. Taxonomy (NCBI): domain Eukaryota; kingdom Viridiplantae; phylum Streptophyta; class Pinopsida; order Pinales; family Pinaceae; genus Larix; species Larix kaempferi. Next base: position 22,252,065 of record BSBM01000106.1, read on the forward strand.
GCTGATTGGAGAGACTGGGGCTGGAATGGATAAGATTCAAGCACAACTGGCTACGTTGACGCTCCAATTGGAGGACCTGAAGCAAGGGAAAAATAACCACGTAGATGTATGGTGCACTAGATGCAGGACGAACGACCACCATAAGGATAATTGTTCAGTGTTTCAATGGTATTTGAATTCAGAGGCATCGAACCCCCTTCACCAGGAAGGTCTACCATGGTGTCCCATTTTCCAGGCCAGGGGGCATCGACCAGAGGACTACATATACTTACAGAAGATAGTGTTGAAACCGACGAATCTGTATTGTAAATTCTGTCGATCAGTGGGGCATGACGAAAAGGATTGTAGAGCACACGATTTGTTGCAAGAACGAAACATGGACACATATCTGGTAAAGGGAGAGGAGCAACAACTAGGACTACAACAGCCGCAGTATGCCCAGCAACAACCGCAGTTTATGCAGACACCACAATTTGACCAAGGACAGTATGGGAAACTACAGTATGGCGTACCGTAGTCTCCACAACCACAGTACCAGTAGCCACTGTATAAACAATACCCGCAACCATAGTATCAGCAGCCACAGTATCAACAGGCGCAGTACGGACCACCACGCAGAGGATTTGGTGGAGGATTCCAGGGAGGACGTGGTGGTGGCGCTGGAAGAGGAGGAACCGCTGGACGGGGCCAAGGACCTCCTACATGTTATAATATTGGGAAACAAGGACATTTCACAATGGATTTCCCGAATCAGGCCTCGCAATTCACATATTGCAGCGGAACAAACCATGTGGTAGAAGATTGCCCACAACTCATCACCAAATGGAAAATGAAGAACCTGCCGACCTCGACGAATCAAAACCAACCAGTGGTACAGAAAATATTAGCAGAGGATAGGAGACACTCTGCGGCAGTAGGAATAGTAACGCGAGGAGGAGTAGTAACGAGAGTTGACATACCACAGCCTATTGTTCTACCAACGAGAAAGAAAAAAGTTATGTTTGATGTAGGGGCAGAAAAAGATACCTTCCTAAAGGCACAGCAGGAGGTGCTGTGATAGACGAGGAACGTACCTCTTTAAGAAGAAATTATGGTATGCCACCAACATTCGACCGAACGAAGTCGCAGAGAAATTCCACTACTTTAAGAGCCTTCCTAGAGAGCTTCTTAGCATTGGCAAGGTATGAGGAGGCATTGGCAGAGATATCCAACCTACTGAATTGATGAGAGAGCGAATTCCAAGAGCTCCGAGTCAATCGCATACATAAGAAAAGGAAGACAGGTAGAGAAATGAGGATGTCGACACAAATCGGAGCATTCATTGTCAACTCCATCATTTTGGATTTAGGGTCAGATGTCAACATTCTGACAAAATGAACATGGGAAACAATGGGAAAACCAAAAATGACTTGGTCACCAGTGCAGCTGCATGTTAGTTTTTCAGAATTTTCAATCTGATCTAAGATCTTAACTGAGAGAATAACATGTACAACATATCTACAGCATATCAATCATGGACACATTAATGCAAGCACATAAGAGACACAGAGTTTCACCGAGGAAAACCAAGAAGGTGAAAAACCCCGCAACTTCCTCAGAGATAGAAAGAGCAATGATACAACCAAAGTACAAGAGATAGTCTTCTCCTAGCAGCTGATCCTCCTCCTCACATGTGCGCCACTTTCCGAGTGATGGAAGAGTGAGTAATGATATGAATGAAATAGAGATCTCTCGATCTCTATTTATACTTGTCCTGTGCTACCTAATAAACCTATGGGGCCGACTTGTCTAACTCAGCCTAATAACCCCAAGTTACATTATATTGGGCCGAACCCTCTACTAGGTGGTCTAATTACCCATCGGCCAGTTACACCACTTGCGACACTTCCATATAGAGGAATAATACACCTCTATATGAGTACAATAAATATAGATGAAATACATTCCGAAGTTACATAGACATCAACACTCCCTCTTAACTAGGAAGGTATTTCTCGACACGGATCTGCAAGCACAAGTCTTCTTCTCTGGATCATCATTAGCGAATCATCGTCCTCGAATCATCGTCAACGTCACTGCTGCTGTTATCTCAACCAATCTCTGAATCTACTCGTCATAGGAAGTTCTACAGAGCCAGTCCTTTTTCATACTAGATGTAGGCCCACCACCTGTAGGTATTCATCATCTGTGCGAACGGTCTGATAGAGGTGGTCTCTCAGTACTGATTTTATGTGCTGATGCAATACTTGACAAGAGCATCCCAGGAACATTTATGTGCCTAAGCACGACCAGTAAGATCTCCCAGGACTGATTACATGCATCCCCTTCATAATACCTTTAAAGAGCATCCTAGGAACATTTATGTGCCGTAGCACGACCGAAAAGATCTCTAAAGAGCATCCCAAGACTTATTACGAGCACACAACTCAACCTCTCGGATCTCTAGGACTGATTACATGTGAATAGACAATACCTTTAAAGAGCATCCCAGGAACATTTATGTGCCGCAGCACAACCGGCAAGATCTCTAAAGAGCATCCCAGGACTTATTACGAGCACACAGCTCAACCTCTCGGATCTCCAGGACTGATTACATGTATCTGTAGTAATACCTCATCCCAGAACTGATTATGAGTACACAGCTCAACCTATCGGATCTCTGAGGGCTGATTACATGCTACTTGCACAACCTGCCACATATCATCTTTGACCTCCAAGTATCAACCTGATACTCATGATCCAACTGATCATCGCACGAAGCATCATCTTGATGCTCATGATCATACTGATCATCATCACACAGTACATCAACCTGATGTATATCATCCAGAGTATCATCCTGATACTCATCATTGCATCGTCTTGATGCAAATCATCTAGAGCAACATCTTGAAGCTCGTCATCCATGATCATCCTGATCATACAATGCATCCATCGGATACATGCCAAGTATCTACCTGATAAATATGATCATACATGATCCACCTGATCATACAATGTATCCACTTGATCATACAATGTATCCATCTGATATATATCAACATACATGATCTACCTGATCATACAATGTATCCACCTGATACAAGCATCCAACATGATGCATATACATATACATGATCCTACTGATCATAACAAGCATCCAACATGATGCATATACAAAATATATCAAGCATCCAACATGATGCGTATACATATACATGATCCAACTGATCATAACAAGCATCCAACATGATGCATATACAAAGTAGTAACTGGAGCATCATCCTGATGCTCATCATCCAGCGCTTACATCCACATCCATGTGGAGGATCCTCCTCTCACCATGCTTGGAATGGCTCCAGCAAATGTGTCCATCACTTTTTCCTCGAAGTGTCGTTAATCTAAAGAACACCAAGCCTCTCCATGAAGTACTCAAACTTCACTTTGGCTAGTGGTTTCGTCAGCACATCTGCAACCTGCTAATCTGTAGCAATATATAGGAGCTTCACTGCTCCTCTCTACACCATATCCCTGATATAGTGATATTTGATCTCAATGTGTTTCAACCTGTTGTGGAACATCAGGTTCTTAGATAGCTTCACACAACTCTGGTTATCACAAAAGATACCAGTAGCATCCAGTGGGAGATCAAATAACTGAGACAGTAGCTTCCTCAGCCATACTGCCTCACAACTAACCAAACAAGCTGCAACATACTCTGCTTTGACTGTACTCAGTGATACGCAGCACTGCTTCCTGCTAAACCAAGAGATCACACCTAATCCCATACTGAAGCAGCACCCAGATGTGCTCTTCCTATCTGCAGCACTGCCCGCCTAGTATGAATCAACATAACCTTCCAAGTTAAACTTTTGATTCGCATCATACTTGAGCCCATAATCAACTATACTCTTCAGGTAGCTCAGAATATGCTTTACAGCAACCAGGTGAACACCTCTGGGATGCGTCAGGAACTGGCTCAATGTGTTCACCGCAAAGAAAATATCTGGTCTCATGTTCGTTAGGTACATCAAGGAACCAATCATCTGACGAAACACTGTGACATCAACTGGATCAGATGAAGCATCACACAGAAGCTTCAGGTTCGATGCCATAGGTGTGGCCATGGCCTTGCAGTCCATCATTTCAAACCTCTTCAGGATCTCCACTACATACTTCCCTTGTCCAAGGAAGTTTCCATCTGTACTCTGCCACACTTCCATGCCTAGAAAATAGTGCATCATCTCCAAGTTCTTCATCTCGAACTCGGCAGCAAGCTTCCGCTACGTGTTGGCAATCAATCCATCCTCATCTGTTACAAACAACTCATCCACATACAATAGTAGTAGCACTGGATTTCCTTCCTCAACCTTGTAGTAAAGGTTGGAATCCGCTTTACTCTTGGTAAAGCCCAAACTGGATAGAAATCCATCTATCCTGCCATACCAGGTCCTGGCTGCCTGTTTCAAACCATACAGGGATTTCTTTAGTTTGCACACATGTGACTCTTGGTCATGTGTCTCAAACCCAAGTGGCTGCTCCACATACACTTCCTCTTCGACTACACCATTCAAGAAAGCTGTCTTGACATCCATCTGGTGTATCTTCCATTTCATCATTGCAGCTAGAGCAAGTACTGATATGATGGAATTGTGCTTGGCTATAGGTGTAGAAGTCTCTTCATACTTAATCCCTCCTTTTGGGAGAAGCCATGAGCTACAAACCTCGCTTTGTATTTCTCCATGCTACCATCTGCAGCAGGCTTGATCTTATAGATCCATTTGGATGTCACAACAGACTTCCCTTCAGGTATTGGGATTGCATCCCAAACATCATTCTTCATGATCGACTGGTACTCCTCAATCATGGCATTCTTCCCGAATCCTGGGAGCTTCAATATCTTCAATAGATAACTTTGTTGCTGAAACAAATGTTGTAGTCCTTCTTTTGTAGGTGCTCGTATACGATCTTTCCTACAAAACAAGTTAAATTGCATGATTAGAAACTTCTCATAGTTTTCAGAACAAATTCTTACACATAAAGAAATATGTCATACAGTCATGCAATTATTTTAGCCAATGCTTCAATACAACATTCATCCATATCTTGTAACTTTCTAGATGCCTTCCAATCTCTACCAGAACATTGTTAAGAGTTTTGCACTACTCTCAACATGTCCGCAAAGAGGTTTCATTATAGATAAGTAGAAATGGAATGTTGTACAGTGCCATAGGCCACTTACCCATTACATGCATATTAGTAGTATGCTGTTCATTAATGCAATTATTCTAATATGCCAAAATACATAACCTGATTCTAGGAACATTAGTATATACATCATTGAACAGTATTATTTAAACAATCAAATATGCAAGAAATGATAGTTCAAATACTAATCTTTGTTTGTTTGTTGGGTTGACTCATTCTCGGTCTTTGCTTCCTTTCTACAACTCCATTCTGATGTGGATTGTGAGAAGTGGTCGACTCCCTCTGAATGTCTTCATCCTTGCAGAAACTACTAGAGTGTGCTCCCTCTTGATCTTTGCTTCCTGGATTACCTGTCCTTGAACTTATATCCATCCTCGATCACTATGCATGCTTACTAGTATCATCATTTTGTTACCATTGATATCTCATACATAATCATACATTCATTAGTATAATCTCAATACTATCAAAACACAATAATCTTAAACATGTATAGTCATGATCATTTCAAACACAGATAATAAGCATTAGCAATCAATGTTTTAGGGAAGACTTCTCTTACTCATGCATATTCATATTTGACCAAAGGACTTTTCTGGTTAGTCATATCATCAATCAAGGTAAGAGACATAATATGCATAAACCCTTGATTACTTACATTTCTAACTTCATGAATAATCATTATCGACAATACAACAGTATAAGATCCTAACACAAGGTAGGATTCTAACTTGATATAGGAAAAACATACCTGGATTAATATGTTAGTTGGTTATGTCTAACATACCCACATGATGTCTTCTTGTTCTCTTAAATGACTTGTGCTAGTAGCCTGCATATCTCATAGGTTAATCATTATAGAACCAAGTTATACATACCTCATAAGTAGATCTTCTATGTGATCCATGACAATGGATGAATCTTTGTCTTCATGTCACAATGGTCATATGTTCTTAAACTAGAACATGATTTGTCTTTCTTGATGTACCTTTCATGTTAGCAGACAACATCAACCTCATACAACACCATAATGCATTAGTACAATCATAAGTGTCAAAACCCTAATCAATGAATATCTTCTATCATGTATTCATAATTTTATTAAGGTGATACAACAAGTCTAAAGTTAATCAAGATTGTACTAACCTTAATGAAGTAAAATACCATAAACTTAATCATGAACAGATCTCGAAACATACCTTGATAAGTCATACCTGTCGACATTGCTTGTAATCTTCCTATGTAAGGCCTTAGCCTTATCTCCCTCTGAAACTGGAACTTCTTCACTTATGTAAGTGACCAATCCATTTTCTTCTAGGATTAACCCAATCCACTTGATTTGCAGAAACTGGATCTGGAGCTGGATTAGGGTTTGTCAGGGAAACCCTAAAAATTCAAACTTTGAATTTCAAACTTCTGAAAGGATAGAAAGATGCGCCTTGATGAGATGATCAACCTGGTATACTCAGAATTTGAAAACTGCAAAGTTTCACCCCTCAAAATTGCCTTTGAAACTTCCGGATCTTCTGGACAGGATCCCGAACTAGGATTTGATAAAGCCCACCCTTCTGCCCAACCAAAAGGTTCAATCCAAAGCTCTAAACTTTGATTTTTCTAAGGAGCTTCCAGCCGTGGTCACAAACTTCAAAAATTCCAACTTTTGTAGAAGCCCTAATTTTCCACTTTTCCAATCAAAGTCCCGAACTAGGGTTTGATCAAGCCCGGCCTTCTACCCAACAAAAAATTTGATCTTGGCCTCTAAAGTTTGATTTTGATGAGTAGCATTCAGCTATGGTCTCCAATTACAAAAATACCAAATTTCTCCGAAACCCTAATTCCCGAAGCCATGAATGAAGGTGCTCAAAATCTAATTTTGTTTTGACAGAAATATGCACCTAATTGTTTCTAGTGTAACTCTGAAATTACGAATCCATAGGGTCTGAAACTTCTACCTGTGGTAGCCAGACCTATCATATTTCCAACCCCATAGGTCTGACCTCAATTGGATTCTCTGAGAGAGAGTTATGCCAAGTGTTGCAACGTGACCTGTTTATGGGATAAAACATGAGAGCAAACTTGTACGGAGTGCCATGTGTCACTAGTTCACTTTGGACCTCTGAATCTTTGGCCTGTGAAATCACAGTCCATGCCCTAACTGTCACTTTTTACAAAATGTCATTTGGAGCTTCCTAGCCCAAGTTATGACCTTTTTTCCTAGGTCACCTGTTTATGACTCAGATCTAGAAGAGGCAGAAACCCTAGATTGTACAAATCATAAAACACAAAGTACAACGAATTAGAAGTTGTGATTCAGACACAAGGTACATGGCGATATTATATTTGACCCGTAAGAGTTTCAGATCCTGAAACCTCGCCGAAATGTATTTATAGCGAAAGTGCTACGATGATTGGTTTTTTCTATATCAAGCCCTAGCTTCGCAAGTGCAACAAGTGTCATACATGCCATACCATGCCTTCTTTCAGGCTAGCTCTGATACCATGTTAGTTTTTCAGAAGTTTCAATATGATCTAAGATATTAACTGAGAGAATAACATGTACAACATATCTACATCATATCTATAGCATATCAATCATGGACACAATAATGCAAGCACACAAGAGACACAGAGTTTCACCGGGGAAAACCAAGAAGGTGAAAAACCCCGCAACTTCCTCAAAGATAGAAAGACCAATGATACAACCAAAGTACAAGAGATAGTCTTCTCCTAGCATCTGATCCTCCTCCTCACATGTGCGCCACTTTTCGAGTGATGGAAGAGTGAGTAATGAGATGAATGAAATAGAGATCTCCCGATCTCTATTTATACTTGTCCTATGCTGCCTAATAAACCTATGGGGCCGACTTGTCTAACTCAGCCTAATAACCCTAGGTGGTCTCATAACCCATCGGCAAGTTACACCACTTGTGACACTTGTTAATACAAATGACGACACATCCATATAGAGGAATAATACATCTTTATAGGAGTACAATAAATATAGATGAAATACATTCCGAACTTACATATACATCAACACTGCGATTGGAAAACCAGAGCAAGGTCACTCCTCTTGGCCGAGTGTGTCATCTTCTCGTCGAAATCGAAGGACTTTGAACGTATGCCGATTTCGATGTTATAGAGATAGTAGATAACACATGTCCATATCCAACACTATTGGGAATCGACTAGGTGATGGAAAATCAGGCAATCATCAATTTCAAGAAGTGAATCATGTCGTTTGAAGATCGAGAAATAAGGGTTGTCGCACCACTAGACCCTGCGAAAGGACAACTATACACAGAGCCCACCAAAGATGAAGATATGGAAGGATGGGATAGGCTATATAATATTTCTGAAGATTACATCAACCTGAATGATGAAGGGGAGTTGGAATGGCGCAGCTCTAGCTCAGCATTTTCGGACTCAGACGAGGCACTAGAAAATTGGAAAAACCGACTTCACGAAGTATCATTTCGCAGATGAGCAAGGATTACATAGTTCGTGTGTTGGGTGGATACTAAGGAGTGCACATTACCAATGTACGAAGGGTTACCAAATTTGAGCACCTTCTTAACAGAATTCGAAGGAAAGGTAGTGGAACCACAAAGACTCTTGGCCATGGAGGAGGCCTTGAAGGCTACTCCTGCGTGCTGGTGGGCAGCGCATAAATCAAGAATATCAAACTGGCCACTATGCTGATGCCTCCTGGAGGTACGTTTCGGCGACACCATAGCATGGAATGGAAAAAAATACAATGGCCAGGGTAACCCAAACGAACATGTAAAGGCTTGTCAGCACCAATGGGCAGCGCGACTGAAGCAGGAGTGGGTGCATGCCTTTGTGCATACGTTGGATGAAGTACCGTGGAATTGGTATGTCACAGCGGAGCTATGACTCGATACAATTTATTGGGATCAGTTAACAATTGGATTTTTCCAAATGTTCTCCTTCTCAGATAAGAATCCCTTCATCCATAATGCACTTCAGATAAGTAAGGAGAAGATTTTTGAGGCAGAATTGACAACGTAGCTATCAGAACTCTGATGGACCATGACACCCGAAATAAAGAGGAACTTCTACAATGTCACAGGAAAAATGAATGATAACAACGATGGAATGACACCTAAGCTACCCGTCGACTAGTACAATCAGCCACTGAAGAGTATGATGGTAACCATTGGATTAACGGAAAACCTGAATGTCGCGAATGTTGAAAATAATTGGGATGAATAAATTATTGCGAAAATAACAGACCTACTGCATGAATTTCAGGACTTATTTCCGACAAGGTCCTTAGAGAGACAAGACATTCACACCTCGGAGGATGAGTTCGAGATAGATGAATATGCGATCACAATAAATTTGCAACCACAAACAACATCCTCCAGCACGAAGACCAAACCCTACGATACAGTGTCAACAGTATGGCACCACCTATTACCGTAGTGCTATAAAAAAAAAAAAGGAGACAGGTATCGCATAAGAGGGATGCGCACAAGGAAAAGTGGGATCACCGCAACTACAACTGTGGGCGGATTACCACCTCGTCAAATCAACACCAACCAACTAGCAGACGAAATGGGAAGAGATGATAGATCTGTTGGACATAAATGATGATTGAATGACCGGAAGCAGCGCCGGTGCCAGGCACGTATGAATACACGACAACAGAATGGCCGCTGGTACCATGAACGATACATCGCATGGGGATGACACGAAGAACCGATGGGAACAGTACGGTCACCCACCACGCACGTAGGACGCTTGGTAATCACACGTAGGAGAAATGATGACCAAATCAGTGCATGAGGTGAGCAGATTCGCAGAGGAATTTTTGGGTAGACACCCCGAATAATGAGAATGCATAAATACAGGCACCAGGGATTCAGAGAAGCACCAACGCATTTAACAAACGAAATAAATCCATACTGCCAGTTAGTGAGGTTATTGCTTAAGTTAGGAAATCCAAGGAGGCTATGGAAATGATTCACTTCATTTCATTCGGTAGCACCCCAGGGACGCTGTGGGCCTGAACGACGAGCGTCCATGAGCACCTTGACAAGAAAGAAGACAGGACAATCGGGTGTTAGAACGACAAGGTTTCACCCGAGATGTATAAGTATCTGGGGGTAGTTCGAAGCTTCACGGGTCCAGTGAACACCAGAAGAACAGGGGGTCCATCCACCTGACCCTGGTAGGAGAAAATCCAAGGCGCAAAACAGATGTGCCGGAACAATCGGCCTATTATCCACCTTAGAGACACCAGTAACCTTTGGTTCTGACAAGAACAATAGAAGAAAAAACCAGTAAAATTCAGAGAGGTAGATGATGAAGGTTCCAAGACACTGGCGAAGGAATGCAAGAAGTACATGACAGCGAACCAATGACCGACGGATGGAGATAGGAAAAACACAACAGCGAGTTCCAGACAGCAAGAACAGTTTCAGAGACCGAGCACAGTACAAGGCGGGTGCAAAACAGCAGTGTCCGGCTAAATGGGCTCGGGACGAGCCACAAGTTTGTGTTGGGGGCATGTTGGCATGGGATAGACCCGCAGGAAGTGCGGAAGCTGACAGGTGCAAAAGAGTCACTCCGCGGAAGAAGGACCTTTCGCCACTTTTTGCGGAAGTATAAGTATTGTTAATAGTTGAGTCGGTCATCTGGACCATTTTGTAAAATAATGTAAGCATATAAATAAAGCAAGCTTGCAATCCTAAGGGCATCGATCGATTGAAGATTAATACGATCTTTTGAGTTTGGTTGTAACTGTGGTATCATGTTTTGACTATTTCCACGACGGGTTTTTTTGCAGATGTTAATGAATGAAGATGTTCGGTTGTGAATTCTGGTGTTATGCTATGATGCGATAATGGGTTATATAAATGCTCTCTGTTGGGTTATGTGAATACATGTTATTGGTTAATGCTAATGTGTTGTGATGCGAATAGTTGATTAGTAGATTATAGTGAATATTGTAATCTCTAGTTAATGCACACGTATCTTCTTCGTAACTGCGGAAGCTTGGTTCCTGCAGCACCCTTATCCGCCTCGGGTGAGACCTTACCTGCTTTACAGGTGTTGCTGGGAATGGTAACTCCTTTCCGGGCCGGTGAATAAGGGGTTGTTAGTGTTGTTGATGACAGAGTGAACCCATGTCGAAAGACCCTGTGTCCACAGGTAAATGCGAGCAGCATACCCTTTTCTGTTCGAAGAAGTACATGACACAAACTGATTTTGGTTATTATGTTATTTGCTGTTTTGAAAACTGTTTAACACCAAGGACGGTGAAAACTTACGGGGAGGGGAATTGTAATACCCCAAATGCTGGACTTTAACCCCTTTTATATTTTTCCAAGTATTATGTTATTTTACTTAGGTGACATTAGAAATTTGGAAAGTTAATTTCTGATGACCAGCTGGACCAACAAATTAATGAGATGGGAATCATAGTCCCAATGGTTTGGAGGGTAAATGCCAATTAAAATAATAATGAGAAATTATTATTGGAGAAAATGGTGAACCCTAAAGAAAAGTTTAGGGAGAATATTGAAATTAAAGAATTAAGAAAATGAGAGAATTCACCCCAAAGAGAATAAAAAGGGAAAATAGGAACTCATTCGCATTCTTAACATTGTCATGATCATTATCACACTAAGAGAAATGGGAGTTGGGAATAAAAATAACCAGAGCTAAAGGAAGACAATGAAATGGGGACAATTTTGGAGCACAAAACTAGACCAGAATAAGAGAAATCATGGCATCTAGGTATAGCTTGGACACTTGGTTGTGTTCAAGAAGGAGAACTACCCCAAGCTTGCAGGAGCACTGCAATTACTTTGAATAGGTTGTGTCTGATTGATTCTCTTAATGGTTGAGGCTTAAAATCCCCTGGAACATCCTGGAGCTCAGGAGCACTGAGTTGGTTGTTGGGTTTCTTGCTAACACAGGAATTTTATAAATAACTTGGGGAAGAAATTAAGGGTAGTTAAAATATAAACTCTAAACTAGAGGGACTGTGAACTCAGCTTGGGGGTGACCTAGTAGCAAGGAGAACTTGTTGGTAAAATGCTGGGAGGTTTGTGGCTAGGCTCCACTGGTTATCAGAATATAGATAAGTTTATATGATGCATTTATATGATAACTTCTGATTTACTTTTGAGGATTTGTTTTACCAAATCTGAACAGTTTATATGTTTATACTAAACCCTGAGCATGGATGTGTTTTATTATTATTTCTCTCTAACACAGTACAGATTGAGGATTTATTTGAGTTACCCTTAGATTTGTGATGTATGTATGTTAAATGCAGACCGAACACATTATTTGTTTCAGTTATAAACCAAGTAAATGTGGTTATACAATACAAAGACAAGAACCAGATCATCTTCTCTGTTTATGTTATCTATTTGAGATGCATCAAATGTATTAACTAGAAGAGCTATTGTTGTAGCAGATCTAGATGAGAATGCATGTGTATTATTCTGGCAGAAATAAAGAAGACATGTAAACCAAAGGTTTACATGTCATCCCTTTGCAGTTTACAAAATTATTGTTCTATGATGTTATAGACAAATAAATTACTGTGAAAAGATTATTTCATATATTTGATAGATAAACAAAGGGATTACTGTAAACAGAGTATTTCCTATTTATTTACAGTTGAGCAAAATACTGTGATTATAATGACTTATACCTACAGTTAATGGATTTCTTTATTTGACAGAGTTTATACATTTACCTTGAACGCGTATAAAAATGACATTTTATTCCAGCATGGAATTCGACTTGTTTCTATCTACTCTATTTATGAGTAACAGTTAAACTGCATTTTGGAACACGATTTGGTTCCCATAAAAAATGGTAAACATTAACTAATTAATATCAGAATGCATTATATTTTTGAATGCGTTGTATATCAATGTGCATTCCATTACTCCCGGCATGGTCGAGCTGCGACCCTTAATCTTAAACCAAATCGTGATACAGTGGATGCAACGTTTCCACATTTAAACATTGGTTGTATTCTCAGTAAGACCTTATGCTAACTGGCCGAGAGTGAACTCTGTTCGTAAGGCTACCTAGGGTTTACGTTTTATACATGTTTTATGATAAACTTTTTATTCATGTCAAATGGATTGTCAAACTTACAAAGTAATGCGGCTATCAAGCCAGCTTACCAATGTTGATGTTTTTGTAACTTCAGAAGATATTCTTCTATGTATTACACTTGTACTTTATTATATTCATGATGGAGATGTATTATTCCTCCAATCACAAGTGTCGTCATTTGTATTTGCAAGTGTCACAAGTTATATTGTAAGTGTCGTAACTTATATTTGATGGGTTATTAGACCACCTTGGTGGGGTCGACCCTGTATGAATCATGTGGTTTAAAGGGTCATTAGATCACCTTGGTGGGGTTGGCCCTGTATGAGTCATGTGGGTTAAAGGGTTATTAGACCACCCTAATGGGTTCAGCTCAGTGTCAAGTGGTAGTGGGTTATTAGAGTCTCCTAAGGGAGGTCATCCCAAAGTGAGTTGTGATGGGGTGTTTAAGTCCCCTAGTGGGGTCGGCCCAGTTAGCATTATGTTAAGTGGTTAATTTGGGGCCGACCTAGTTAGAGTTAAAATTCAAGTGAAGTAAAGTATAAATAGAGAGTGTGACTCTCTCATTTATTCATTCACACACTCACTCACTTCGCATTAGTGAGAGAGAGGAGGAGTGTGCACAAGTGGAGGAGGAGCAGCTACTAGGAGAATATCTCTTGTTGTGGGGTTTGATCTTTGTGATCTTTGTATTGATGCTCATTCTATCTCTAAGGAAGTTGCGGGGTTTTTCACCTTCTTGGTTTTCCCAGGTGAAATGCTTTGTGTCTCTTGTATCTTCTGTTTGATATGTTGTACATGTTGTTCTCTCAATTAAGATTGAATTAAATGTTGAAAAACTAACATGGTATCAGAGCTATCCTAAAGGAATGCATGGCATGGCATTTATGACACTTGTTGCACTTGTGACAAATTGGAAGCTAAGGCTTCGTATAGTAAAAACCAGTCATTGTGGAACTTTCGCTATAAATCCATTTTGGTGAAGGTTCAGGATCTGAAACTTTTAAAGGTCGAAGATGAAATGTCCATGTACCTTTTTTCCAAAGGAAAGCCTTAGATACATTTTACTTTGTGAGATATGGTCCGTACAATTTAGGGTTTCTGCCTCTTTGAGAATGCAGTCTTAAACAGGTGACCTAGGAAAAAAGGTCATATCTCGGGATAGGAAGATCCAAATGGAATTCCATAAAATGTGACAGTTAGGTCATGGACATCAGTTTCATAGGTCTGGGTTTCAAAGTCCGAAGTTGAAACCGTGACACGTGTAACTCCGTACAAGTTCGCTATACTGTTTCATCCCGCAAATAGGCCACGTTGCGACACTTGGCATATCTCTCTCTCAGATAATCCATTTGAGGTCATATTTGGGGAGTTGGAAAGATGATAGGTCAATCTAGAATAGACCAAAATTTCAAACCCTGAGGATCCAAAATTTTAGAGATACATCAGAAACAATATGGCATATATTTTTGTCCAAATAGAATTGGATTTTGAGCACTTTCATTTTTGGCTCGTCACTGTTGTGGGAAATTAGGGTTTCTGAAAAAGTTGGAATTTTCTAAATATGATACCATGGCTGGATGCTCCTCATCAAAATTGAAATTTAGAGACCAAGATCGAAGTTTTTGTTTGGTTAGAACCTCGTGCTCTATCAAACCCTAGTTCGCGATTTTGACCAGAAAACCAGAATTTGACAGAAGCTGTAGATCCAAAACTTTCAAAGTCAATTTTGAGGGGTCAAATTTTTTAGATTTAAAAATTGAAGTATGCCAGCTTGATTAGATCAGCAAGGATCATCTTTTCATCCAATCAGAAGTTTGAAATTCAAAGTTTGGATTTTTAGGGTTTCTCTGTCAAACCCTAGCCAGCTCCAGATCCAGCTTCATCAAATCAAAGTGGATTGGTTTAATCCTAGAAGAGAATGAATGGACACCTACAGAAGTTCCAGTTCCATAGGGAGACGAGGATAAGGCCTTACAAAAGAAGACTACAAGCAATCCTGACAGGTTGCTAGCACAAGTCATTGAAGAGAACAAGAAGACATTATGTGGGTATGTTAGACATAACTAGCAAGCATGATAATCCAGGTATGTTTTTCCTATATCAAGTTAGAATCCTACCTTGTGTTAGGATATTATATAAGTATACTTGGTATGATTGATAATTCATGAAGTTATTAAGTTTGGGAAATCATGGGTTTATGCATATTATACTTTTTAGTTTGATTAGTGATGTGACAAACTAGAAGAGTCCTCTGGTCAAATAAAAATATGCATGAGTAAAAGAAGACCTCCCTGAAACCTTGAATACTAATTCTTGTGTATGAAATGATCATGACCATACATGATTAAGATTTTTTAGAATCATAATGTTTTGATAAGTATTGAGATTATACTAATGCATGTATGATTACGTATGAGATATTGAGGATGACACAATGATGACACTAGTGCAAACTTAACCATGCATAGTGGTCCAGGATGGATAGAAGTTCAAAGACATATAATCATGATGATATCATAAAGGAAGCAAAGATCAAGAGGGAGCACACTCTAGAAAGCAAAGATCAAGAGGGAGTACACTCCAGTAGTTCCTACAAAGGAAGCAAAAATTGAGAGGGAGTCCACCCAAAAACCAAACAAAGATAGGTATTTGAATTGTCATTCATTATATATTTGATTACTTCAATGATGTTGTCCAGTCATGTACATGTTCCTAGATTTAGGATGTATATTATGCATTTTAGAAAATTTGCATTAATGAACAAGATACTACTAATATGCAAGTAATGGGTAAGTGGCCTATGGTACTGTACAACATTCCATTGCTACTCATCCAGAATGAAACCTTTTTGCTGACATGTTGGGAGTTTTACACACTCTTAACAATGTTATGGTAGAGATGGAAGGCATCTAGAAAGTTACAGGATATGGATAAATGTTGTATTGAAGCATTAGCTAAGATAATTGCATGACTGTATGACATATCTCTTTATGTGTAATACTTTGTTCTGAAAACTATTAGAAGTTTCTAATCATGCAATTGAATTTGACTTGTAGGAAAGATCGTGTACAATCACCTACAAAAGAAGGACTACAACATTTGTTCCAACAACGAAGTTCAAGAAAACTATCTATTGAAGATATTGAAGAATATAAAGTTCCCAGGATTTAGGATGCAGTAATGAAACATATAAAGTTCCCAGGACACTGCAAAGGCAAAACTCGTAGATAGAGAAACATTTTCTTCATTGTGCAATTGTCCCAAGCAACTAGCTATGTCACTGTAACGTTCCACCCAACCATAGGATCTTCGATGGCATATACTCAGTCCGTCCAAAGGCCACCCCCGAGCTGGGCATGATTCTTACAAGGAAAAAGGGGACAAAGCTTATTCACAGCCAATTAATCATTCCATCTGAGCCAAACCAGTCCATAGCTGGGTTTCTCAGGCTACAATTGAACCCTGGGTGCTTTCTCAAGCTCAAGACAAAACAATGGATTTACCAATAGGATGGCCATGGGTTTTCCCCAATTCGTTTGTAGCCAAAAACGGATTATGGGATGGGGAAAAACCTTCACAGGGAGGAAAAACGTTTTCTCCCCAACTCTCTAACAATTTAACAGCAAAACAGTCTCTATGGAATCCCCAATTCCATTCCCCTTCTTCCCCACTGGAATACAACACAAAAATGCCCTTCTCAGCTGGGAGAATGAAGGAAAACACATCAAACATGGCTGGAAAATGCCCAGGTAGCTCCCAACTTGTGAGGGAGGAAGACTCCTTGATGGATAATGGCTTGGGGGAGAAATTCATGGCTCTTTTCTTTCCCAAGAAGCAAAACGCGATTTCCCATGCAAGGTGGCTTGCCCATACTCGAATTTGGACAGCCATACCTCTCATTCCCCAAGGCATTAACTACCTCAACCAACTCTTGGGAGAAATCAATGATTGGGTACAAAAGTCAACATGGGTAATTGAGGGTTTGATGGGTTCTCTCATTGACACTTGGATTGACTTGATTGGCTCCAAGGGTTTGAATATTTTCCTCCCAATTCCTTGTAAAATCATGCCCCCATCTCTTGTTGCATTGCATAGCTAGTTGTGGGTATTTAATTAAAATGCAAATTCACATGATGTTGAAATTCCAATGTGCCTGGCTAGCACGCAAACCATATGCACCAATAAATCGATGGAGGGGCCTTGGCCTTGAGATTCTCACCATGATTTTATAACAATATTACATCATTTACATTTTAATGCTATAGGGTCAAGATGGGGACGTTACAACCGTGTGCTCGTAAACGTCCTAGGATGCTCTTTAGAGATCTTGCAGGTTGCAAGAAACTCTTTTAAGGTTTTTCCTGACCACATGTAAAATATCTTGGGAGATCCGATAGTTTGAGCTCGGATGCTCTTTCGAGGTTTTTTGGTGGTCACATGTAAGAGATCCTCGGAGATCCGATAGTTTGAGCTCGGATGCTCTTTCAAGGTTTTGTTGACGCACATTCCACAGGATGGCCAAATATGTTGAAGACCTATATGAGGCTAGGCCTACAACCAGCATGAAAAAGGGCTGGCTTTGTAGAACTTCCTATGACGAGAAGAATTGAGAGATAGCACCAGTGATCGAGATGACGAGTACAATAGCAGTGATGATGATGCTCCATGATCCATTGATGATGATCCAGCTCCAGAATGAAGACTTGTGGTGATATGTATTGATGACCTGTGTCCAGAGAATACCTTCCTAGTGAAGAGAGAGTGTTGATATATTTTTAACTTCAGAAGATATTCTTCTATGTATTACACTTGTACTTTATTATATTCATGATGGAGATGTATTATTCCTCCAATCAGAAGTGTCGTAATTTGTATTTGCAAGTGTAGCAAGTTATATTTTAAGTGTCGTAACTTATATTTGATGGGTTATTAGACCACCTTCGTGGGGTTGACCCTGTATGAGTCATGTGGGTTAAAGGGTTATTAGACCACCTTGGTGGGGTCGGCCCTGTATGATTCATGTGGGTTAAAGGGTTATTACACCGCCCTAGTGGGGTCAGCCCAATGTCAATTGGTAGTGGGTTATTAGACTCTCCTAAGGGAGGTAGGACAAGAGTCAATTGTGATGGGGTTTTCAAGTCCCCTAGGGGGGTCGGCCCAGTTAGCATTATGTTAAGTGGTTAAGTTGGGGCCGACCTAGTTAGAGTTAAAATTCAAGTGAAGTAAAGTATAAATAGAGAGTGTGACTCTCTCATTTATTCATTCACACACTCACTCACTTCGCATTAGTGAGAGAGAGGAGGAGGAGCTGCTAGGAGAATATCTCTTGTTGTGGGGTTTGATCTTTGTGATATTTGTATTGATGCTCATTCTATCTCTGAGGAAGTTGCGGGGTTTTTCACCTTCTTAGTTTTCCCCGGTGAAATGCTTTGTGTCTCTTGTCTCTTGTGTTTGATATGCTGTACATGTGGTTCTCTCAATTAAGATCCTAGATCAAATTGAATTAAATGTTAAAAAACTGACAACCAAAGGATGTTTCGAATTAAGTTTATGCACAGTAGTGTTATTCGAGCAACTTGTTATATAGTCGCCATACATCCAAATGCAAATAAAACGAAACAGGAAATTGAATCTGGACATCACAGTTGTGGTTACACATAACAACATGATTTCATTGATTTGAATCTTTGTAAAGATTTATGCATTTAACATTATGCAAAGAATGGAACAGTATGTGCAAACGATTCATTTCCAGATTTAATATCCCATATAAAATGCATTCTACAGGCTAGCGTTATGTTGATAATAGATTCACGACTTATGCAGTGTTATTTATGCAAAACGATTTATATTTGAAAACAAATTGAATGTGAATCTATTCTGTTACTTGCATCAAACGAAAACTGGAAACAGTAATGCAAGCTGGGAATAAACTAACTCGGCTTTGCAACCTTCGCATGAGAGTTTTAACGCTGTTCAACATATGCATAAATACATTATGTTTAAAAACAAAATGATGAACTATTTTATACCAATCATATTCATTCCATATTGGGACTGTATCCCTTATAAAAACATAACTGGTATGTATATATATATATATAGATTCTACACAATCGGCGACACTGTCAGGTGGTCGACCCAACGCTTAACGGGTTAAAACAGTGCCGATAATACATTACTATGAATCCCATTAAATACAGTCACCTACAGACTATGAACGGCTTGCAAAAGTGTTCAACACAGTCACATTAAAAAGAAGAAAATTACACGGCCGAAGGCCAAGTGTTTGAGTCGCATCCAAACCAATGTTCAAGTAACCCATCTTGAATCGTCGGGTAGAGTTCACCTGAGAAAGGAGATGACGGGTTACCTAGTCTGTGCAATGAAACCATTCATTCCCTTGACGTGGAGCTTGTGAAGGGTAGTGTCCAACACACCTTCCACGTCCAGTCTACCTGCCCACGAAATCCCCAACAAGAAGTTAGTTTCGTGGAAAGATAAAAAGTTGATGTAAAAACTTGTTTGGGTGAAACAAACTTCCGAATAAGAAGATTACCTGTTGTTAGGGCATGATCGAGAACCAAGTCATGGAAGTGGGTGCAAGGTTTACCTCGGAGGCTTCCTTTTCTCACCATTTACCCTTTAACCTTATTCCTTTGTTTCCTGCACAATAAAGCAGCGTGCAAGTAAATCTTCTAGCATAGTGAAGTAACCCATGATTTTTCACCTTAAATTGCATTCGGTTGAAAAGCAACACGTTACCTATGGGAAGAACAAAGGCGAATGATTCTAGTGGTATTCCAACGCATACCTGCAAACAACAAGCACGACATTAAAACACTTTCCAGCACATATAAACCAGTAAAGGAATGATAAACGCAGTGGGATACATTTTGTTTGCTTACCAGCGTAGTGTGGAGGATTCCATAATGCCTTCTTAGCATTCACCAGTTGTAGGATGAGGTTGAGCCCTGGGCTCGATGTGTGAACCTTTTGCACCAGTAGAAGAGCTCTGCGAAGAGCAAGCTTGAGAAAAAAAAATGAAGTGAATGAAGGCCGCGGGAGTGTTACCAACACAGTGGTTCCGATGGAAGGTAGTATTTACCTCTATCACTGGTGAACCCATGCATTAATGCGATGTACAGTGAAGTGGTTGGGCGCAAAAACCAAACCGAGGATCAACGGTGGTTGGATGTGCCCTTTTCCCATGCTGCAACTCTTTGATCACTATCGACGGTCACGCATGGTTTCAACTTCATTGTCGAGCAGGTAATTTTTAAATGCATAATCCTTGAGGTTGGCGAAACTCGTGTGGCAGCTGGAGTGGCCAAGCTAGAGCCCAATCATGGTATCCAGTGTCGAGTATCCAATAGCTGATGAATTCAAGGTGTAGTCACCTACCAGGAGGGCAGCCCACACAGGGTTTAAAACATTGGTTTTTCACATGGTGTCTACATGGTAGCATCGTGGAATTAGCACAGTCATACATTTTCAACGTGTGTGTGCTTTTACTTAGTGCTTACTATATGTTGTATTAACTTATGACCTATGGTCATAGCGTTGATTGTTTTATAATCAATGTTGGCTTTGCATAGTATTGACACTATATTATAATATATATATCATATAACCAAAGTCCAAATGCTATGAGAAATAATATTTGCATAGGGTTTGTTTAATATCGAAATGGTATATGTTATTTGGTATGCTATATAATAGGGTTTGTTCACACAACCTTGAGATAGATTATGTATTAATCTATAGGTTATAAAAGGAACATAATACTTGTGTTTATAGTCCTTAGGACTATAACACTTAGTTAATGGAAAGGTTTTATGATAATGTATATATAACCAATGGTTCACATAACATTGTGATAGATTTTGTATTAATCTATATGTTATAAAGTGAGCACGATATTTTTGTTTATAGTCTTAGGACTATAACACATGTTTTATTAAAAGGTTTATATATATATATATATATATATGTTTTATTTAAAATGTTTATATGTATGAAAATAAAAGTAATTATGTTATCTCTTATGAAGTCTATATTTACTAGGGTAAGTCTAGGGTTTGAGTCATAATATTAGCATAGATTTTATATGTTAATATTAGGACATAAAAACATAACTATATGTCATTTGATGAGTAATTACAAAAAATATAAATGTCTATTTTTTATTATTGTAATGCTTAGAATTTTAATTATAGATTTGGTAATTAAAATTGCTACAACGTTGGTTGCGCTTAAAGTGTTATAGAGGCGCATAATCTCTAGCACTATATTGATTTACATGTCGTGGTATTTGGAAATGTTAAGCCTATTGTGTATAGGTACACAAGAATGTTTATAAGAGACGTTTATATTCTGATACTTACATTAACATTAACACAAGTATTAGTTTAAGTTCAGTACACATGTATGTAGAGGCTAAGTAATGTCGTATGTTGACACTTTGATCACTTGCGGCTGAGAATTTATTTAATTATTAGAGTTGGAACGAAAAAAAATTGCATAGAAGAGACGTGACATGTGTTCACGATGGCCACGCACGCCAGGGAGCCTTCGGATCGTAAATGACCCCCTTGAGCAAGATTGGCATGGCCTTCACTAAGCAAAACCCTAGCTCCGGATATGGCACAATATGACTATTTTTGATACTTTGAGGCACGATGTGGGGGGTCCCCTAGATGAAACACAGTGTCCTGGATCCATCGAAATCAATGGATTCGTGATCAGAGTCACATTTTTTCTTCTATAGGAATTTTGGTCCAACACCCCGGGGCCATTCAAGGAAACTTTGAGGAATTGCTCTGGGGGCACGAAACCCAAACCGACGATCGGAATTGGGTTCCGTCAGCTCCAGCATGTGCATCCGGCCATTGTGGACATGTTCACAATGGCCACACACTCCCCGGATCCTTCTGATCGTAAATGACCCCCTTGATCAATATTGGAATGGCCTTCACTGAGCAAAACACTAGCTCCAGAGATGGCACAATAACGTCGTTTATGTGACTTAGAGGCATGGTGTGGGGAGGGGCCTGGATGAAACCCATCGCCCTGGATCCATCGGATTTACGGATTCACGATTGGAGTCACATTTTTTGCGCTATAATAATTTTGGTCGGGAACCCCGGGGCCATTCAAGGACACTTTGAGGAATTGCTCCGGGGGTACGGAACCCAAACCGACGAGTGGATTTGGGTTCGGTCAACTCCCGCACGTGAAAATGGGATCCAAATATCTAAGTTCTTATTCTCTTTGATTCTGCAAGACAGACATAAATAAATAATTGTCCTCGCAAAAAATGCCTTTTTAAAAAATTCTCAGTATAGAATAGATTAGGATATTGTTTCTACTGTAGCACTGCCTCATTTATCTAGCGATGAGTTGTCTAAAGGAAATCAAGAATAGGGAACCAATAATATTTTAGCACTCTTTCAGTTATCACAATAAACATGAACAATATTTCCAAAATTCTATGGTAAGTGTCCATGATGCTTTCATATTGTTAACATTGGCATGAGATTGAAGTGGCAATGAGCTTAAAATCAACTTCCTATAAAACAATTTGAATAAGAATAGATTTGAGTTTAATATTTTGGAAATAAGATAAAATACTAAATCTATTGACAAACTAATACTTGGGCATCCATTCTTTATCATTGTGATTTCATTGATATAGGAATAATTCATGCTTTCTACTATGCAGGCATGTACTATATAATAGAATATTTTAATCCTTGAAACATATATTCAATTGAAATAAGAAAACATGGTTACAATGATCGACACAACTATTACATTTTCAATGGAAGAATGATTGAAACACACCTCTAAAAATTTGCCACCCGCAAGGGCCATTGCATGATGAAGTATCTCATTTTCCTTTTTGAAGATTGATCTTCATCAATATAGTCTATATTTATATTTCAAACTTGAGATGACAACTGTGTATTATTAATGTCCTTGGGTGGATGATCTGTATCATACATATTAATACCATTATCTATTAATAAATATATTGTAAGTGTTGGCCCGGTTTTGCAACCAGGCTTAGTGCTATGGGCACCTACTAACTAGTAGTAGCAGTTTCAATAGAAATAAAAACAATAAACTAAATAAACAATACTTTTCATGGATCTAAACAAGAATCTAAGCAAATAATGTAAACATTTCAAAATCAAGAACAAGAAACATAATAAATAATTTTTTGTATTGAAAAGTGGGGGGCAAGCAAGTGCTTGCGATATTACCTTCAATGGTGAAGGTTGATGTTGAGCAACTCCCAAGATGAGTAGCTCCAAACTCCAATAGGTCTCTTTCTCCAAGGTTGCTTCAATGGCTAAAAGTGCTCAGGGGAGATTTCAGCAGCATAAGGATGAGATAATGGAAGGATGTGAAATGAGGAGCCCCTACCACCTTTTTAAAGGTTTTGGTGGTGAGGAATACCATTTGTGGTTTTGTGGAAACCAAATGGTATTGACCAACATGGTTTAGGTACTTTTCCCTCCTTTTTCCTTTTTTGAATAAAAATAATATTTTAATTCCCTTTTTAATATTTTTGGGAATTTGGACCCTTTTTGAGGGTTTTTTATGATTTTCTTGGAAAAATAATCTTTTTTAATGGAAAAAGGGGTGTACTAAGGTCTTTTGGTGACCTTTTGTTGGTTTCAGAGGCTCAGACGGTGGAAAAGTGGACAAATGGGTCATGTGAGTAAGGGAATGAGCTAGTGAGCACTTTTTAGGTGTTAACAGATTGCCCCTGATGTGTGAGGGCAGGAGCTCAT
Organism: Larix kaempferi; assembly: GCA_027924585.1. Lineage (NCBI taxonomy): Eukaryota > Viridiplantae > Streptophyta > Pinopsida > Pinales > Pinaceae > Larix > Larix kaempferi. Next base: position 22,276,166 of record BSBM01000106.1, read on the forward strand.
CGTATGGCCGATAGACATCATAGTTATTTTGTCCTTTTTCTGGGTTTTAGGGGAGAGAAGAGACCGGTTGGAGACTGGAGCCACGGCCCTTGGAAGCTGCAAAAACAAAAAATATTACATTGCCTCAATATGAATGAGGTATAATCTCTGATAAAGGACGAGGCGGGCATTCCCATGCTCGTATCAAGACATATACAAAACAATTAGTCCCAAGAAGGGGGATCTAATACGTAAAGAAATATATTGGTACATCATAATGGTCCAGAGGGGACATGATTGTTGGATATACTCATGATCATGAATGATCTCAATAACTGATACACTGGAATAACTGTGGAACTGATGAACCTGAAGGTGTCCAACATCTGTAGGGACTCAAAGACTATGAGTCATCTTTGAGAAATAATGTAACTGTATACTCAAGGGAGTATGAAACCTGGGTAAATCTGAATACTGTCGCCATGCGCAGCCCGGATATCTATAGAAAAAGTGTAACTGGTGTTATCCATAGGAAGACTCTCAAATGTGGAGGAGTCAGGAGGTATCCGGGGTCTTCGACTAATAACTGAACGGACCAATACCCTGTGCGAGTCTCAACGATGCGATCAAGGTGTTGAAGTCGAGCATGTGAGAAACAACCATTGGGAGAGGCACTGAGGATTCCTCTCGAAATGATTCGTAGGCACTCATCATAAATGGTAATGAGTCCAAGACACAGGGGCCTCTAGGTCTATCCTCTGGAATCAATGTGGTTGTCGTCGACAGAGGGAGACCAGCAACTAACAAGGCAATGATGTTTCCTTGCTAGGAGCGCGAGGTGTAAACTGAAGTGATGTAGTACTACTGGTAGGACTGACATACTTGTGGGGATGGGAAATAACTGGGTCAAAAATGGGTAGACTCAAACTTCCTTTGTTCAGAGCAAGATGACGTGGTTGACCTGGCAGCGTAGGGAACTGACTTGTAGGTGTGGGGATCAGCTTTTAGGGACTGAAGGGTATGTACTGACTCTGGGGGGGTGACGCTAATGGTAGCTGTCGAGGGAGTTTCCGGGTGACATACTGCAGAATACTCTGAACAAAGGCGACCAGAATGGGGAAGCTGCTATGTGAGTAGATATGATCTGTCGTGGCGCCGCGAGGCACCATTCTTCCTTCTTCGTAGTTTTAATGAGCTCCAAGAAGGGATAAAAGTGTGCTCTGAAATGGTACGGTCCTGTGGATTTTGTGAGCCCAGGACGGCGCATGCTCATGGTTGCTATCATGTTTAGAGAGTCTGAAAGCGGTAAGTGGACTCTATTGGTGTTCTTTTTCATAGTTTAGTCTCCAAGGCCCGAAAAAGCATAAAATGATGCGGATGGAGAACTCTTCTAGCCGATGTGACTAGAGTATACCTTTTTCGTAATTAGTCTACGAGGTCCGGAAAAGGGGTAAACTTATACCAGGTAGACGCCCTTTCAGATACGTTTAGCGAGCATGAAAGGAAGCAAGATTGCTCGGCGATCTTTTCATTGTTTTAGGAGTCAGAAAAGAGCTTAACAGAAACTCCCTTAGTGCCTTTCTCGTAAAAAAGGGGTCGCTCGGCCCGAAAAAGGGATAAAATTATACCGAACAAAAATGGATTGATGAGGGCGAGAAGAGGTCTCAAGCATCGTCATCTGTGCGGAAAACTGGATCCGGTGAAATAAGACACATCGAAAACGGAGAACGGCCGATGTGGCACGCAAACCGAGGCGACGAGGGGGCGTGGAAAAAATGCCCGGAAAATCTAAAGGTGAGAGCGAGAAATGGTCTCAAGCATCATCACGAGCGCGGAAAATTGAATCCGGCGATATAAGACACATCGAAAATGGAGAACGGCCGATGTGGCACGCAAACCGAGGCGACGAGGGGGCGTGGAAAAAATGCCCGGAAAATCTAAAGGTGAGAGCGAGAAATGATCTCCAACATCATCACGAGCGCGGAAAACTGAATCCGGCGATATAAGACACATCGAAAACGGAGAACGGCCGATGTGGCACGCAAACCGAGGCCATAAGAGAGGCTAAAAAATGGTCAAAAAATGGACCTCGTGAAAACGGGAAACAGAAGGAACCTCTATGAAGTTCTCGCTGTGCTGATCCCAACGGTACCAACGGTTTGAGAAATGGACTTCGTATGACACCGCAATGGTTGTTTGAAATTTGTGGAATTTCTATAAATAGGACGTGGGGCCCAATATGACTTGTCATTGTTACGTGCGAGTTTGATAGAGCAGTCAGAGCTATTTCTCGATTTCCGGGAGATTTCACCGTTGGTTTTCGATTTAGCGAGTTGCAGGTAACTCTATCCGCCTTAACCTAGTCAATTATGTCTTTTTTATTTGGCGGTGGGCCCCCGAAGGCCGCGAAACTCCACGTTGACTCTCCAACGTGGAACCGCGCGGGTTTCGGGGCGGAACCCGCGATGAACCGCGCTGGTTTTAGACTCACAGTCGCGATGTTCATCGCGACTGTGAGGTCGGAACCCGCGATGTTCATCGCGTGTTCATGGGTGACAGTCGCGATGTTCATCGCGACTGTCTGGACAAAACTCGCGATGTTCATCGCGAGTTTTTTCATGGAACCCGCGATGGTCATCGCGGCTTTTTGTGGAAAAGCCGCGATGGTCATCGCGGCTTTTTGTGTAAAAGCCGCGATGGGATTTTTTCTAAAATTTTTATGCTGGGGCTAAAATTTTCTGTGTTTTCTTGGCAGGATGTTGCGGAGAGCTCAGTCCGTATGGCGGGAGAGAGAGATTGATGGTGAGCTTATGTTGAGGATCGAGAATGATGGAGGGGTGAGACAGACCCTAGCCATGAGCGTACTTTTGAAGTTCGCTCAGATACCTCCTATCCGTTCAGTGAGGAGACTCCTGAACAAGCTCGTGCAGTGGTGGGTGCCGGCAGAGGGTGCCTTCATTATTGGTGGTGAGAGGTTGGAGATTACTCTCACTGATGTATATTTTTTGACCGGTTTGCCTCGCTTGGGTGAGGTGGGTGATATTTCCCCGAGGTTGCCTCCAGGTGTGGATATGGAGGACCTCTTACAGACCTTCTGTGTGGATGACGCTGTTTTGGTAAACAACTCTATTAGTCTGAAGTTCCTACGTGAGTGGGATATGCGGGCCGTTGGTGCCTGTGTTCTGAGGGTTTTGGGTGCTGCTGCACCACATCGTATGTCTGGGGGGCAGACGATGATGGTGGACTCCGTTCTACGGGGTACTTACTACGCTTGGGCTCAGATGTTCTTGGCCGGTGTCCGGAGAGATCTGGACAAGGCCGTGAGAGAGGGAGGTGAGTTCTGTTACGCCTCTTTTTTATGCTGTTTTTTCTTTGAGCGGGTGCCGACCTTACGGCCACACGTACTCGTCGTGCTGGTCTTCCTAGTGAGCCTCGTATGATGAGGTGGGGGCAGATGATGCCCCGTGCTGGCGGTGGTATCCGTGGCTTCTTCACAGAGGACTTTTACCTGCAGTGGGAGCAGATGCCACTGGTGATCGAGGACTATCCTTACGCCGGCATGGACTACCGGGGAGACCCAGAGATGCCACGTGCCCCAGGACAGGCCTGGAGCTTAGACGGTATGTTTTTGTGTTATATGTTATGTTATATCATATGTATTATGAGTTATCATGATGATATCTGTTGTATAGTATCTGATGGTTTTACTTTCTTTGTGCAGATATAGGTCCAGTACCACCACCTGACTATGTGGCTCGGCAGGGGCGGGCGATGGTGGTTGCTCATCCCCCAGTACCTGTACGTCCTCCTCGTGGTGGAGGATATGCAGCCCGTGGGCGAGGGGTTGGCCCTCACGACGATGTATAGATGGTGTCCGGCGGACTCTAGCCCGGATCGTAGATGGGCTCCCCGAGGATGGCTGGAGGGACCTTGATCGGGACATTTTGCAGGGATGTCTAGGTGCGCCGCCTGAGTGGCAGTCACTTCTGTTGAGGGCAGCGGTGTTTGTTGCGAGACACGGGGGTGGTAGAGGGGATGCTCCGGCAGGGCCGGCTCAGGGGAGGATACGTCTGAGGGACGATCCAGCAGGGCCAGCAGAGCGGCGAGTTCGGGGTCGTCCTGACCCGGCTGGGCCGGCGGAGGTGGAGTCGGAGGAGGAGCCGGAGGAGGAGCCCGAGGATCCGCAGGATCCAGATGAGTAGACGTCATTGTTGCTTCAAATGCTTATGAGCATATGGGGAAGCATTTTTTGTATGACAGATGTATTTTTTGTATATCGAGTGCTGAGGGCACTTATGACATGTAGACTATTTGATTTGTATATATATGTGGATATATATTTTAGATCTATTGTCGTGTATGCACGTGGATGCACATTGTCTTTTGTATATGCCCGTGGAGGCACATGTTATGCACGTGGATGCAGTGTATTTATTGATTTATGTATGCCCGTGGAGGCACCTGTTATGCACATGGATGCATTATTTTGGTTGTTTTTATGCCCGTGGAGGCACATGTTATGCACGTGGATGCAATATTGGTTTTTGTATATGCCCATGGAGGCACATGTTTTGCACATGGATGCATTTTTGTTTATGGATATGACATGATGTGATTGGTGTGCCAGTCGAGGACACTGTTGGCCATATTATCTGCTATACCATTGAGGTGTCTTGGGACATGTGTGAATGTAATGGATTCAAACTGTCTAACCATTTGTTTAGTGCGCAGGAATTTTCTGAACAGACAGGGATCGCGTACCTGGTAATCATTGTTGAGCTGGGAAACTAGGAGCTGTGAGTCCAAGAAAACGTTGAGGTGACGTATGCTCATCTGGAGAGCAGCGGCCAGGAGACCGGTCACGGCATCGTATTCAGCTTGATTATTGGTGGCGGCACCTAAACATACTCCATCAATGTGAATTAACTCATGTGAAGGGGAGTATATTACCCAAGCTGCGGAGGCGAGAGTGGGAGACCAACGGCTTGCACCATCAGCGAAACCGACATGGCAGAGTGGAAGAGGCTCCATCTGTGGTCATGCAGAGAAAACAAATATTTAGGTTTTTGAAATTTTTTGTGAATGAAAAACATATGCCTATACTAAAAATGGACGATGGTGTCCATGAGATTTTCTATGGGTAAAATCGTTTAAGGTACAACCCGTTGCGTGGGTTGCGCAGGGTGTTGCCTTCTGAATCGGTCAGAATGTATGCCCCCTGCCCGAGGCAGGTGTGTATGATGTAGGGGCCTTGCCACATAGACACGAACTTTCCCTTTCCGGTTTTATCATGAGCTTGATCGTAAGCGAGGACAAGGTCTCCCTCCGAAAAGGTTCTTGGGTGGACGCGTTTGTCGTAACTTAGTTTCGATCGTTGTTTAGCAGCTTCCATGTTCTGAATGGCTGTGCGCCGATCTTCATCGGCCTGCTCTAGGAGCAGTAAACGTTGCTCGATCGGGGAAGTGTCCGGTAGGAGCTCAACGACGATATGTAAGGCTGGGATCTGGCACTCAATAGGGAGGACAGATTCGACGCCGTGAACTAAATGGAAAGGGGTAAAACCGGTGGCGGTTTTGGACGAGGTGCGGTAGGCCCATAGTGCCGGGAAAAGCATGTGATGCCAATTGGACTTGTGCTTGTCTACAGTGCATTGGAGAATGGTCTTCAAGATTTTATTGATCGCTTCGACTTGGCCGTTTCCTTGGGGGTAGTAAGCGGAAGAGAAATGGTGTTCAAATTTCAACATGGTTGATAATTCCTTCCAGACGGCATCTTCGAAGTGAGAGCCGTGGTCAGAGACTAGCTGTTGTGGTACTCCGAAACGAGCGATAACATGGTTGAAGAAAAACCGCGCTGCAGTGTCGGCTTTGCAATTATAGGTCGGCATGGCTTCTGCCCACTTGGTGAAATAATCTACGGCCACGATTATGTGTTTGTGACCGCCGGCTGACGGGGGGTTGCAGTCGAGGAAGTCTATGGCCCATTTGCAGAATGGTCCAACAGTGATGACTGGATGAAGGGGGGCAGGGGGGGTTCTTGCTTTGGGGGCAAATAACTGGCAGTTCTGGCAATGCTTGACTGCGGTGATGCAATCAGTAAACAATGATGGCCAAAAATAACCGGCCCGAATGATTTTCTGGGCGGTAGCCATGCCGGAGAAATGGCCTCCACAGGCACCGCTATGACAATCATTGAGGACTTGTTCTGCCTCACTATGGGATAGGCAGCGGCGTAAGATAGTATCGACGCCGCGTCGGTAAAGTACATCCCCAATAAGTAGGTATCGGGGGGCGTGGTGTCGTATGCGACGGCGTCCATCACGATCGATGTGTGGTCGGAATTTTTGCGTACGAAGGTAAGTCAAAATGTCTCCGTACCAAGGGTCGTCAGACGAAATGACGAAGATCTGCTCGTCAATCAGGTCCGTATGGATAACGGGTGATGTTGAAGAGGATGGGAGATCTGTAATGAGGTGAGCAAGCGCGAGGGCTTTGGTGCTTTTGGGAGTCTTGAAAGTAAGATCATATTCCTGGAGGATAATGACCCATTTAGCGACACGACCCTGAAGGAGCCGCCGGGTGAGGAGGTAGACCATGGGGTTGGAGTCGGCGACAACCGTGGTATGACTGAGCAAAATATAGTGTCGCAGTTTTTGTACGGAAAAGACTACAGCTAGGGCTAATCTTTCCTCGTATGGGTAACGTAGAGGTGGGCCAGATAAGGTCTGGCTGACGTAATAAATCACATGCTCCTTGTGGGAAGCATCTTCTTGGACCAAAACTCCGGACACGGCATGTTCAGATGCCGAGACGTAAAGGGTGAAGTCTTGGGAGAAATCCGGTGGGGATATCAAGGGGGCTTGTGTGAGAGCTTTCTTGAGGGCTTCGAATGCCGTGTCTGCCTGCTCATCCCAAACAAAGGGTATGTGGGTACGAAGTAAGCGTAAGAATCCATGGACTTTGGTGGCGTAATCAGGAACAAAGTGCCTAAGAAAATTGGACCGTCCTTGCAAGCTCTGAAGCTGCCGAAGCGTGCGAGGAGGGGGAAGTTCTAAGATGGCTTTGACTTTCAGGGGATCGACAGTGATTCCGTCTTGGGAAACAATGAAACCCAACAACCGGCCCGCCGGGACGCCAAAGACACACTTGTGTGGGTTCAAGCGGATTTTATATTTGCGACAACAGAGGAAAACTTGCCGGAGGTCGTTAAGGTGGTCTGATCGTTTTCGTGAACGGGCTGTGAGGTCGTCAAGATAGACTCGTAGGATATGGACCAAGTCGTGAAAGCAATAAGTCATGGCTCGCTGGAAAGTTGCACCGGCATTTTTAAGGCCAAAGGGCATGACGCGATAGGCAAAGGTGCCCCATGGGATGGTAAAGGCAGTCTTGTACTGATCCTCCTTGCGGATGTGAATCTGGTTATATCCGGAAAACCTGTCCATGAAGGATAGGACCTCATGGCCCACACACTCATCAATGAGTTGGTCAATGAATGGCGTGGGGAAATTGTCTTTTGGACAAGCGTGGTTTAGATCGCGGAAGTCAGTGCATACTCGAAGGGTGCCTTGCTTTTTGTTGACAGGAACGGGGTTCGACACCCAGGTGGTGTACGGAATAGGGTAGATGAACCCTGCTTTTCTAAGTTTCTCGACTTCAGCCTTAACAGCGGGGAGCTTGGCAGGGTGAATAGGTCGCTGTTTCTGACGAACAGGGGGTACTTCCGGCCATGTATCGATGTGGTGTTCGATAATGGCGGGGTCGAGACCAGGTATCTCGGTATAGGACCAGGCAAAGACATCACGGAACTCTTGAAAGAGCTTTTTCTACGCCTGAGTTTCTTCTTGAGTGCAAGATGCGCCCAGCGAGATGAGCTCAGGTTTCCCTGGTGTTGTGGAAATGTCTATCTGTATAGTGGGAGAAATGTTGGACATGTTCCCTTCTTCAAAGGCATCCGGTGCTGGGATGGGGTCCTTTAACCAATCGACCTTAGTGGGTATGAAGTCTTTCGACTCGACTGATAGCTGGTTGGATGCGGTGGAGGTAGATGCTTCCGGGAGGAAGTACGAGCGATGATGCATATCATCCCAAGGGTAGTCGGGTGCAGTGAGTGTCTCCAAAATCTTCTCATCAGTATTGAAGTAGTCAGACCATAAATCAAGGGGTTCTGGTTTGAAGGTTGTTGAAATCATATATATCGTATTGACTTCTTCTGACGAGGATGATGGTGGGGGGTGGATCTCCTCGATGAGGGGAGGAGATATTTCTAAGTCGGCATTGTTTAACTCGTATAACGCTGCTCTATAGTTAGGTAGATCAGGGCAATGGTGAGAGTAGTGGCCGTAAACACTGCATATAGCACAAGGATGGTTAGTGCGCAGTGATTTGTCGCGAGGCTGTAGAGGTGGCTCTAATCTGACTACTGGGATGCCGATGTCATCGTCCAACATATTCATATGTTCTTGGAGTGCCGGTAAATGTGGGCATTGATGAGTTGGATGGCCAATTTCATCGCATAATGAACATTTGGGGGGAGCTCGAAACACCGGTGGGGGTTTGACTGCCTTAGGGGGTGGTATGGCAGTGTATGGTTGTGGACCTCTGCCCCCAGTGGGCTTAGCAAGAAGAGGGGGATCCTTTGACGTCGAAGCAATCGTGAGACCAGGAGGAGGTTTTATTGACGACGAAGGGATATTGAGGTTAGGAGGAGGTGCCGTTGACGACGAAGGGATTGCGACACCAGGAGGAGGCTGATTTGTGGTAACAATAGGTTGTACCGGTTGGAGGATGACGTCTGGTGTCGGTGGTCGAACGGGAGGCGGAATATACCACACGGGTAATCCCAATGTTAGCCCGGGTAGGCTAAGGGTAGCCATAACCGGGGCGCTTACTACACCCGAAGGAGGAAATAGGAAGGGGATGGTGTGGATGGGTGTAACACCAATGTGACTGGGGATCAATGGTGGTTGACCGCCGGATGTTTGCGTATTCTGCGAAACAGTACAGAGGTTTGCGACTTGGGTCTCCGGTGACAGTGGTGGGATGGCCTGGAATGTAGAGGTCATTGGTGTATCCGAATAAAGTCCGGGTGCCACAGAAGACACAAAGGAGGTAACTGCACTAGAAGCGGGTTGTTCAATCATGGGGAGAACATTCTCCGGTGCTGCAGGGGCATTGGGATCATAGTAGGTGAGTTGGTCAATTTTGACCACGCGGCCCTCATGGGGGAACATCATGGTGCGGAAGACGGAGGAGGCGACCGCTTTCATGGCGTACATGTAACTGCGGCCAAGTAAAAGGTTATAGTCAAGCTGGGCGCTAATGACCTCTATGTCGATGAGCACAGTCTTCCCACCTAATTGGACGGGTACCTTGGGTAATAAACCTTGAGGTTGAGCTGACCGGCCGTCGTAGGCCCGCAATGCAGTGGTGGATTGCTGGAGAGCAGGGGAGCCCAACTTCTGCCAAACAAAAGTGGACATGACGCATGTGGAAGCACCCTCGTCGATGATACATCGATGGATGACAAGATTCCGAATAGAAACGGAAACTTGGACTGCTATGGTAGAAGGCAACCGTGGTTCAGATTGGTCTAAATCAAAGGTCATCAATTTCGAATCATTTGGATCAATCGCCTCGATGGCGGAAAGTAAAGTCTTGCGCTGTGTAGGACAGTTCTTCAAGACTTCTAATGCAGACATGGCTGCGGGAGATTGAGCTAGGTCATCTACGATGTTGTAATTGGACGCAGCCCGTGCATTGGGGTTGTTGTTGATTCGGCGAAGGGGGAAGCGAGGTGCTTTAGAAGCGCCATCGAGTGGAAGCTGAGGTATACGTAATGTCTGATCAGTGGGATTAGCATTAGTATCCTTTTCGGCGAGGGGGGCTTCAGAAGTCGGTCTGTATTGATTCCGACGGGTTTGGATATTGACGTCAGCGGTGGACATCATCAATAAGTGGTGGGTGCCTGAATCAAACATGGGTTGGTCCGGAGCCGTGTAAGTTATTTGTTGTGGTTGCACGTTGCCCTGTTGGGGGGCTAACGGTTGAGTGTTTACCACTCCCTGTGTTGGAAAAGGGTTTTGGAGGACCAAAGGTTGTTGTGGGGGTGGTGGGGGGTTGGGTGGTGGCTGAGGAGCCGCTTGCCCTTGACGATGGGCGTCGTTTATCCATAGTTGTCGAGCTCGCTCGAGATGTGGGCAAGCGTGGGTATAGTGGCCATAGACACCGCAAATGGAACAAGGATGGTTTGTCCGTAAATTAGCATTTTTAGGTTGCTTAGGTGGCCGATCAGGATTCTGATGAGCGGGCGCCGCATTATTGTTTTGCGGAGGATGGGTAGGTTGTGGAGCTTGGTTACGGTTTTGATTGTTTCCACGGTTTCGTCCTCTTCCTCGGTTTGGTTGCCCACCCTGGTTGCGTTGGTTATTTTGGTATTGGGGCTGCTGTTGTTGTGCGTACACATGCCCTTGAGCATTGGGGGGATTCTGAGGAGCCGCAGGTGCGGGAGCAGGTTGCGGTGGATAGTATGCAGGTGGAGCTGGAGGTGGTCCAGTTGCCTGTTGGGGTTGTTGGTACCCCTGAGCTGGTGGAGGTGTGAGGTTAGCCGGTGCAACCGGTTGTGGGTAATGCATGGGCTGTGGTGGAAACTGCATGGGGTTTTGTACCGTAGGTTGAGCATAGTATGTAGGAGGTACATATGCTGATGGCGCTTGGCCATAACAATGTTGTGGACAAGAGGGTCCATGAACATGATGGGTCTGGTTTGTTGGAGCATAAGAAGTTGTCGCTCCGGAACTGGATGTAGCCCTAGAAAGGTCTGGGGCGGGCATGGTGCTCACCATACTGAAAGGTTTTGCTTGCGGTGTAATTTGGCCAATAATGCCATCAGCGGCATGTGATGCCCCCGGTGTGTCACCGCGTGCAGAGTCACCTCGTGGGGCGTCAGGTATGATGGTGTATAGGTAACCTGATTGGGCATAGATAAGATCAAACTGTTGGGCCTTAAGGATGGCCTCCTCCTCAGACTGGGGTCTTTCAGATGCTACATCCTTCGCAATGAGAGGAAGGAGGGATTTAAGGAACCCGTCTAAAAAGATTCGGTCGTCTAATTTGATCTTGCATAGGCTTCGGCGCCGCCGCCAATCATGAATATGGTCAGTGATATGCGTGGGCGTGTTCTGTCTGCAAGACAGTAGGATCTCGACGCCCGCATCGTAGCGGACAGGTAGCTGGAAGAATTGTAGAAAGGTCGAGGCAAGGGAGGTAAATGTGGAATGCGTCCCATGGGGTTGCTCGATGTACCATTTGGCTGCGGAGCCAGTGAAGGTGCGTTGTAAAAGCCGTAGGCGGATTGAGTCATCCACTATGGAGTTGGAGGAACACCATAAATGGAAGGACATGATGTGATTCTGGGGGTCTTCTCCAGCCTTACCCTCAAACTTAGGGATGTCAGAGGGAAGCTTAGTGGGCATATGGGGCCAAGCAGGATCATGTCTGATGGGGTCATTTGTGAGCCGAGCTAAATCTGGCAGGTTGAGACTTGCCATGTATGGTAGACTAGCGGATGTGGTGACCGGAACCGGGACCTGCCTAGCCATTGTGGTATGGTGTAGGGGTCCAGTAGCGCCTATGGGTATGCTAGGTATGGAGGGTATGTGCCCTCCAAAAGGTGTGGCCTGATATGGGTTAGTGCTCCCAAGTGCAACTGGGGTTACACTTGGGTTAGGAATCGCACTAGGGATTCATGGTATAGCACTGCCAAGTGGAACATGAGTTACACTTGGGTTAGGAATCGCACTAGGGATTCCTGGGATAGTACTCCCAAGTGCAACAGGAGTTGCACTTGGGTTAGGAATCGCACTAGGGATTCCTGGGATAGGGTTTGTGGAAACCGAAGGGGGTATGACCCCCATGTTGGGCATGCCCATGACAGGTGGTGGTCCTGTGCTAGGCATTCCTGAATGTGGAGTGTTACCCATATTGGGCATACCCAAGGGGGTGGTTGTGGCCGTGGATGGTACTACCGCAGAAGGGTCTGCGGATGTCTGACCTATGGTTAATGTAAATAGTGGATCAATTGGTGTTCCAGACATACTTGAGGTTGGTGGTAACTCGGTGGGGTTTTCGGATTCTACCTCCAAATCAAAGGTGAAGTGGGGTATGTCAGAATCGGATGACCGTCTAATTGATTGACGATGTGTCGAATCAAGGGATAGTGCTCTGCGTCCGTGACGTGGAGAGCCAAGTGGACTAAACTCTGGGAGTTCGCCCCGTAGACGACGAGAACGTCTAGAATTCTCAATGGTGAGAATATGTTTTTTATGTAAAAAATTGTTTTGAGTATCAGGTGGTGATATATATGTAAAAGACTCAAAACCCTAATGCAACCTAGGGTGCAAGAAGGGGAGTGAAAAAAGAAGGCTCACAGGCCAAAAAATCAATCCTCAAAAAATGCACTTATCCTAGCAGCTGTGCTACAATAAGTGGAGGAATGCAACAACTGGTCAGAATACCAACATGCAAGCGGCTCCTAGAAAAAATAGGTGTAACTAGACTCAATAGGTGGTAAAGATCATGCAAACACCTAATCTAAAAGTATTGTGACTCAAACAGACGATATCCTCTGCAAGGTGATGAAATCCAAGTCATACAATATGAATGTAGAGACAACGGCTAGATATCCCCCTACCGGGAGGGACACCGGGTAATCAATCCTAAAAGACAGGCTACTAGGATACTCCGTTCATGATGCGTCGAGAAAAGGTAAATCTGCCGTTTGGTCCTTTGATCGCAATATCCCAATACAGGGATATCCCGAGAACTGCGAATGGTAGCCCTTCGGTTACTGAATGGGTTTCGGTATCCCACTCAGGCTTCCGGAACCATCCTCGCGACTTCAACCCTCCTAGGGGAGAGGCCTTCCCACAAACCGGTTGTGACCGCGCCAAAAAGTACTAAGAGATTTTAGCTCCCTAATTGGACAACTTCTATGTCTCAGATGTATGAACTGAGGGGTGTTATTGGAACACCTATCCCCCCAATACTACCTAGCTACAAGAATTCTTTTCGTGTTCCCCAAGTGGGGTTAAGAGTGTGTTCAAATTAGGGTACGTTTTAAGTCTTAGTTCAATTAAGTGATCGTGTGAGTGCACGTGAGGTGTTTTAAACTGAACTTGGAAAAATTAAATGCTTTTAAGGGAAATTTTCAAAAAATAAAGGATTTTTCGAAAAATAACAAGCAAATATTTAAGACTTTTTTCACTAAAAGGAATTAATATGCTTTTTCAAAAAATAACTCAAAAAATAAAGGATTTCTTGGATTTATGAAAGCAAATAATAAACTCCTTTTTAAAAGAAATAAATGGATTTCTTCGTTTCAATAAAAATTGCTAAGGGCAAGATTCTAAAGAAGTAAACAAGAAAAGATTTGAATCTAGATAAAGAATGCAAAATGAGTCTTTCTTTCACTTTCTTGAAAATTTTTAAAAAGATTTCTAGGTATGCACTTTTAAATAGTAAATTTTTTTTTCAAATCTGTAAACTATGCAGAATTTAGTACTGTAAAAAATGTGCTATGGGCAGAAAGTACAGTAAAAAATATTTTTCAAAATCGGGATGGCCGAATGAAAAAATTCAGCCGCGCGGGTTTTGGACGAACAGCCGCGATGGGCCGCGCGGGTTTTGGCCGCACAGTCGCGATGGACCGCGCGGGTTTTGGCCTCACAGTCGCGATGGACCGCGCGGGTTTTGGCCGCACAGTCGCGATGAGCCGCGCAGGTTTTGGCCGCACAGCCGCGATGAGCAGCGCGGAAAAATGCAGAAAAGTCGCGATGGACCGCGCGACTGTCTGTAAAAAATCCGCGATGGACCGCGCGGAAAAAGGCAGAAAAGTCGCGATGGACCGCGCGACTGTCTGTAAAAAATCCGCGAGGCGGAAGCCGTGCACGGAAACCGAGAAACGAACCCGAAAATTGAAAATTTCGGGCTGTTTATGGGGCCAAATCTCAGAACAGCAATGGATCTGCTGTCTAAGATGGCAGATCTATGGATCTAAAGGTTAAAAACTCATAAAAACTAAGATTAAAGGCAAAACTAGAGATCTAAAGTTCAAACCAAAGCGGAGTCGCCAAAAACTGTTGGCCCGGTTTTGCAACCAGGCTTAGTGCTATGGGCACCTACTAACTAGTAGTAGCAGTTTCAATAGAAATAAAAACAATAAACTAAATAAACAATACTTTTCATGGATCTAAACAAGAATCTAAGCAAATAATGTAAACATTTCAAAATCAAGAACAAGAAACATAATAAATAATTTTTTGTATTGAAAAGTGGGGGGCAAGCAAGTGCTTGCGATATTACCTTCAATGGTGAAGGTTGATGTTGAGCAACTCCCAAGATGAGTAGCTCCAAACTCCAATAGGTCTCTTTCTCCAAGGTTGCTTCAATGGCTAAAAGTGCTCAGGGGAGATTTCAGCAGCATAAGGATGAGATAATGGAAGGATGTGAAATGAGGAGCCCCTACCACCTTTTTATAGGTTTTGGTGGTGAGGAATACCATTTGTGGTTTTGTGGAAACCAAATGGTATTGACCAACATGGTTTAGGTACTTTTCCCTCCTTTTTCCTTTTTTGAATAAAAATAATATTTTAATTCCCTTTTTAATATTTTTGGGAATTTGGACCCTTTTTGAGGGTTTTTTATGATTTTCTTGGAAAAATAATCTTTTTTAATGGAAAAAGGGGTGTACTAAGGTCTTTTGGTGACCTTTTGTTGGTTTCAGAGGCTCAGACGGTGGAAAAGTGGACAAATGGGTCATGTGAGTAAGGGAATGAGCTAGTGAGCACTTTTTAGGTGTTAACAGTAAGAGAGGTGTTGGAGGAGTTGCACACTCCAAAATACAAGTGTTGTAAACACCAAAATACATAGGGAGGAGTGTGTAGTTGCAAGCATCATCATGTGCCGTGCAAACCTTGAATAAGATCAGAGTTTTCAACCCACAATTGTCTCTCCATTAGAAATTTTTCTATGCACTATATATAATTTGTGCGTGTTTTGTTTTACTGTTTGATTGATTGTTTTTGTTTGATGCTGTCCATTATAAATAAGTAATTAAACCATAGAGCATAAGCATAGTAGTTTCATTATTTTGTTGACTTATATCCTTAGTGTAGATACATTAGGAAGTTTTAACCTACCCACTTGAATACAAATCAAATTCACAAGCAGTAGTGAGGGATAAAAGGAGCTATCTCCATGGAGACTGTTCATCATGTGACATTTCTAGGGGACCTGCACCAAATAGGTAGGAATAACAAATAGAAAATAGTGGTGTAGAATGGAGTCAAGCCCATGAGTTGTGGCTCTTGACAAGTGATAATCAAAAGGAAGTTTCATGATTCTTCTTCCTGGTGTAGGTAGGTTCCATTCATTTTCTTATCAACCTCCAATTGTAGAAGCCTTGTTTAATATTTCTTTGTACTGAGCTTTGAAATTTCAATCTTATTTTTCCCAAGATATAGACTTGAATTGCTGAGAGACTACAATGCTTCATGGGTCCACTTTTAGAAAACATATCCCACAAAGAGCGTCTTGTAGGTTTCTTAGTCTCGCACAGATGCAACTTCTAGCCATAAAAATATTTCACACTAGACTAGAAAATAACTGAGTATCTCAAATGTGTTTTAGTTTAATAGAGACACCCCAACCATTTCCTCATCAATTTGATCATGACTATTTCAATGTAGATGAGAGAGTTGTTCTTTGGACATACTATTTTGGAATATCAATGCCCTTTGATATATGTGTAGATTAAAAAAGTACCATAGGCATTGATAAATAAATAGATGGACACCTTTCTGCAATATTTTACTAGCAAAACTCACTATGATAATGCAACATTTATAAAATAAATTCATACATTTTTTCCATTTTCCCCATAACATTGGGTATAGTGCTGTAGCGAATGTTTATCCTTTGATATTTATGTAGGAACTAAAAACAAGTGAGATTTTGAAGAGCAATAAATTGTAACTAATCCTTGAATCTCTTTAATCTCATATTCAAGCATTTCATGTACTTTGAAATTTAAGAGGCTCCCCCAACAAGAAACTAAGAACCAAAATCATCACTACATCACATTAAAATCAAAATGAAAAGTATTAGAATAAGTTCATGCAAAGGGTTAGGTGAAGCAAAAAGACATTCAATTAAATACCAACATATAGGCTAAAATATTATGTAATCAAAAGGATTTTCAATGGTGGGAAAAAACAAATTGGGTTTAGAGAAATTTCATGTTCACCTCACTTTTGAAAAGGGTTGGGGAAAAAATGCATTTAACATCTTGCAAGTGAAATTTTACAAAATTTGGGTTTACAAGAGAAGATTAGCATTATCAAGACTGGTAATTAATTCAAAGTTCAAACCATAGACCCTCACTAGAATAAGGAACATGATCACGGGTCAAGGAGGAAATTCTTACTAGATCCAATTTTACAGATCATGTAATACATAGGATGCATAATGAAACATAGCCTTTTGTTTACAGAGATGATGAAGAAGACGATTTTGGGGATAATGAAATGGAATGGAGTTATAAACGAATCCAAATCATGCACCTAAAAACGAATTGTTGTTTGTATTTTACTTACCTATCTGCTGAGTAAAAATCAACCGATGAGAATCTCGAGAGTCTACAAGCAAGTAATTAAATTATATGAAAGGAATTTGTGAAAAATAGATCATAGGAACTAGTAATGGAAAAGAATATTCATAAATAATTTTGAAAGGAGTTGCGGTGTAAAATAGAGATAAATGATATCATTGAAGAACAATGGAAGCTACATGCAAAAAAATTGCAAGAAATATCTCTCTTGAACCTGGCAAAAAATATGGTTTCCTCAAAAGAGGTCTTTCTCGGAAACGGTGATATTGTGCCATCTCCGGAGCTAGGGTTTTGCTTAGTGAAGGCCATGCCAATCTTGCTCCGGGATCACGGAACCCAAACCAGCGAACGGACTTGGGTTCCGTCAGATCCCACACATGCACATGGCCATTGTGGACATGTTCATGATGGCCACGCATGTCGGGAGCCTTCGGATCGTAAATGACCCCCTTGAGCAAGATTGGCATGGCCTTCATTGAGTAAAAACCTAGCTTCGGATATGGCACAATATCACCGTTTTCGAGACTTCGAGGCACGGTGTGGGGGGTCCCCTAGATGAAACCCGACATCCTGAATCCATCGGAATGGACGGATTCACGATCAAATTCATGGTTTTACTGCTACGGGCATTTTGGTCCGGCACCCTTGGGACATTTTGGGACACTTTGAGGAATTGCTCTAGGGTCACGGAACCCAAACCAGCGAGCGAAACGGGGTTCCATCAGCTTCCGCATGTGCAGATGGCCATTGTGTACGTGTTCACAATAGAAACGCACGCCCGAGAGCCTTCGGATGAGAAATGAACCCCTTGAGCAAGATTGGCATGGCCTTCACTAAGCAAAACCCTAGCTCCAGAGATGGCACAATAACACCCTGTCTAAGACTTTGAGGCATGGTGTGGGGGGTCCCCTAGTTGAATCCCGACCTCCTGGATCCATCGGAATTGACGGATTCACGATCGGAGTCACAGTTTTGTTGCTACAGGTATTTTGGTCCAGCAGCCCAGGGCCATTCAGGGACACTTTGAGGAATTGCTCCAGGGTCATGGAACCCAAACCATCGAGCGGAACGGGCTTCCATCAGCTCCCGCATGTGCACATGGCCATTGTGGAAATTTTCACAATGGCCATGCACTCCCAAGAGCCTTCGGATGAGAAATGACCCCCTTGAGCAAGATTGGCATGGCCTTTACTGAGCAAAACCCTAGTTACTGAGATGGCACAATAGCATCATTTTCGAGACTTCGAGGCACATTGTGGGGGGGGGGCTAACTAAAGCCTAGTGTCCTGGATCCATCGAAATCGATGGATTCACGATCGGAGTCACGGTTGTGGTGCTACAGGAATTTTGGTCAGGCAACTCGTGGCCACTTAGGGACACTTTGAGGATTTGCTTCGGGGTCATGGAACCCAAACCGGCGAGTAGAACGGGGTTCCGTCAACTCCCACATGTGCATAAAGGAGCTTTCAAACTACCATATAGGACATGTCTTAGGGTTTTTGGGCTCCAAAGTGTTGATACATATGAAAAATGGCTAGGTAAATGTTACTAATGAGATGAAATGAGGGTTGTGCTTGGTTAAATCCCTAAGGGCACACCTCACACAAGAGGTCATACACTTATAACCACATCGTGATGCTCCCTAAGCTATTGAGACAATATTGAGAATATGTGAGCCATTATAGAGTAACACCTTTGACCTCCTAATTTTATGTAAACACATAAGAAAGTGTTTTACCATAAGTCAATTAGAGAGGATATGCCATAACACTGGTACCAACTGGATGTCCCCATTTTTATATGGCATATGGAAAGATAGGCTAAGTAGATTGAAGGTAGACTAGAGGTATCTTTGAGCTGGTTGAAAGTGTCTCTATCAAGTGTCTATGGTAAAACCCTAGAACTTTGATCTAATTAGTGGGCATATATGCATATTTAACATATGGTTTTCGCTTAGTGGGCACCATTAGGCATTATCCTTATGACAATGTACTATAGTATTTGGATTGTTTCTTTGTGTAGACTATACACATACTTATATAGAAAAAATTACTTGTAGTTCTTTGAGGCCGAGTTTCACTCTAGTTAAACCATATTATTTTGTTTTATCCATAATCTATGTTTTTTATTGATTAGGTATATTGAACTACTAGTGGAAATTGCGGAATACTTCAAGTTTTTGAGGCTAAAATTGTGGTTTTCTTTGTTGGGGTTTTAATCATTGCTGTGAAAGCCCTATAGTTGTTTTCCTATATATTGAAACCATATATGAATTAAAATTTGTTTAGAATGGGTGAAGCAAGTCATTATAGCCTTTCTTTACACGTGGATCTACCTAGAAACATAAATTATGAGTGTATATAGGTTGGGATTGTTGCAAGGAATAGATGAAAATCAAATTGTATTGAATGGATGAAGTAAGATAAGCATTACATCCTTTCTTTGCATGCAGATCTACTTGAAACCCTCATTTATGACTGTAGAGTTCATGATAATTAGAAGGAACATTGTTAAAGGTATCCATTCCAATAGTAATGTATTCCTTGTTAACTAGAAAAAAGAGGTGGGTCTTACTAGATGTACTCACTATGTCATATTTACCCAATATGAGAAGGGAATTGAATTGAAATGCTTTTGTTTGTAATTTGATGCTAGTAGAAAATGTTAAATGAATATCTAACTAAAAAAATGAATATCCATGGAAATGCAAATCCCATTATGTTAACATCCATGTGATTTTTACCACTTATATGTTCTACTTACATGCCCTATTTTCTAGCCCTTAACTTTTGAGTTTGATCAACTAGTAGTGAAATATATTAAATAGAACATTATGATATCCCAAATTTTCATTTAACTAGCTTCTTAGATATCACTCATACCTACATATTGTCAGTACTCAAGAAATATGACATAAAATATAAGATAGTCGTTTTTCATTTTTTCATTTTTAGTGATACTAACATTGTTGAAAGTACAACATGAGCTATAAATCAAGATATCCATGTGTGTGTCAAGATGTTTTCTTCCTTATTTGTATTTCCTCAAGTCTTGTCCTTAAAAATAACATTTTTTTATCATTTGATGACTTGAACCTGGTGAGTATTTCACATGGAAAATATACAAAACATGAAAACCTTCTGTATATAAAAGCAATGTGAGATTTCTTTAGAACTTTCATCTTTTTAAGACAATAATAGATCCATAAGGGATCAACTTATGGCCCATCTCTTTCATCAACATGGATGCTTATTGTGGAATTCAAATTTAATTATATCTTCAATTACTCTTTTAATGTTGAGTTCGAAATTCTATTTAATGAGGCTAATTTCAAAACTCCTTGTCCCTATTCTAGTTTGGTTTTCAATCTTGGTATGTTTCCTTGCCTTCACAAGACCAAATCTCAACAAAAATTAGATATTACTATTACTATTTAATTTATATCTTATTTCTTATATATATATATATATATATGGGGATTACCCTGTGCCTACCATCTTGGCAAGTTCAAATGCAAAAACAAACCCCACGTTGTCTCACTAAGTCTAAACATAGAGGAGAACTCCATAAGTTCTCGACCCAGATCGACTCCTTTTTCCCAACTCCACGTCTATTCTAGGGTTTTCCCATAGACACTTGATAGAGACACTTTTGGTCGAAAGTCTCTCTATCAAGCGTCTATGGGAAAACCCTAGAAACCCAGAGCCTAGCCTAAAAACCCTAGTTTTGAATCCAAATAATTATACACTTATATGCAAAGTTTCTGACATGTATATAGAAAGGGTGCATACAACTAAAAACAAATCAAGTGCAATCCATATATGACCCAAAATACATAAACAAAGAGGCTAAATGGCATAGATTCCAATTAGCATGAAGGCGAAAATGGTGACAATGAGCACAATGATGACGATGGTGATAATGGGCGTGAGGATAGATATGGTGACGGCGACAATGAGACAAAGTGCATTAGGTTGATGGTGGATGACGGATGATTGATGGGGACGAGGATGGTGGCACCACGAGCAAGAGGCTGATGAGGCTTGATGGTGATTGTGGTAGTGGGAATGGTGTTGGTGACAATGTTGTCATGATAGTAGAGTTCAACATTAAGTTGGTAACCCTAGAGCTTGGATCCTATCCTACAAAGATGAGAGCCTATCCTAAAAACCCTAGTTGGTAGCGTAAACCCTAGCTTGTATTCTAATCACAATGAAACCCTATTATGTAGCCCAATCCCTTTCCTAAATTATAATACATATTAAAAGTAAATCATTTTCATTGTACATATATATTCATGTGCATATAGTTGAATCCAAATCATTATACACATACATAGAACAAAACTCGAACAAAACTATATATAAATCCATGAGATAAAACCATAGTGGAACAAAACTCGAACAAATATATAAATTTTCAGGAAAATAGTGGAACATGGTTCGTAATGTACATATGGTGGCAACTCGTTCCCTATACAAAATCCGACAACTCGTGTCGTAGATCCAAAATACATGGAAACACGTGCCCTATACAAAATCCGACAACTTGTGCCGTAGATCCAAAATACATGGCAACCCGTGTCGTAGATACAAAGTACATGGAAATTGATGCCCAAAGGTGCCACATCGTGTCTAATGTACATAACATGCAGGTGTGTCAAGCATTGTGACCACCCCGGTCACTCCCAAGCACATCTCCAAAATTGATCTTCCTCTTCTTGGAGTTACTCGTATCTCGGGTCTTTTTCCGTCTAGGAGTAGACCATCTCTCCGGGATCTGAAAAAAATGATATAAGATACCATCATTTTCAAGCATTTGTAACATTTACCAAATTTATAAAATGAATGTATGATTCAAATCTTAAAGAACTTACCGCCGATGCGAGTGGGAGATGAGAGGCAGGTGTCCTGGATATGCTGAGCCTCTCAACAATTCTACCCTACAACATTTATGACAATCATTTCATTGAAAAATAATAATTGCTTAAATTATTTTTCGTTAATGCATCAAAACATTTTCATAAATTAACTTGATTCTCACCGTGAACACCTCCGACAATGGACATGGTCGGGCTTCTGGGATAGCAGGTGGAGTAGTTGGTTAGACAACCTACTCCGATGTAGTCATGGGAGGGGCACAGATTTAGATGCAGCAACTATGGGTGCAACCACTGTAGATACATGGGAAGATAATGGAATAGTAGTTTCCACAATAGTGGCAGGAACTGGAGATGATATGGTGGAAGAGGACATGGTGGTATGGGGTGGAGGAGGATGTCGTGGATGATGAACCCCTACCGGCTGTACAATAGGGGGTATCAACCCAAAATGGATAGGGGGTATGTTGAGGTATCATGTGAATGGGAAGGTGGTCCTGGATAGAGGGAAGAGGATGGATAAAAGGGAGGTTGTGGACGAAGGGGGGAATCTAGATGGAAGGAGGGGCATGGACGAATGGGGGAGGATGGATAGACGCGAGGCATGGATGAAATGGGGAGGATGTATAGATGGGGGGGTGTGGATGAATGGGGGAGGATGGACGGAGGGGGGAGTATGAATGGAGAGGGGATGTCACCTACCCAAATTTTGAGATCATTTATTTTATTGCAAAAACATTATATTAAATTATAATTACAAAGTTTTGTAATTATGACCAAATATTGGTCAAGGATGATTGTAATGACTGATTATTATTATTTAATAAATTAAAACAAGAGACAAACACCCAAGGGAACTGTTAAATGAGTGTTCACTGACCCACTAGGAGGAATGGAAGTTGTTAGAAGGCATGGGACAGATGTCAACATTTGCACTCCACCAGTAGTTGTTGGTTATGGGACAACTACCCCTAAATTTGTGGCATTATCCCCCAGGTGGGTGGAAGAGCGCTGATGGCTCATTAATGACCAGGTTAACCACTAAAAGGCCTAGGTAACCTAGATAAGGAAATTCGAATTGAGCAGGCAGCTCTACATTATTTTTCTATAGAAATAATTCCTCAAGTGTATTAGGTGATCACTGAGAGATTCGAATAGGGAGGCTATGTGAAAGTGCATTGTGAGGCTGCTAAAATATTCTGAGGAAATAACCAGAGGTGTTGGTGCAGGTCTCTTTGACTGCTAAGTCTATATGACTGGATGAGCTACTTTGTTGTTGCATGTACATGACCTAAAGCTTATACAGATTCTTCTTCCTAGTGGTTCAGTGAACAGGCTCAGGGGTCCTAAGGCAAGTAATTTGGTTGTCTTCAGCAATAGGTTGGGTGGAACAGGCTCCTTGGGTTGTTTGTTTCTCCTAAAATCAATCAAGTTCTACTGTTCTACCTTATTGTTTACAGTTAAAATAATTTTATGAACTTGTAGGTATAGTATGTACAATTAATGACATATAGAAGTAATTGTTTTCAATTTTTGCTCTAGAGATGATCTTGTTTAAATATGATTAAGTAATGAGAAGATATCTAAAGGAATATTTTCTTCATTTTTCCCCATGCAAACTTTCTGCATCATACTCCAGTACAGAAAAGGAAAAATTTAAGATAGAAGAATTGAATGGGCATAATGCCAATGATTGTATAGAATAACTCTGTAATGATTTCTTTTAAATTTTGATTTATCAATTATTTATGTTAAAACTCAGAAATAGAACAATTTATCACAGAAACCATACTTATAGTATATTCCCTTAGTAATAAAAGTAAAATAATTCATCTCTGCACAAGTCTAGGTTTGCAAATCTTTACTAACTATTCTTTCTGCTTTGCAATCTACTGTTATTTCTTTCCAACATGAAAGTGATATATTTCCACTTATTTTAGAATTTATCAGCTGCAAATACTCTTGTACTCAAAGTTGTTATATATAAACGATAAATAGATGATTATCATTCACATCATTGCATATCACTATTTTATTTCAATATTTTCAACTATGACTTCTAAATTCAAATACTTTCATCACAGTTAGAACCCCATCACTTTAACTTTTATTTACTTAGCATTCCATTGCTTTATGTTAGACTCAAAATCGAAACCCTTAATAGGGAAAAACCAATCATTACAGTTTCCAGATAGATTATGATTTTATGCTCAACTATCATGGATTACATACTCAAATTTTAAATGAAAACAAAACATAGAATTACTTAAATACTAGATCTTAGTTCCAGGTTGCAAAACAAAAACATGGAGTTGGCTCTCGGCCACTAACCAAACATTAGCATAGTCTTTTGCTAACACAGAAAAAGGCAAAAATTACTAATCGAAACCTACAGGGTAGGGTTTCGACGGTTGGAACAAGGTAGAACCTTATAGCATATAGCCATTTATAAACACATAACAGTTCAAGTTTCATATTATCACCTTACAAAACTTAAACTTAAAACAATACGAGTACGGGGTTATTCTGTCGAGCATTATTTAATCTACGGATCTCGGCCTGATTTAAACATTGTTTTTCTAACCAACTTATTAACCTTTACAAACTTAGAATTAGTTCATTAAAACTACTCTTTCCTTGCAAACACGTTTCCATTTCATTACTCAAGCAAAATCATAAACATTTCAATAAGGTTTGTACCGAAATGCTTCAAGATTTCTACATTACTTAGGGTTCATCCCTTTTTAAAATTTCATCATAAAACAAGTTTACATTTCAACGAAGATTACAGTTAAATGCTGCAAAGCAGAGTAACCAAATGAGTCGAGGATCTTATCCTTAGGCATTTCGTCTTTGGATAATTGAAACATTATCACCGGCCCAAGTAACAGCCACGATAGGCCAGGAGAACCTGTTAAATTTTCAGAATTTCCTTTAATCTGATCTAGGATCTTAACTGAGAGAACAACATGTACAGCATATCTACAGCATATCAATCATGGAGACAATAATGCAAGCACACAAGAGACACAAAGAATTACTTGGGGAAAACCATAAAGGTGAAAAACCCCAATAACTTCCTCAGAGATAGATAGAGCAATGATACAACCAACCATAAGAGATAGACACAACCTAGCAGTAGATCCTCCTCCTCCATAAGTGCGCCACTCCTCCTTGAGTGCATGAGTGAGAAGTGAGTGAGCAAATAGAGTGCCTCCCGCACTCTATTTATACTTGACTTGACTTGCCTTTTTACCTAACTCATGTAGGCTCGAACTTAACCACATAACATAATGCTGACTGGGCCGACCCCCAATAGGGTGGTCTAATAACCCTTCGACCCACATGGCCGACCCCCAATAGGGTGGTCTAATAACCCTTTGACCCACATGACTTATACAGGGCCGACCCCAAACAAGGTGGTCTAATAACCCATCAAGTATAAGTTACGACACTTACAATATAAATAACGACACTTCCGTATAGAGGAATAATAACATCTCTATAGGAATACAATATACATATATGTGAAATACATTCCGAAGTTACATATACATCAACACTCCCTCTTAACTAGGAAGGTATTTCTCAGCACAGTTCTTCTAGCACAAGTCATCTTCTATGGATCATCGTCACTGGATAATCGTCATCGAGTCATCATCATCGTCACTGCTGCTGCTATCTCAATCAATCTCTAAATCTACTCGTCATAGGAAGTTCTACAGAGCTAGTCCTTTTTCATACTGGATGTAGGCCCACCACCTGCAGGTCTTCATCATCACTGGCCATACTGTGGAATCCTCAGGACTTATTACGTGCGTCACAAAACCTCGAAAGAGCATCCCAGGATGTTACGGGTACACAACTCTGACCTGTAGGATCTCCCAGGGCGCTATTACATGTGACCCCACCACAAAACCTCGAAAGAGCATCTCAGGATGTTACGGGTACACAACTCCGACCTGAAATCTCCCAGGGCACAAATTACATGTGGTCCACCACAAAACCTAGCAAGAGCATCTCAGGATGTTACGGGTACACAACTCCGACCTGAAATCTCCCAGGGCACAAATTACATGTGGTCATGGCAAAACCTCGCAAGAGCATCTTAGGATGTTACGGGTACACAACTCCGACCTGAAATCTCCCAGGGACCAAATTACATGCCATAGGACAAAACCTCGCAAGAGCATCTCAGGATGTTACGGGTACACAACTCCGACCTGAGATCTCCCAGGGCGCTATTACATGTCCTCCCAGAGCAATGTCTCGAAAGAGCATCCCAGGCTGTTACGGGTACACAACTCCGACCTATAGGATCTCCCAGACATGCTCATCTGCACAACCTGATCCACGGCCATAGAGTATCAACCTGATACTCACCATACATCATCCTGATGTACTCATGATCGTCCTGATCATCATCACTGCAACGTCCTGCTGCATGTCATCTGGAGCAACATCCTGAAGCTCATCATCCATGATCATCCTAATCATCACTGCAACATCCTGCTGCATGTCATCTGGAGCAACATCCTGAAGCTCATCATCCATGATCATCCTGATCATCACTGCAACATCCTGCTGCATGTCATCTGGAGCAACATCCTAAAGCTCATCATCCATGATCATCCTGATCATCAATGCATCCACCTGATGCATACCAAGTATCTACCTGATACATATCATCATACATGATCCACCTGATGCATACCAAGTATCTACCTGATACATGATACATATCACCATACATGATCCACCTGATCATACAATGTATCCACCTGATACATATACAGATACATGGTCCAAGCATCCAACATGATGCATATACAAAATACATACACATGATCCAACTGATCATATCCAGCATCCAACATGATGCATACATACATAAATGATCCAACTGATCATATCCAGCATCCAACATGATGCATACATACATAAATGATCCAACTGATCATATCCAGCATCCAACATGATGCATACATACATAAATGATCCAACTGATCATATCCAGCATCCAACATGATGCGTACATACATAAATGATCCAACTGATCATATCCAAGCAAAAACCAGAACATCATCCTGATGCCCATTATCCAGCGCTTACATCCACAGCCATGTGAAGGATCCTCCTTCCAACATGCTTGGAATGGATTCAGCAAATGTGTCCATCACTTCTTCCTCGAAGTGTCCTCGATCTGAAGAACGCCAAGCCTCTCTCTGAAGTATTCGAACTTCACTCTGGCTAGTGGCTTCGTCAGCACATCTGCAATCTGCTCGTCCGTCGCAACATACAGAAGCTTCACAACTCCTCTTTGCACCATATCCATGATATAGTGATATTTGATCTCTATGTGTTTCGACCTGCCATGAAACACTGGGTTCTTGGATAGCTTCACACAACTCTGGTTATCACAGAAGATACCAGTAGCCTCCAACGGGAGATCAAATAACTCAGACAGTAGCTTCCATAGCCATACTGCCTCACAACTAGCTGAGCAGGCTGCAACATACTCTGCCTCAGCTGTACTCAGTGCTACGCAGGACTGCTTCCTGCTAAACCAAGAGATCACACCTGATCCCATACTGAAGCAACACCCAGATGTGCTCTTCCTATCTGCAGCACTGCCAGCCCAATCTGAATCAACATAACCCTGCAGGTTAAACTTTTGATTCGCCTCATACCTGAGCCCATAATCCACTGTACCCTTCAGGTACCTCAGAACATGCTTTACAGCAACCAGGTGAACACTCCTCGGATCCGTCAGGAACTGGATCAATGTGTTCACAGCAAAGCAAATGTCTGGTCTAGTGTTCGTCAGGTACATCAAGGACCCAATCATCTGAAGATACATAGAGACATCAATCGGCTCAGATGAAGCATCACATAGAAGCTTCAGATTCGATGCCATAGGTGTGGCCATGGCCTTGCAATCCATCATCCTGAATCTCTTCAGGATATCTACTGTGTACTTCCCTTGACCAAGGAAGATTCCACCTGCATTCTGCCACACCTCCATACCTAGGAAATAGTGCATCATTCCCAAATCTTTCATATCGAATTCAGCTGCAAGCGTCCTCTTAGTATCTGCAATCAGTCTGTCATCTCCTGTTACGAATAAGTCATCCACATACAGGAGTAGAATCACAGGATTCCCTTCCTCAACCTTGTAGTAAAGGTTGAAATCCGCTTTACTCTTGGTAAAGCCTAAACTAGATAGGAAACTGTCCATCCTACCATACCAGGTTCTGGGAGCTTGCTTCAAGCCATACAAGGCTTTCTTCAATTTGCACACATATGACTTCCTGTCAGGTCTTGGGACTGCATCCCAAACATCTTCTTCATGATCTACGGATCATGGCATTCCATTTCTTCATCCCAGATCCTGGGAACTTCAATATCTTCAATAGATATATTTGTTGCTGGAACCAATGTTGTAGTCCTTTTGTAGGTGAAGATATACGGTCTTTCCTACAAAACAAGTTAAATTGCATGATTAGAAACATCTCATAATTTTCAGAACAAATTCTTTACACATAAAGAAATATGTCATGCAGTCATGCAGTTATCTTAGCCAATGCTTCAATACAACATTTATCCATGTTCCACAAATTTCTAGATGCCTTCCAGTCTCTACCAGAACATTGTTAAGAGTTTGCACTACTCCCAACATGTCAGCAAAGAGGTTTCATTCTAGATAAGTAGCACTGGAATGTTGTACAGTGCCATAAGCCACTTACCCATCACATGCATATTAGTAGTATATTGTTCATTAATGCAATCATTCAAATATGCACAATACATATCCTAAGTCTAGGAACATGAGCATATACATCATTGAACAATTTTATTTAAACAAACATATATGCAAGAAATGATAATTAAAATACTTATCTTTGTTTGTTCATTGAGTGGACTCCCTCTGACTCTTCGCTTTCTTGCAGGAGTTGCTAGAGTCCTAATCTGCAGTAGCTTCTTCTACAACTTTATGTTGTGGAATGTAGAGAGATGGTCAACTCCCTCTGAATATCTGCATCCTTTCATAAACCACTGGAGTGTACTCCCTCTTGATCTTTGCTTCCTCGATTACCTGTTCTTCAACTCATATTCATCCTTGGTCCCTATGCATGCTTATTAGTATCATGATTGATTTATCCTTGTGATCTCATATAAAATCATACATTCATTAGTATACTATTAAAACACAATAATCTCAAGCATGTATAGTAATGATCATTTCAAACAGAAATAATAAGCATTATCATTCAAGGTTTATGTAGGATTCTTATGGTTAGTCAAATCATAAGAAACATAACATGTCTAAACCTGTAATTACTCAAACCTATAACTCTTCAGGTTAGTTGAATCATTAATCAAGATAAGAGATATAATATGCATAAAACTTGTGATTATTCAAACCTATACCTTCATGATTCTTCTGGTTAGTCATATCATCAATTATGGTAAGAAATATAATATGCATACAGCCATGACTTATTCAAACCTATGACTTCATGAATAATCATTATCAAACAACACAACGGTATAAGATCCTAACACAAGGTAGGATTCTATCTTGATATAGGAAAAACATACCTGGATTAGCATGCTAGCTATTTATGTCTAACATACTCACATGATGTCTTCTTGTTCTTCTTCAATGACTTGTGCTAGTAACCTGCATATCTCATATGCTAACCATTACAAAACCAAGTTATACATACCTCGTAAATGGATCTTCTATGAGATCCATGACAATGGATGAATCTTTGTCCTCATGTTATCATGACATATGTTCTTGGACCAGAACATGATTTGTCTTTCTTGGTGTACCTTTCATGTTAGTAGACAACATAAACCTCATACAACACCATAATGCATTAGTACAATCATAAGTGTCAACACCCTAACCAATGAATATCTTCTATCATGCATTCATAATTTTGTTAAGGTGATACGACAAATCTAAAATCAAAATTGTATTAACCATAATAACATGAAGACAAACATACCATAAACTTAATCATGGAAAAATATCGAAACATACCTCGATGAGTCATACCTGTCGAGATTGCTTGTAATCTTCTTATGTAAGGCCTTAGCCTCATCTCCCTCTGAAACAGGAACTTCTTCACTCATGCAGATGATCAATCCATCTTCTTCTAGGATTAACCCAATCCACTTGATTTACAAGAACTGGGACTGGAGCTAGATATGGGTTTGTCAGAGAAACCCCAAAAACTCAAACTTTGAATTTCAAACTTCTGAAAGGATATAAATATGCACCTTGATGAGCTGATCAAGCTACTATATTCAGAATTTCAAAACTACAAAGTTTCACTCCTCAATTTTGCCTTTGAAACTTCCGGATTCACTAGACGTGACCCTGAACTGGGGTTTGATGAATCCCACTCTTCTACCCAATCAAAAAGTTTGATCCAAATCTCTAAGCTTCTATTTTTCTGAGGAGCTTCCAGCCGTGGTCACAGATTTCAAAAATTCCCATTTTTATAGAAGCCCTAATTTTCCACTTTCCTGATCAAAGTCCCGAACTAGGGTTTGATCAAGCCCGACCTTCTTCCCAACCAAAAATTCTGATCTTGGTCTCTAAATTTTTATTTTGATGAGTAGCATTCAGCCGTGGTCTCTGATTACAAAGATTCCAACTTTCTCCAAAGCCCTAATTTCCGGAAGCCATGAATGAAGGTACCAAAAAATAATTCTGTTTTGACAGAAATATGTACCTGATTGTTTCTGGTGTAACTCCGAAATTTTTGATCCACAGGGTCTGAAATTTTTTTCTGAGATAGCCTGACCTGTTAGCTTTCCATCCTGACAGGTCTGACCTCAATTGGATTTTCTGAGAGAGAGTTATGCCAAATGTCGCAATGTGACCTGTTTTGGGATAATACAGGAGAGCGAAATTGTACGGCGTGCCACGTGTCACTATTTCAACTTCAGCCTCTGAAACTCTTTCCTGAGATATCTAGGCCTGTTATATTTCCATCCTGATAGGTTTGACCTCAATTGGATTCTCTGAGAGAGAGTTATGCCAAGTGTCGCAACGTGACCTGTTTATGGGATAATACAGGAGAGCGAACTTGTACGGCGTGCCACGTGTCACTGGTTCACCTTCGGCCTCTGAAAAAATTTTCTGAGATAGTACAGTCTGTGTACTACCTGTCACTTTATATGAAATTTCATTTGGAGCTTCCTAGCCCAGGTTATGACCTTTTTCCCAAGGTCACCTGATTTTGACTCAGATCTGGAAGAGGCAGAAACCCTATATTGTACGCATCATAAATCACAAATTACAACGAATTAGAGGTTGTCCTTTGGACACAAGGTACCTGGAGATTTAATATTCGTCCTGTAACAATTTCAGATCCGAAAAATTTTCCAAAACGGATTTATAGCGAAAGTGCTACGATGACTGGTTTTTGCTATATCAAGCCCTAGCATCGTAAGTGCAACAAGTGTCATACATGCCATATCATGCCTTCTTTCAGGCTAGCTCTGATACCATGTTAAATTTTCAGAATTTCCTTTAATCTGATCTAGGATATTAACTGAGAGAACAACATGTACAGCATATCTACAGCATATCAATCATGGAGACAATAATGCAAGCACACAAGAGACACAAAGAATTACTTGGGGAAAACCATAAAGGTGAAAAACCACAATAACTTTCTCAGAGATAGATAGAGAAATGATACAACCAACCATAAGAGATAGACACAACCTAGCAGCAGATCCTCCTCCTCCATAAGTGCGCCACTCCTCCTTGAGTGCATGAGTGAGTAGTGAGTGAGCAAATAGAGTGCCTCCCGCACTCTATTTATACTTGACTTGACTTGCCTTTTTACCTAACTCATGTAGGCTCGAACTTAACCACATAACATAATGCTGACTGGGCCGACCCCTAATAGGGTGGTCTAATAACCCTTCGACCCACATGGCCAACCCCCAATAGGGTGGTCTAATAACCCTTTGACCCACATGACTTATACAGGGCCGACCCCAAACAAGGTGGTCTAATAACCCATCAAGTATAAGTTACGACACTTACAATATAAATAACGACACTTCCGTATAGAGGAATAATAACATCTCTATAGGAATACAATATACATATATGTGAAATACATTCCAAAGTTACATATACATCAACAGAACCTACGAAGAAGAGAAACACTGAGGCTTATTGGTGGTTGAGCCACTCTTTCCTCCAGCTTCAAACCCAGCAACCATTTAATGCAGTAATACCTGCCACAAGAAGCAGTAGGAGGTTAAAACGAGATTCGAAGAAGTCATTATAAACATTAAATAGCAGTAGAACTTCATGGTGGAAAACATTACCTTAGTAGTATTTTTACAAGCTAAGAGACATTCCAAACATTCCAGACGATGGAGCCACCTATCAATGCAGGGTGTCTAGAATCAAGTTCTGAGCACAACACTTAATCGAAAGCCAGGAGTATCGAAACCTGGTTTAAAACTTAACTAATTCTATTACACCATCATAGATACCAAGAGGTTCGGCTCTAAGTGAGAAACACTAACACCTGAGAAAACTTTAAAGGTTACCCAACAGGTCCTAGGATTGAAACCGAGGAAGGACTCCTCCGGGAAGCACTCTTCCAAACCCTACATCGTAGCAGGCTGTCGGCCTCACTACCTCAACACGAACAAGTGAAATGAAGGCCAAGCAACACTTCAACACTACTTACGACGGAGGACTAGGGTTTCCATTCAATGCTCAATATCGTGTGAGATCGATGATGGAGGAGATGCCAACCTGATACACTGAGAATCGGGAAACCACTGCATTAAACTCTGCATTTATTATTTTCATCCACTGTGATGCCAACTCGGTAGACAGAAGGGAAAAGCTTGTTACAGCTCGATGTTTTATTACAAGTTTGTAAACTCTTTCATGTGATCTACATCCACGAAGGAATCACCTAAGACTTCCACTACACATAACAGGTAGAGGACTTAAATACTATGACCAGGATCCGACAGACCGCCAGTTCGAAAAACACCATCACATTCATTACCCCTGTCAATATTAAATGTCAGTATAAAGACTCGGGG
This sequence comes from Larix kaempferi, assembly GCA_027924585.1. NCBI lineage: Eukaryota > Viridiplantae > Streptophyta > Pinopsida > Pinales > Pinaceae > Larix > Larix kaempferi. The sequence goes on from BSBM01000106.1 coordinate 22,308,792, forward strand.
TCACTTTATAATGTTCTTTTCATTTCAAAGTATCGGTCATCAAATGCATAGTTTAAATATTTGTATATTGCTACCCAATTGACAAAGGTCATTGATTATAGAATACCTTCGATGCTTAATGTTTAGTCTAGGTTTATTACTATGCACAATATAATGTTTGTTCATATTGAAATAGCATAAACTATAAATTTAAAAGATCTCAATCCTATAATGTTGCATTTTGAAAATAATATTATCGTACTATGATAATAACAATTGTTATATTAAATTGATTTGTATAAACTAATATAGATATTTTGACGATTTCAAGTGACTCTATATGTACATTGGAATCTAACATTTAATCCAACACTCATAGTGTAAGTTTAATACTCAGAACATTACCACTCCTTGTATTATGACAATTGATGACAAGATTCCAATGGTTCTGTTAAGCTTGTAATCTAGCACGTAAACAAGAAATAGAACAAAAGATCCATACCATTATCGACCCCCATGCAAAGAAGTACTTAGAGTATCGTAAAGCTTTGTCGGTTAACTGATAAGTGAATTGGAAATACCCTGACACTCGAAATGTTGTATTGCTCTTACCTGCGTTTTTGAACATAGAGACAGGTTCAAATGCTTTAGCTAAACATAGCTAAGTAAGCCTCAGGGTACCTCGCAAGACCCCTTCATCATCATCCAAAAGCAAATTGTCAGTACTGTGTCAATAAATGATATTACAAGATAAACCTATTTACAGCTTGTAGTTTACAATAAAACACAAGCAGATCTGAAGATGTAATTTGTGTTATGATCGTAAATTGTCTTTAGTTAAAAGATTAGTATCCATTTTATTTCCGCATTTGCAAATACGACTATCGTCGTGATTTGTTTTAAAAACTACGATGTGTCGTCATCATTAATCATTTTAGTTAAAAGATAACCATTATTTTATTTTCCGCATTAGCAAATTTAGTATTTATTGCTACTTTAATTTTTTTTTTAATTTTTGTAAATTTCGGGATGTTACATGTGGTATCAAAGCTCATGTTCAAACTCTCGGCCTAAAAAGGTCCAAAGAACATGCAACAAAAAATTTTATGACATCAGAATTCTTTACTAATTCAATTTAATTATATTTTGTTATACAAAAAATTTGTTTTATAAGCTACAGGTATGGAAGGATCAGCTGAACATATGGAGGACAGATTTCAACCAAACAATCATAGCACGGGGTAGCATTATGAAGAAGAAGTCCATGGCAAATTGAATGACAATTCATCAGAATTGTTACATGCATTTCAGGAGTTAAAAGCATAAATCAGATTTGTAAAACAAGACAATGAGAGAATTCTGAAAGCACAAGAGGAACTTAACCAAGTACTGTTCGATCAGTGCCCAACTAATGAACATGATAGAGGGATTGAAAATACCTCCAAGATTGAAGACTTACCTCATCGAGACAGAGGTAAGAAAATAAAAACTGATGATGAGGACAACATTTCAACATCATCAGAAGCTGCCAATGAAAAACGTAAAAAGAAACGTAATTTTTCAAGTGATAGTAGCGAAGGAGATTACAAACCCAAAAAAAAAAGTCACAAACAGTATGAACAGATTTCTGGGGAGTTCAAGAAAATCAAACCCCCAACCTTCAATGGTGAAACTGAGAAAGGAGAGACAACTGAAGCATGGTTGTCCGGCATGAAGAAATATTTTCAAATCTATGATTATCCAGGATTATTAAAGGCAAAGATGGCCATATACAACCTGATCGGTAAGGCATATATTTGGTGGCAGGACATCAAAAGAGTGAAGGGCATCAAGGACAAAGATGTAAATTGGAGCACTTTTAAAAGGTACTTCAAGAAGAAATTCCTATCTGAACAATATTACGAAGAAAAATCTAAGGAATTTTATGATCTAAAATTGGCAACCATGAACATGAAAGAGCTGAACAACAAATTTCTAAATTTACTAAGGTATGTGCCATATCTTGTGGAGGAGAAACCAAAGATTCATAGGTATCTGAGATGTCTACCTTATAACATCAAGGACATAATAGAGTATGACAATCCAAAGACATTAGAAGAAGCCATGAGGAAAGCAAGTTTCTGCTATGATACAAACCGGAAAAGAGAAGGGATATCTGACTGGAAAAATCATAAACCCAGCAATTTTGAGCTGAAAAAGAAGAATTTCAGGTTCCAAGGAAATTCTGGTTTTCAAAAGAAAAACTTTCCAAATCGGAATTTCCAAGGAAACAGTCCCAGAAATAATCAACAATAGAATTTTACAGCTCCCAGGAATACACCCAATGTTACCAGGACTAATGACCAGAAGGCACCTATAAAATGCTTTGAGTGTCAAGGTCCTCATTATGCTTCAGAATGCCCCAAAAGGAAGCTGACAGCTAATAATATTCATTCCATACAAGCTAAACCTACTATGGGAGACTTGGCAAGAGAGAAGCCCAGAATTAATGCAGCTCTAGACAACAGGCAAGCAGATCATCAAGTCTTTATGGTAGAGATTGAAGGTATGCTACAAAACCATCCAGTTTCTATTTTGATACATCCAGGCGCTAGCCTGAGTTATATATCCCCTGATATTGTGGAAAATATTAATTTGAAAACAAAAAAATTTAATAAATCCTGGTTAGTTAGACTAGCAACAGGAACAAAAAGAAAAGTGTCTGATTTTGTTGAAAGTTGTGTTTTATCTATGAATCAGTTAAAGACACAAACCAAGATGAATGTTTTACCTTTAGGATCCTATGACATTTTAATTGGAATGGACTAGTTAGAATCTCATCATGTTTTTCTGAATTGTTATGAGAAAATTTTTACTTGTTTAAATAATGAAGGAGAAACAGTAGAAGTAAGAGATATTCCTAGAAAGACATCACTTGACATATTTCAGCTATGCAAGTAAAAAGAGCAGTTAGAAAATGATGTAAGATGTTCACAGTAAATGTAGTACATGAGGAGTCAATTACAAAAGAGGACAAACTGAAATTAGAAGATATACCTGTCCTAAAAGAATTCTATGATGTTTTTCCAGAAGAGATTCCAGGGTTACCCCCAAAGAGGGATCTAGATTTTACTATTGAACTGATACCAGGTGCGGTACCGAAATCTAAAGCTCCATATAGGATGAATATACTGGAATTAAATGAGTTGAAATCACAGTTGAAGGAACTTATTGATAGAAACTATATAAGACCCAGCATGTCTCCTTGGGGAGCACCTGTTATATTTGTTAAAAAGAAGGATGGCACTTTAAGACTCCGCATAGATTATCGCCAATTGAATAAGATGACAATCAAGAATCGATATCCGTTGCCCCACATAGATGATCTATTTTATTAGCTGCGTGGAGCAACGATATTTTCAAATATTGATTTGAGGTCAGGGTATCATTAGGTTCATGTGAAGGATGATGATATTTTTAAAACAGCATTTAGAACTCGCTATGGACATTATGAGTTTGTAGTCATGCCATTTGGGTTGACTAATGCCCCGACAGTATTTATGTGCTTAATGAACAATATTCTGCACAAATATTTGGATAAGTTCGCCATTGTGTTCATAGATGACATCCTAGTATATTCTAAAAGTAAGGAAGAACATGACGAACATCTACGTATTATTTTACAAGTTCTGAGAGATCATCAGTTATATGCTAAGTTTAGTAAGTGTGACTTTCACAAGGATAAGATTCAGTATTTAGGTCACATAATCTCTAAGGAAGGAATTTCGGTTGACCCTGATAAGATAAAGGCCATTAATGAATGGCCGGTTCCTAAAGATGTAACGGATGTTCAATCATTTATGGGGATTACATGATATTATAGAAAATTCATAGAAGGTTTTTTAAAGATTGCAAACCCCATAACCTCCATAAAGAAGAAGGGGAAGAAGTTTATATGGGATCAAAAGTGTGTAGACAGTTTTAAGAAGTTGAAGAAATTACTAACTACAACGCCTATTCTGAGAATTGCAGATCCTCATAAGGATTTTATAGTATGCACCGACGCATGTAATGACGGAATCGATGGAGTCCTAACACAAGAGGGACATGCTGTTGCATATGAGTCTAGAAAGCTGAAAATACATGAGAAAAATTACTCTACTTATGATCTAGAATTATTAGCAATAATACATGCTTTGAAAATGTGGTGTCACCATCTTATTGGCATAAAATTTACTTTGATGACAGATAACATGGGGCTGAAGTATTTACTAGATCGGACGAATTTGAATGCTAGATAGGCTAGATGGCTAACCTTTCTAAGTGAATATGACTTTGAAATTCAGCATATAAAGGGTAAAGAGAACAAGGTTGCTGATGCTTTTAGCCGTAATGCAAAGTTAAATTTTATTTCAGCCATCACCACATACACAACATATTTGGAAAATCAGATTTTTTAAGGGATTAAAACAGATGAAGAATACAGAAAATTACATGAAAAGACAACAGAAAATAGTTCTGAAAATTCTATAAAGAAAATGGCTTGTTGCTATACAAAAACAGATTATATGTGCCCAATGTACCAAAGAAAAAAATTATGATTTTAGATGAGATGCACAAAAGTTATTATTCTAGCCATCCAGGTTATCAGAAAACGATCACTATGTTACAGAAAGAGTATTATTGGCCTAGAATGAAGGATGAAGTAGCAGAATATATAGCTAAATGTTTTGACCCTCAAAAGGTAAAAGTTGAACATCAACATCCGGTTGGACTGTTACAACCATTACCTATACCTAGCTGGGAATGGGAGATCATAAGTATAGATTTTATTACTGGACTACCCAAGAATCAGAAGCAAAATCATTCCATCATGGTGGTAGTGTATAAACTCAGCAAGGCAGCACATTTTATACTAGTAAAAACTACTCATAAGGCTCCAGACATTGCAGAAATTTTTATAAACAGATTTTTCGATTACATGGAATACCAAAAGTTATAGTTTCAGACCGTGATTCTAAGTTTACTGGAAACTTCTGGAGATATTTGTTTAAAGGATTGAATGCAACCTTAAATTTTAGCATAGCATTTCATCCACAAATGGATGGACAAACAGAAAGAGTGAATTAGATATTGGAAGACATGCTACGGATGTATGTTAAGGATCAGCCTGGTAAGTGGGAGGACTACTTGCATTTAGCAGAATTTGCATATAACAACCATTATCATGCATCATCTAGGCTTAGCCCTTTTGAAATTCTTTATGGTAGGAAATGCAATACACAAGTTTCTTGGAATGATCCAGTTAATAGAGTTATTTTAGGACCTGAATTGTTGAAGGAAATAGAACTAACTGTGCAACAGGTACAAAGAAATCTTAAAGTTGCCCAAGATAGGCAGAAAAGTCAAGCAAATCTTAAAAGGACTAATAAAGAGTTCCAAGTTGGTGAACATGTTTTCATTAAGGTAAGACCAAAGAAGAGTTCATTAAAACTGGGAATTTGTGCCAAGTTGGAACCCAGGTATTGTGGTCCTTTCGAAATTTTGTCAAAGGTTGGACCCATGGCATATCAACTAGCTTTGCCACCAAATCTAAAAATACATAATGTTTTTCATATTTCAGATTTAAAGAAGTATGTGCATGATGCTACTCATGTTATAAATTGGAATGATGTACAGGTGGAACAAGACGGCGATTTTCAGGTGGAACCGGACTGTATCCTCGAAAGGAGGGAAACTCTACTCCGAAATCGCACCATTGGGCAAGTAAAGGTGAAATGGAAACACTTTAGCCCAGAAGAGGCAACCTGGTAGTTGGAGAGTAGTATGCAGACAGCATACCCAACTCTGTTTCAGGAACACTCAGATAGTGAATAAACAACATCGAGGACGATGTTGAGACTTAAGGGGGGGTGTATGTCACCTACCCAAATTTTGAGATCATTTATTTTATTGCAAAAACATTATATTAAATTATAATTACAATTTTTTGTAATTATGACCAAATATTGGTCAAGGATGATTGTAATGACTGATTATTATTATTTAATAAATTAAAATAGGAGACAAACACCCAAGGGAACTGTTAAATGAGTGTTCACTGACCCAATGGGAGGAATGGAAGTTGTTAGAAGGCATGGGACATATGTCAGCATTTGCACTCCACCACTAGATGTTGGTTATGGGACAACTACCCCTAAATTTGTGGCATTATCCCCCAGGTGGGTGGAAGAGAGCTGATGGCTCATTAATGACCAGGTTAACCACTAAAAGGCCTAGGAAGCCTAGATAAGGCAATTCGAATTGAGGAGGCTATGTCGAAGTGCATTGTGAGGCTGTTGAAATATTCTGAGGAAATAACCAGAGGTGCTGGTGCCGGTCTCTTTGACTGCTAAGTCTATATGACTGGATGAGCTACTTTGTTGCTACAAGTAGATGACCTAAAGCTTCTACATATTCTTCTTCCTAGTGGTTCAGTGAATAGGCTCAGGGGTCCTAGGGCAAGTAATTTGGCTGTCTTCAGGAATAGGTTGGGTGGAACAGGCTCCTTGTGTTGTTTGTTTCTCCCAAAATCAATCAGGTTCTATTGTTCTACCTTATTTTTTACAGTTAAATAATTTTCTGAACTTGTAGGTTTAGTATGTACAGTTAATGACATATAGAAGTAATTGTTTTCAATTTCTACTCTAGAGACGATTTTGTTTAAAGATGATTAAGTAATGAGAAGATATTTAAAGGAATCTTTTCTGCATTTTTCCCCATGCGAAATTTCTGCATCGTACTCGAGTACAGAAAAGGAAAAATTTAAGATAGAAGAATTGAATGGGCATAATGCCAATGATTGTATAGAATAATTCTGTAATGATTTCTTTTAAATTTTGATTTATCAATTATTTATGTTTAAACTCAGAAATAGAACAGTTTATCACAGAAACCAGACTTATAGTATATTCCCTTACTTAGTAATAAAAGTAAAATAATTCATCTCTGCACAAGTCTAGGTTTGCAAATCTTTACTAACTATTCTTTCTGCTTTGCAATCTACTGTTATTTCATTCCAACATGTAAGTGATATATTTCAACTTATTTTAGAATTTATCAGCTGCAAATACTCTTGTACTCAAAGTTGTTATATATAAACGATAAATAGATGATTATCATTCGCATCATTGCATATCACTATTTTATTTCAATATTTTCAACTATGACTTCTAAATTCAAATACTTTCATCACAGTTAGAACCCCATCACTTTAAATTTTATTTATTTAGCATTCCATTGCTTTATGTTAGACTCAGAATCGAAACCCTTAATAGGGGAAAATCAATCATTACGGTTTTTAGATAGATTACGATTTTATGCTCAAATATCATGGATTACATACTCAAACTTTAAATGAAAACAAAACATAGAAGTACTTAAACACCAGATCTTAGTTCCAGGTTGCAAAACAAAAACATGGAGTTGGCTCTCGGCCACTAACCAAACATTAGCATAGTCTTTTGCTAACATAGAAAAAGGAAAAAATTACTAATCGAAACATATAGGGAAGGGTTTTGACAGTTGGAACAAGGTCGAACCCTGTAGCATATAGCCATTTATAAACACATAACAGTTCAAGTTTCATATTATTACCTTCCAAAACTTAAACTTAAAACAATACGAGTACGGGGTCATTCTGTCGAGAATTATTTAATCTACGGCTCTCGACCTGATTTAAACATTGTTTTTCTAACCAACTTATTAACCTTTACAAACTTGGAATTAGTTCAATAAAACTACTCTATCCTTGCAAATACTCAAGAAAAATCATAAACATTTCAACACAGTTTGTACTGAAACACTTCAAGATTTCTACATTACTTAGGGTTCATACCTTTTTAAAATTTCATCAAAAAGCAAGTTTACATTTCAACGAAGATTATAGTTAAACGTTGCAAAGAAGAGTAACCGGATGAGTCGAGGATCTTATCCCCAGGCATTTCATCTTTGGATAATCGAAACATTATCACCGGCCCAAGTAACGGCCACGGCAGGCGAGGAGAACCTACGAAGAAGAGAACCACTTAGCTTACCGGTGGTTGAGCCACTCTTTCATCTAGCTTCAAACCCAGCAACCCTTTAATGCAGTAATACCTGCCACAAGAAGCAGTAGGAGGTTAAAACGAGATTCGAAGAAGTCATTATAAACATTAAATAGCAGTAGAACTTCATGGTGGAAAACGTTACTTGAGTAGTATTTTTCCAAGCTGAGAGACATGCCAAACATTCTAGACGACGGAGCCACCTATCAACGCAGAGTGTCTAGAATCAAGTTCTGAGCACAACACTTAATCGAAAGCCAGGAGTATCGAAACCTGGTTCAAAACTTAACTAATTCTATTACACCATCATAGATACTAAGAGGCTCGGCTCTGAGTGAGAAACACTAACACCTTAGAAAAATTTAAAGGTTACCCAACAGGTCCTAGGATCAAAACCGAGGAAGGAGTCCTCCGGGAAGCACTCTTCCAAACCCTACATCGTAGGAGGCTGTCAGCCTCACTACCTCAACACTAACAAGTGAAATGAAGGCCAAGCAACACTTCAACACTACTTATGACGGAGGACTAGGGTTTCCATTCATCGCTCAAGATCATATGAGATCGATGATGGAGGAGATGCCAACTTGATACACTGAGAATCGTGCAACCACTGCATTAAACTCTGCATTTATTATTTTCATCCACTGTGATGCCAACTCGGTAAACAGAATGGAAAAGCTTGTTACAACTCGATGTTTTATTGCAAGTTTGTAAACTCTTTCACGTGATCTACATCCACGAAGGCATCACCTAAGAATTCCACTACACATAGCAGGTAGAGGACTTAAATACTATGACCAGGATCCGACAGACTGCCAGTTCGAAAAACACCATCACATTCATTACCCCTTTCAATATTAAAAGTCAATATAAAGACTCAGGGTCACTTTATAATGTTCTTTTCATTTCAAAGTATCGGTCATCAAATGCATAGTTTAATTATTTGTATAGTGCTACCCAATTGACAAAGGTCGTTGATTATATAATACCTTCGATGCTTAATGTTTAGTCTAGGTTTATTACTATGCACAATATAATGTTTGTTCATATTGAAATAGCATAAACTATAAATTTAAAAGATCTCAATCCTATAATGTTGCATTTTGACAATAATATTATCGTAGTATGATAATAACAATTGTTATATTAAATTGATTTGTATATACTAATATAGATATTTTGACAATTTCAAGTGACTCTATATGTACATTGGAATCTAACATTTAATCCAGCACTCATAGTGTAAGTTTAATACTCAGAACATTACCACTCCTTGTATTATGACAATTGATGACAAGATTCGAATGGTACTGTTAAGCTTGTAATCTAGCACGTAAACAAGAAATAGAACAAAAGATCCATACGATTATTGACCCCCATGCAAAGAAGTACTTAGAGTATCGTAAAGCTTTGTGAGTTAACTGATAAGTGAATTGGAAATACCCTAACACTTGAAATGTTGTATTGCTCTTACCTGTGTTTCTGCACATAGAGACAGGTTCAAATGCTTTAGCTAAACATAGCTAAGTAAGCCTCAGGGTACCTCACGGGACCCCTTCATCAACATCCAAAAGAAAATTGTCAGTACTGTGTCAAGAAATTATATTACAAGATAAACCTATTTACAGCTTGTAGTTTACAATAAAACACGAGCAGATATGAAGATGTAATTTGTGTTATGATCGTAAATTGTCTTTAGTTAAAAGATTAGTATCCATTTTATTTCCGCATTTGCAAATACGACTATCATCGTGATTTGTTTTAAGAACTACGATGTGTCGTCATCATTAATCATTTTAGTTAAAATATTTAAGCATTATTTTATTTTCTGCATTAGCAAATTTAGTATTTATTACTACTTTAAATTTTATTTTAATTTTTTGTAAATTTCGGGATGTTACAGGGGAGGGTGGATGGAAGGGAGAGGGTGGACAGAGGGAGGGGTCTAGATGGAAGCGAGGGGGGAGACTCATGGGAGAGGGTGGAAACATGGGACTAAAGTGGCCTGCAGCTGTTGGCATCCCATGCATACAAATTTGTAATATCATAGTTTAGTAAAAAATAATCAAATTAAACCATAGTATGTCGTAACATTTCAAATTAAAAGCGTGCTTTTAACTACACATTGTACCTATGTATATGGTGATCTGCCAATCCATGGTGGAGATGGTTGATCATCGTAGTTTGTTCATACCTGTGGACACCAAAATGCATGCACGTTATCAACATATTAAAGAAGAAATTATTTAGTCAATCAAAATATTAAAAAATATTGTACGAACTATGTATGTCATAAATATGAATACATAAAAATTGAAATGCCATAAGTAATAAAAATATTGTGTGGGGTACTGAAAATACCTCTGTGTGAGGTGTCACAATTTCAATTGCAGCTGCCATTGCTGCATCTAGGTTGGGAGATGTCGCATTCTCCCATGACAGATTCTCAGCTCTAAATAGATGTACATTGAAATAATAGTTTAAGTCAAACACAAATACTTTAAAATTACTTTACAAATTATCAAGTGATGATTGAAAACACACTAAAAAAAGTGCTAACCTGCTCCATATAGTAGCTCTCAATCGGGCCAAGGAAAGTGTGCCCGCAATGGGGACAAAGATGTGGCATTGTACTTGTCGAACTAGAAGGCCCAACATGGCTACCAACGGTCACAGGTCTATCCTGAATCTGTTGTGAAGACCTTGCACCTGCATCTCTATCAGGGTCATCCTGTCTCTCCACTGTAGTAGCTGCTACAAAGGCAGTGTGTCTAAGCAGTCCACGTGCAACACTCCTCATCGTGCCCTCTATCTGATCAAGTTTGTGGGGTAACTGAGGTGGCTGGGGAGAGGGGTTGGGCTCATGCCTAGGAGCTGGTGGCCCTCTCAATGGGTTCCTTCTAGCAGTAGGTCAATCTTGGGCAGAGCCACACCCAACACCCTGGAACTCGGTTATGTCAAAATAGTTGACATGTAAATTGAGTGCAAACTCAACCCACAATTGCCGAAGGAAGTACTGTGGAACCTCCCTATTATTGCAGGGAGGTTTATCGTAAACCATGAACCACCTATGCATCCAATTGTCCCTCCATGGTTGGAAACGACACCAATCCATGTAGACACATGGATTTCTAATGTCCGATGGTTGTTGTGTTCTTGGATCGGTGAACATATTGTACAATTGGGCCTTTGTAATATTCAAATATTTTATTTCATCCTTGGAAATGCTCGTGGAATAATACTCCCACATCCTAGCTCTATATTCAGTCATGTCATTCAATTGGCGATGTGCATGGATGAGGGAGTCAATTGAGCTCCCAATTGAGGTGGCAAGGGACACTCAAGATGGTTCCCCTGTGTTTCTTAGTTCTCGATTGTGCACTCTTATTTCATTTACATGATGGCTCAATTCATCTTGGTCAAAATTTTGTTGGGGATTTTGATTTTCTTGGGCATTTGGATTTTGTTGAGGGTTTTCATTGGTTCCAAGATTTGTGTTTTCTTGTGTTCCACCGGACTCCATGTTAACATTTTGCTCATTCATTGTGTAGGTTTACACTCTGCAATTGAAAAATTCTCTATTATTTTAATAATTTGGGAATTATTACAAATTTAATAAACAAACAAAAATGAATAAAATGACAAAAAACATGGAATTTACCTATCCAATTCACTTGATGATGAGTTGGTGGATGGATTGCGATAGTTTTGGAGTGGAAATGGTGAATTCGGTGGTTTGTAATGTCGCACACGCGAAGGGTGAGTCACGCTCGGCCGCAAAGGAGAGAATTACAAAGACTCTGCCCTATTTTTTTTTAATCTTAACAGGTGCGCATGCACGCGTTTGAGCGTGTACACGATAGAAACGCGCACACGCCTCGGTTCGGTACCGATCCTAGTGGTGCATGCGCACTACCTTAGGTGCGTGCGCGTGTTCATTTTTTCCCTTCTAGCATGGCCCCGTTGCAACACTTTTGGGGAGCAACCTTGTGCGCCTGCCCCATAGTCAACCATGGTCAGCCAACTAGGGTTAACCATAGTCAACCATGGTCGACCATAGTCAATCAACTAAGGTTAACCATCGTCAACCATGGTTGACAATAGTCACTATTTTCAAACATAGTCAAGCATTAATAATTATGGTCAACCATAGTCAACCATGGTCAATTAAATAGGGTCAATCATTGTCAACCATAGTAAACCATGATTAACCACATTAACCATGAACAACCATGCTCATTGGAAAACAACCATAATCAACCATAGTCATCCATGAACAACCATGATCAACCATAGTCAACCATGAACAACCATGGTCAACCATCATTGACCATAGTCAACCATAATCAACCATGAACAACCATGGTAAACCATGGTCAGCCATGAATAACCATGGCCAACCCCAGACATCAACAGTCAACCAGGAGCCCAAGGCCAATGCCATATCATGGATATCCCAAGTATATATAAAATAAAAGTACATCTAGTTTGGTAGACTATGTGTTGGTCAAGCATAATAGAAGTGCAAAGGTATTATAAATATGCATGCAATTAATAAAGAAAACCCATAGCTGACTACACAAGGCAACAAGAGCATGGGGAATGATTTTCTTATGGTTAAGGAGGGACATATTAAACGTATGAAGAAAATAGATGGAAGCCAAGTGTCCAAGAAAGAATTTATGGGCCATCGGCTATCAAGTTGACTCATGCACCCCAATCATTTATTTCTTCGAAGAGGGAGGAGGCAGTTGAGGCATGGTTATTGTCTTGGGGAAGGGAAGGTGTAGGTCTAAGGTTTATTGTGTCAATCACCCTATGGTTCTAGGAATTGGGGATTTCTTATTAGATAATCTATCAGTTGCAACTAGTAGTAAATATATTAAATTATCTGTCAATTGGGAGGTGGAGAGGACAAACATCCCTAGGTTAAGTAACTTGGCCTCTCATGTGTGGGGAACTACAATATTTGTTTTGGAAATGTGAGAGTGGTTATGAGCTATGTTTTGTGGTCATGACTGGAGTTCGAAGAGGAATTTTGTGAGCATGACTACTATGCATTTCCCTCACTGTTCTATGTACAAAGTGGTATACAAGATTATACAAGTTCTTAAACTTGTGCATGTGTTCCCTCTATAGCGCATCTAGTTTTCAAAATCATACTTTGGATTTGTTGAATCCTTCCATAGTATTTTTTGTGTGCCATATATCTTTCTCCTCGCTTTTGATGTCATACCGAGCATGGTTGTTTGTTAGTCCTATTTTAACCTGAGCGACTAGGCACACAATGATTGGAGTGAATTCTTGGAAGGTAGTTAGGTGTGCACAACCAATATTTGAAAGCTTTAAGAAGACAAAACCTCCTAGAATATGACACAAGGTTTGGGTGATATTTCTACACACACACTGAATAGCACCTAGAGGAGGGTGACACCCAAGGGATTCTTGAGAAGTGAAGGGGTACATTCTTAGTGTTGTTTGGGGTGGGTAATGTGGACCCCAAGCTAGTTGATTCTGTGTGAGGTGCCTTCATTTCTAATGGAAAAACAGATCTAACTGCTTGTTTCTTTCCTAAGTTGTCTAAACCTCTGTGGTGTTGATTGAGTGATATTGAATACAAGATTGGTATGGAGCGTAGAATTGGATGATGATACTGGTGAAGGTTGTGACCTCCTAGCAGATGACCTAAGGTTTGGGTGGTATTTATACTTACACACTGAATAGCACCTGGAGGAGGGTGATGCCCGAGGGGTTGTTGTGCAGTGAAGACGTACCTTCTTAGTGTTGTATGGTATGGGTATTGTGGACCCCAAGTTGGTTGAGTATGATTGAGGTGCTTGTAACTTTGTGGTGAGTTTACTGGTTTAGCATTCCCCCTCCACTAATTTTGCATCCTGTTAACCTAGATCTAGGTTGGCTTGGCTTGAGATTGAGTTTATGTGACAATGGACAATGATTTAACCCAAATGTGAGTTGGCTTGGTTGTCGCCTTCTGCCTATTTGACTTTGAATGAGCTCTAAATAGTTTCTCTTTCCTTAAGGAAATCATGCCCAGTGCGGGGGTGTCCTTTTAGCATAAATAGTATATGCTAGACAAAGCACCTATGGTTGGATGCCCGTGGAATGTTTCTCTTACGTAGTTAATTTCTTGGAGAAACTACATTCAAGATAAGTGTCTATTTAATGTCTCATTGTTGTTAATTCAATTACATTGTATGAATGTTGATTGGAATGGTGAAGATGCATGTGGTGATTATGAATTGTTTTAGTTAGTAGTAATCATGATTCTTGATATCTAAGTGTTGGATATATGATATTGCACTTCATGGAATGCTTAACTACCTATGAAAATACTTGATATCTAAGCGTTGGATAAATACCTACGGAAATACTTTTGTTGAGCCCCTCCTAATACATAGTTCTAATTAAAAAAAACCTATTTTTATGAGATATTCCTTATGCTTACTAGATACCCCGTTTTATAACCCCTATACCCTACTCCCTGCCCCCAATACTTATAATATATTGATCTTATTTTTCACAATATAAAACCCCCCCTTTATGAATGAATGTGAGTCATGAATCTCGAATTTTAAAGAGATTGGTATTCTTATTCTAGATATTCCTCGATCTGTTTATGAAGAGGTTTTAAACATGCACAATTTTTTTTATGTTAATATGTGTTTTATTTCTGAATTAGCCCAAAGGTGTGTAGTTAAGATCTCTTTTAATAATACATTTTGAGTGGTCGTATTGGAAGCATTGATCGTGGTATATTCTTCATCACATCTAATTGATGGACTATTGTGATGTTGAAGATCAAGCTTTGTATTTTCTAATATGTTTATTATTCATTAGGCGATTCAATTAATAATCATGTTGAAATATTAATACAGGTGGTTTGGCTAAATGTAATGGGTAATGGTTTTTCCATTCCTTATGGAATGCGTGCTTGGCCACTAGTTTATTATTTATTGATTTAATGGAAATGGAAGGTAGGTAGAAGAAAATCAAATCATTGGAAATCCCTGAGAAGAAATTTCGATAGAAGGGGAAGCAAAATCAAATTGTTTCCCCGAGTTAATAATTGTAGAGGGGGTAGAGGGGGGCATTAGAAGCAATAAAAGAGGTGGTATCTCTCACTGAGAAGCAAGAGGAACAACTATTAGTTAGTGCAAGAAGGTATACTGTGTATTAGGACGTCAACAAACAAGGAGGATATCTACAAAATCAAGAAAGACTTGCATACCATGTACAAGGATCTACATACCAAAATGCTCATCATGTCGATCGTAAGTTAAATTATTGGTCCAGATGATGTTTTGTTTTTGAATTTGAAGATTTAATTTTTATTTTCTTTTTTAATTAGAAGATTATTGTTGTTTTTATTTACATATGTCATAACTTTTTTATAAATTTATATTCTCACTTGGTATTAAAAACATGAATTTAAAGGAAATTTGAATAAGTTTTTTAATAATGTTAATTAATTTGTTTAGATGTTAATTTGTTTATGGTTATACATTTTATATATGTATTTAAATTTTTTTTATAACTTATTAAATATTTGATTCTTATTATAAATAATGAATTAAAAATATATTTATATCAAATATCTTATTCTTATTTTAAAAATCAATTTGTGTTTTATTTTTTAATTATTTTTAAGTAAAATAAAATTTTGCTCTTTTACAATGATTGATTAATAAACTAATATTTTAGATTTTTAACAATTTCCATTTTAAATATAATTTTTATTTTAAATTTAATATAGAATAAAAACCCAATATTTGACATCAAAAAGAGAAACCTTTTAAAATATCATTTTGAAGTAACTTAACAATTATAAACCCTGTTAAAAATCATATTTGGAGTTAACAATTATATTAACCATTATCATTACATTAGGTATTTTTAACGATTATATTAAACTTCTACATTACAATAAATAATTTGGATTAATAATTTTGTCACTTTTTAAAAATAAATGAAAACTTCCTATTTTTTAAAACATTATCATTACTTTTAAATCTAAAATTTTATGAATACTAGGTGTAGTGCCTAAGTACAAAGAAAATGCATGAATATTGATCGTTAATTTATTTAAGTATTTTTTAATCAAAGTTGTTATTAGTAATACTTTATTGTTTTTTTTTTTAAATTGTCATCCAAATTTTTTTGTTGGTTTTAGCTCTGCGTTTGAGTGAAGGCGAGCGTTAGGGTTCTCGGGCTCGTTCTGAGCTGTAGTGATGAGCTCCATTGGAGGAGGGGAGATTCCTCCCCCTCCAGACGAGGAAGCATTCAACTGTCTTATCTCTGCTCAAGGGAAGAAGCCAGTGAATTAATTTGTATCGAAGTTCATCAAAAAGTTAGAATCTATCCCAGAAATAGTTCTTCCGCCTGAACAACCGATTATGATAGATCTGTTGTTGGCCGAAAGAGGACTGGTGGGTCAGTTTATGGGTCTTTGGCCCTCTCCTAGGTCCACCGACAACTGGATCGAAAGAAACTGGAGGCCCTTGATTAAGGAAAGTGTAACCTGTTATTCAGTTGGAAGAGGATTTTTCATCTTTGAGTTTATCTCCCAATATGATCGCGACCTAATTTTCTGAAGTGGCCCTTACTTCATGGGCTCCCAAGGCCTGTACCTGAACAGGTGGCCAGACTTCGATCCAGCAGTGGATATGCCCAAAGAAGTTCTTGTTTGGGTTCGGTTACCCAATCTCCCAGTTCACTGCCAGAATCCTCTATCGCTGCAAACAATAGGGAATGGTCTAGGAAGATATATTGATAAAGAAGACACCAAAGATCAATACTCTTGTGCCCGGATTTGTGTTGAAATTGACCTAGAAGCAGGCTTACCAGAGGCTATCAAACTTAAGGTGGGTTCTTGGCACCACTTTCAAAAGTTGGACTACGAGCAATTGCCTTTTAAGTGTAGGAGCTGCCATGACTATGGCCATTTCCAGAGAAACTGCCCAAAAAAACAAGTCCCAGAAATGGATATGTGAGAAGGATGGCAGCCTGCCAAGAAATCCAAAATAAATCCCAAATCCAAAGAAAATAAGAACCCCAATCTGCCTGGGAAAACTATGGAAGCCCAAGCAGAACCAATTGTCACAGGGAATAGCTTTGCGTCCTTGGAAGAAAAAGATGAAGAACCAAAGGAAAACGGAAATGAAATGGAGGCCTTCCCCCCACTTGTGACTGAAGAAGCTCGCTGGGGAAATCAAACAAAGAAACACCTGTCAATCTTGCCTCCAATTCTGAAGATCCTTCCTCTGAAAGTGAAGGAGAGGAAACTAGCAGCTCTCAGGCCACTCCGAAGAAATCCTCGCGAGGGCGAAAAAAAAAAAAAAGAAACTAGAGAAAAGGAGACATACCTAGATATTCTCCAAGGATCTCAGAAAACCATCAAGAACATGATGCATCCTACAAGATCCACTAGGCAGCAAGGCTGGGCCTCAAAAGGAGGCCCCCCCTAACCCATCAAGTTACTAATGTATCTAGTCTCCTGGAACTATAGGGGGTTCGGATGTAAAGTAAAGGAAGAATCACTCAAATATCTAATCCAAATTACAAAGCCACAGATCCTACTTATTCAGGAGACCAAACTGGAGGAAGCCAACCTCCTCAAAGTTAGTCAATCCTTTTGGAAAATGGGTCATGGAAGAGCTGTTAGTGCCCGAGGTGCCTCTGGCAGCATCGGTACCTTCCAGGATAGCTCATCCTTTGATTTAGTGCAAGTAGAAAGCTTCACTCATTGGATTTTCACTCAACTTCATCACAAGATACGAGTCACCTTGTAAGTCTCTTTAACCTTTATGTACCTGTTCTTTTGGAAAAATGAACTTGTTGGGACCAGGTAAGGTCCTTTCTTAGATCTAACCCTCTTGACAATATTATAGTGGGAGGAGACCTAAATGTCACCCTCGCTCAGGAGAAAAAAAGGTGGCTCCCCAGTAAGAGACCCGGCCAGGGAATGGGTGGAGGATCTCATCTTGGAATGGGACTTGGAGGATATCAAACTTGCCAAAGGAAAGTTCACTTGGTCAAACAAAAGACTGGGACCAGGTCATATTGCAGCCAAACTTGACAGGTTCTTGGTTCAAAACTCCCTCCTACTGTATGGACTCTCAGCCTCCTCCAAAATTTTTCCCCATAGCGTGTCGGATCATAAGCCTATTCTGCTGGAAATTTCTCAGGATAAGACCCTAGGCCCCATTCCTTTCAGATTTAGCCTGGTTTGGTTAAACCAGGATGGTTTCCAGGAGATTCTCTCCCAAAGTTGGAGTGCACCAGTTTGCGGATCCCCATTCTTCGTTTGGGAGGAAAAATTAAGGCGCCTGAAAACTGAACTCAAAAAGTGGGCCAAATTGCTCAAAACGCCGGCCATCAAGAAGAAAGAAGTGCAAAAACTTCTGGAGGAGCATCAGCTACTTCTTGAAGAGAGCATTATCACTAATGATCTCCTTACCCGTGAAGCAAAGTTACAAAGGGAGTTGCATCAAGCTTGTCGTGAGGAGGAAAATTACTGGAAGATAAAATCTAGAAGTCTTTGGCTTGAAGCCGGGGACAAAAACACTAGGTTCTTCCACAAGCAGGCATAGGCTAGAAAGCAATTCAAGACAGTCATGGAAATCCATCATCAAGATCAAGAAATCCAGGACTTTGAAGGAATTAAGCATGCATCTCACTCTTTTTCCAAAGATCTTTACACTGAAACTGCAGATAGATTAGTCAGTGATACCGCCTATCCTATCTCTTTGATTCCTAAGCTAGTTCAAGATGAGACAAATCTGATTCTAACAGCACCGGTGAAACTCAACGAAATTAAAGTAGCAGTTGACCAAATCGAAGCCGACAAGGCCCCTGGCCCCCAGCCTGCTGGTCTACCATCAAAGAAGATCTGCACAGAATGGTCCTAAAGTCCCAACATATAAACAAAATTGGCGGAAGTACCAACTCAGCCTTCTTGGTGCTTATCCCTAACGAAAAAGGTGCAATCAATTTCAGCAAGTTTCGACCAATATCCTTATGCAACACTGGCTATAAGATTATCACCAAGGTTATTGCAACTAGGCTCAAAAACCTTCTTCCGTCCATAATCCCTGAGAATCAAGGAGGGTTCATCAAAGGTCGCCATATTTTGGACAACATTATCCTCGTGCAGGAGGCAATTCACTCAAGTAACCAACAAAAAGAAAAAGGTATGGTCATCAAGTTAGATTTACCAAACGCCTTTGACAGAGTAAATCATAATTTTCTATTTAAAGCTATGAAAATTTTTGGATTTGCCCCTAGTTTTATAAGATGGATCAAGGCTTGTGTAGGTTCTCCCTGGATTGCCCCCCTGGTCAATGGGCGCACTGCTGGGTTTTTCAAAGCTTCACAGGGCCTGAGGCAAAGTTTCCCCCTGTCGCCTCTCTTTTTGCAATCCAAGATTCAGTCCTGAGCTTTCAGCTTGACCGGTGTCAGCCTCTCCAATCTTTATCAAGTCTAAGAAGGGCAGTTGGAATCAAAGATATAAACCACGCCTAGTTTGCCGATGACACTTTTCTGTTGGGAGGAGCTAGTGTTCACTCAGCCTACAATTTTAAAAATGAGTTACATATATACAATGAGTTTTATGGTAGCAAGATTAACTTCATGAAGAGAAAATTCTATGGGTGGAACTGCACTCCAAGGGAAATGTTAGAAATCACTAGATTTTTGGGCATGGAAGGCCTCACAACTTGGGACTCTTTCAAATACATGGGAGTTCCAATCTTCAAAACATCCCCAAAATATTCTCACTGGCTCCCTCTTTTGGGAAAACTGAAAACCATAATTCACTCTTAGGGGGCTTCCTGGTTAAACTTGGCAGACAAAGTGGTCCTGCTAAAATCTGTCCTCTCAAGCATTCCCATCTTCCAAAGTACCATGTTGTTTGCCCCGAAAACTATTGTCCTTAAAATTGACACCATGTTAAGAAAGTTCCTTTGGGAAGCAGGAAAGCATAATGAAAGGAGGCTTCATCTAGTCGGGTGGGCGAAAGTTATCAAGCCTCGCTTGGAAGGAGGTCTTCAGCGTCGGGCGATCAGTACAAAAAATCTTTCCCTTGGAGACAAAATTATCTGGAATTTAATTTCTAGCAAGCTTACCTGGAGCAAATCTGTCATTTGGAAAAAGTATTTTCATGGCCCTCACCTCCGGTGCCTAGATTGACCTCCTAAGAGACCCGAAAGATCTCCAATTTTTGCGTTGTGTCAAAGAGATCTTGCATTCTTCCAATCAAACCTTTCGTGGTCTCCGGGGAATGGAAAGCATATTAGAATCTGGGAGGATTCGATTCTGGGAGAACCCCCTTTAAGCACTCAAGAAGGCATGGGAAATCTTAAAACCTGGCTTCTGTCCAACAATCAGAAAACTCTTTGGGACATCTCAACTTGGAATTCTAACAATTAGAATTCCTGGAAAGGATGGGACCTCAAAAACAGGCCAGTGGGTTTAAATGATGAAGTTAAAACTCTGTTCTTCCATATACAGGGGAAGTCACCTATCACAGCTCGTTCTAAAGATATTAGATGTTGGGGATCTACTTCTGGAAAGTATACAGCAGCAGCAGACTATAAATTTCTCCTTGGGATCCCTCATGTTCCTCCGAATCCAACGGTTTGAAAAGCAATCTGGTCAACCAAGTCCCTACCAAAAATTGACATGTTCATCTGGATGCTAGCTCATAAGAGTATTCTGACACATGAAAATCTCAGAAAAATAGGCTGGGAAGGGCCTTCTAGATGCCCTTTATGCTGCCTAGAGGATGAAACTTCAGAACGCCTCGTTCTCCTCTACCCCTATGCAAAGAAAGTATGGGGGAAAGCTTTGGGTCTTGAGCCCACTCTAATCCACCTCCTGCAGGACCTCTCTAAGCTTATAAAATCGTGGGAGTCCTTCTTCCCTTTTTCGCTAAATGAAAAAGAACAGTTAAAACAATGCTGGATGCTGCTACCCAAATTTATCTTATGGAAAATATGGCTTGAAAGGAACAATAGGTTGTTTCGAAACAAAACTTGCACCCCCTCCATTGTGGCTGTAAAAGCTAGAGCTTTGCTTGAAGACACTCTATCCTTTCTGTCTAAAAACCAAAATTCAACCCCCCTCGATCCAGAAGAAACTCTGTGGCTCAAAAATCTTGCTCCATCTCTCCAATCTCATGAATAAATCTCCACCATAGTTTATGACAATTGGGAAATTCGTATGGATGAGCAAGCCTTCATTAAATGGAGGAACAATCTGAATAAGCACTATTTGTTCTTCGACAGAGCTGCTAAAGGTAATCCAGGAGCGACCGGTGGGGGTGGAATCCTTTTGTATCCTGATGGCATTATTAATCTATCCTTCACCTGGGGTTTAGGAAAAGACACGAACAATAGTGTAAAAGCATTAGCCCTTTGGCAAGGGCTGCATCAAGCTTACAATAAGAATATCAATAATCTAGTTGTCTTCAGTGATTCAAGACTGATAATAAAGGTCATTATCACTCAAAAAATGCCTAAGCATCTCAAGCTCAATCATATTCTTCAGAAAATCAATCTTCTGGTGAAAAAATTCAGTTCAATCGGTTTTTATCATGTTTTAAGGCATCTTAACTCCTTAGTAGACGTCGAAGAAAATAGAGGGGCGCCCCTGAGTATGGGGATTTATTAATAAATGGTATCGAAAGTCACGACACCATACCCTAGGTCTCAGCCTATCAATGGTGGAATCTGAATTTCCTTGAACTGCTCAACTTCCAACTCTCGATGGTTGCGTTTTAGCTTGGATCAGTGTGAGATCACGACCACTCTGTCTATTCGTCGGCGTACTTCTAATGCAACCATATTAGTTTCTCTATGACAGCCTCTGCCAATCTTTCTCTCTGAGAATTCAGGTCTTGGGTAGCAAGATTTGGCATGAGTACCTATTTCAGAATCGAGCTTCTAGTTGATATACAATCACGAATGGAGGAGCTAGAAATCGTGGAATTTAGTTCAGATCATCATTTCTGGGAACCATGGAGCTTAACAACTTACTGTATGTTTTCTATTGATTGTAATCTCTGCTTTTTTCATCTTCTGCAAGCCTAACTTGCCGACTTTGATCTGCTGTCTCAAGTCTTTAAGTTTCATTGCATCTGTATTCATTCCAGTGGCTTGCCACTGTTTTTAATTTACAACTTATCCATTCTTGTAAATAAAAAAAAAAATACTTCATTGCTTTTTAAATGGGTATATATTGATTGATCTTAAATGAGTACATAAGTAGGTGGAGTGTCTAAGCACAAAGAAAATGCATGCATATAAATATTCAACTTATTCAACTATTTTTGAATTGAAGTTGTAATTAGTAATGCTTCATTGTTCTTTAAATGGGTGTATTGATTTTATTTCAAATGATTTCATGAGTAAGTGTAGTGCTTAAGCACAAAGAAAATGCATGTATATAGATTTTCAAATTAGTTAACTATTTTTGAATTAAAGTTGTTATTATTATTAGTAATATATTGTTCTTTAGATGGATGTATTGATTTATGTGAATGAGTACATAAATAGGTGCAATGCATGAGTGGTAGTACCCCTCATATACCTAAGAATCCACTGTATTGTCTTTCAATGATCTTTACCTAGATTGTGCATATATCTTCTCACAACTCCCACTGCATGTGCAATATCTGGTCTTGTGCACACCATGGCATACATCAAGCTTCCAACTGCTGATGAATAGGGAATCTTGGACATGTAGTCTATCTCTTCATCTGTCTTGGGACACATTTCCTTACTTAGTTTGAAATGGCTGGCCAAAGGTGTACTAACTAGTTTTGCATTCTGCATTATGAACCTCTCCAACGCCTTTTGTATGTACTCACTCTGAGACAATTTCTATTTGCAATTTTTCTTGTCTCTTGTTATTCTCATACCAAAGATTTTCTTTGCAGCACCCAAATCCTTCATCACAAATGAATTAGCTAACTTCCTTTTGAGCACATTTATTTTCTACATGTTAGACCCTGCAACAAGCATGTCATCCACATACAATAACAAGATAATATATGTTCCATTATCTAGCCTCTTTAAATAAACACAGTGGTCAAAATGACATCTACTATAACCTTGTTTTGTTATAAACCTATCAAATTTTAAATACCACCACCTTGGAGCTTGCTTCAAGCCATACAAGCTCTTTTTCAACCTGCACATCAAATTCTCCTTCCCTTTGACCTCATACCCTTGTAGCTGCTGCATATATATCTCTTTCTCCAATCCCATGGAGAAAAGATGTTTTACATCTAACTGTTCAAGATGCAAATCTTCTACCGCCACTAGACTTAAAATAGTCCTAATTGAAGTCATCTTAACAAAAGGAGAAAATATTTCATCAAAATCTATACCTTTCTTATGTGCAAACCCCTTTACAACAAATATGGCCTTGTACCGCTTCTTGCCTCCTTCTTCTTCTTTCAACCTGTAAACCCATTTGTTCTGCAATGTTCTTTTACCAGTAGGCAACTGAACCAAATCCCAAGTCTGGTTTCCTACCAATGAGTCCATCTCCTCATTCATACCTTGCTCCCATTTCTTTCTAGTTTCCACCTGCATTGCTTCTTCATAACATTCTGGTTCACCAGAATCAATCATCAATAAATAATACATTGAAGGAGAGTATCGTTCAGGGAGTCTACTTAACCTGGTAGATCTTCTTACACTTGCAAGAGTTTCAGGTACTTGCTACTGTTCTTGATTTTCTGGCACCTTTGGAACTTCATCTTCTTTAATTTCATCAAGTATTGTGTACTCTGTGTTTTCCTTTTCATGTTTCTTTCCCTGCAACTGATCTTTATACATGACCTTTTGATTGAATATCACATCTCTACTCCTAATGATTTTTTTATTTTCATAATCCCATAATCAATAACCAAAATCATCAACCCCATATCGAATAAAGGTACATTTCTTGGATTTAGCTTCAAGCTTTGTTCTATTTTATTTATCAATGTGGACAAATTCTTCACAACCAAACGTTCTCAGAAATGAGTAGTTTACCTTTTTACCTATCCATGCATACTCTGGAATACCACCATCCAAAGCACTTGAAGGCCCTCTGTTTATTAAATAAACAACAGTATTTACAGCATCTTCCCAAAACTGTAAGGGAAACCCTGCATGCAATCTCATACACCTTGCACGATCCATGATTATTCTATTCATTCTTTTTTCTAACACACCATTTTTCTTATGGTATTCCTAGGACTGTATTCTCTCTACGAATCCCATGGTATGAATAGTAACTATCAAACTATTTTCCGTAGTACTCACCTCCATTATCAGATCTAAGACACTTCAACCTTTTTCCTGTCTCATTCTCAACCAAAGTTTTTCACTTCTTAAAAGTAGAAAACACATCAGATTTATGTCTAATGCAATAAACCCAAGTTTTTCTAGTTGCATCATCAATAAATGTAACATAATAATAAGAGCCACCAAGAGATTGTACCTGGGCCGATCCCCATACATCTATATGCACAAGCTCTAACTTTTCAATCTTCTTCTGTTTCCCAACCCTGAGAAATCTGACTCTCTTCTATTTTCCATAAACACAATTCTCACAGAATTCCAAACTTACCTGTTTTATATCTGGCAGCAACTTCCTTGAGTGGAGAATCTGCATCCCCTTCTCACTCATGTGGCCAAGCCTATTATGCCACAATGTTGTATATGTTCCTGTGGAAGCTAAAGAGATAGAATGGTCAGTATTATGAGGACATAAATACAACATATCTACCCTGCCTCCTTTTTCTATCACCATTGATCCTTTAGTGATCTTCCACCACGTTTCTCCAAATGTAGATAGATAGTCGCCATCTCCCAACTTCCATGTTGAGATCATATTTCTTTTCATAGCAGGAATATGCATAACATCTTTCAACCGCCATTTAGTTCCATTCTTAAATTTTATCCATACCTTACCCATTCCAACAATTTTACATGGTTCATCATCACCCAATAAGACATGTCCAAAATCACCTGGAACATAATCATGAAAATATTTCCTATGGGGTGTAGTATGACATGAAGCCCCTGAATCTACTACCCAATAATCACTAGTATTATCTAATGCAAGAATCAAAGGCATCTTGTAACACATGACCTCCTATATTTGCTTCCTAGGTAGTTTCATGTTGTCCATCTCCTTTCTTCTTTAGAGATCTGCAGTCTTTCTTCAGATGTCCTTTCTTTCCACAGTTCCAACACTCTATTTTTCCCAGTCTGGACTTGGATCTTCCCATTTTAGACTTGTTGCGATTACCTTGGCTCTTTCCTTTCTCCCTTTGTCTTCCCCTGCTCTCCATGGTCAACGCATTACCTGATGTCTCACCTGTTCTTTTTCTTCACATTTCCTCACTAAGAATATCACCAATAACATTATCAAATTTCAAGGTGTTTGAACCAGAGACAGAGTTACTTATAGCCATGACCAAGCTATTCTAGCTTTATGGTAATGAACACAAGATTAGAAGAGCCCTAACCTCATCATCAAAGTTCACACTTACAGAACTTAGTTGATTTGTAACCGTATTAAATTCATTTAAATGATCAGCAACAGATCCACCTTCAGACATCTTCATATTAAATAAACACTTCATTAGAAATACCTTGTTGGAGGCCGAGGGTTTTTCATACAGCTCACCCAATGCGCTCATCAAACCCTCCGTTGTCTTTTCTTTTGAGATATTGAAAGCCACCGATGAAACCAGGGACAGCCGTATTGTTCCTAGTGCTTTTTTGTCAAGAACCTCCCATTCTTCGTCCTTCATAGTCGTCGGTTGCTTTTCTCTTCCTACCAATGGTAGGAATAGATCCTTTTGGTACATATAGCCCTCCATTTGCATCTTCCATAACTGGTAGTTTGGGCCATTGAACTTCTTGACCTTAAAATTTCCTTCTTCCGCCATTGCTCCTACTCGAACCAAAAACCCTAGTTTCCTGTGGGTTTCTCTTCCAAATGAACCTTTGTCTCTGATACCAATTGTTAGAAAAACAGGATCATAGAGCAATAAACAATAAATAAGATGCAAATACAATCACACAAACATATTACAAGAGAGACACGAATATATCATGGTTCACCCAGCACTAAAATTGCAAGTCCTTATTATTATACCATCTGGAAAATGAAGAGATACAACCTGCAGCACATCCACTGCACTTCCTCTTCACTGTCTCACAGTCTCTCATTTCTATCTCAGATACCTTTACAATGCATAATACATAATACATACAACCCTAGCCGTATTACAATGTCTTTATTATAAATGGGAAATACAATGGGAAAATACCACGGGTTATCCAAAACCATGGGCCCGTAAAACAACCCCAAAAAGTTCCTTTGGGGGCTTTGCCCTCGGACCCTAGTGGGGGGAGGCTTCGCCCCCCCAAGACCCCCCCATTGGGGTGAGTGTATAGTCCATTTGCATATCATATAAAGTTGGGGTACAAACATGGCTGAATAATAATATATCTGAATCTGGGAGATCAGGCTCCACAACCAACAAAAAGAGGGGTTGGTATATCCGTACAGTTTTTCTTAGAAAGACAATCCTCAATCATATTTAAAGGGTTAGCAATCCCATTTCCAAACCAAGAATAAACAGGAAGCAGAAAGGAAGTACAAGTAAGAAGAGCATAGATCCATAGCTATCATAATTTCATACTTCATAGAGGTTTGTATCTCTATTTTTTTAGATGTTTTCTTGATTTGACTTCTCCTGATTCCGTATATAGCTTCTCCAGGGACATTTACACATTTGAATTAAAGGATAAGAAATTGACAATGTGGTGAGGTTGTTGCTTCCAGGGCTCAATTGTTAGGTGGTTCATTGCATAAAGTAAGGTGGGAATATGATGGCAGAATGTTATTTGATGTGGGACCTATTGCCTCCATCAGAGCATTTGACGGAGACACAGAAAAGAAAGCCTGGTTCAACCTTGTAGCAATGGCATAAACACCTCCAATGTTTAGAGATGGCTCTCTGCTTCCTGTAGAATCACATGAATCATGCTTCCAGAGAACTGAAGAAGTGTGTGTAGAGATAAAATAAGAAGTTGGAGATGTTTTGGTGTTGGAAAATTGGTTTGTACAGCATGCCAAGCGGCCTTCAACCCCACCCAGAAGGCTACTGGTGGCCTTATGCAAGTAAATTACTATCAGTTTTCAGCCTAGTAGATACTCATCTATATATAAATTAGATTGTGATTGTGATTGAAGAATTGCTCCTGGGCAGGGTGGTTGGGAGGAGCTCCCTGGATGCCTTCTAAGTTATTTTTCTATTGTGGTTCCTTTTCTGATCTATGACAAAGATTTGGTCTCTTTTTGAGGTTGGGTTAATCCATACTTATCCCTCTACTGAAAAGGTTGTTTGATCAAGAATAGCTTATGTATGGGAGTCTGCTTCATGGACAGTTGTTATGTACAGTTTCTATGACAGGTTTTGTTGTATAACAGACTTTTTTCTCTTAGCATGTGTCTCCAAATCGCTTATGTTTCTTTTGGGAACACTGTAGGCTTCTGAGTTCTATGGATGTCTTGGATGGACAATCTAATTCGTGGCTTTTTTGGAGCTGATGTTGAAGAGTTCCCAACTATGTGTGGTGTCTATGCATGTTCTCTCATGCCAAAAATATAATTGTGATCTTCCCTAAAACCACGATCTAGTTTGTTTCTTATGGGAGGCATATTCTTGGTTTGGAACTGCTTTTTTATATAGTTTTTTGCTCTGTGCCTAGTTCTTCAAGGCATTTTCTTTATGTTTTCTGGATTAGTGTTGGATATGTTTCTCTGTGGTTGTCTTAGTGGTACAAATTGCTTATGGGTGTGGTGATCTAGCTAGTGTCTCTTGCCATAAGTTAGTGTCAGCTCTTTGGCTTTGTGACTGCTTTTGTTGGACAGATTCCTCGATCTGCTGGATATGTTGTCATGGAGCTCCCAAGCTCTGAGAGTCGAACAATATGTGTATATTTTTTGATTACTACTAATAACAAATATATGATATTTGTGTCCAATAAAATATAGACTGTGATTATATCATATGTCCTAATGGTTGGGATCGATGTAAGATACTCGTCTCAGCCATTCTGTGAATGTGGGGGAGGAATAATCTCTTAATAATGGTGGATGGGCGGACTTGCTTGAGGAGATTTTTTTTCTTTCTAAAATAGGTTTTAGTTTGTTTTTTAATTATTATAATAAATATTTTTTCTTTTGAATTATAATATAATTTAAGTTTTGATTAGAATAATTGTCTTAAGATTTAAAGATTTTCGAATTTACTTACTAAATTATTTTTCAAATTTATTATTTTCAAATAAAATATTATAAAATATATTTTATTTTTTAAATTTAATATTTTTAAATAAAATATTGTAATATGTTTTTTGATTAAATTAATGGTCTTAATTTTTTGAATTTATTTATTATTTTATTTTCAAATAAAATAATAAATTTTATTATTTTTGGTAAAGTTTATGGTTGTAACATAATTACTCTGATAGGAATTATTTCCCGAGGTCGAGTTTGAGAAACATTGTACACTTTCGTCATCCTTCGAGCGAATTAGAAGCCGCCACATGTTCGCGAGTAACAGATTGCCACGTTTCAGATAGGTTTTGTGATAAGGTTTTAACGCTTGTTTGTGTGTCCAAGAAGTCTTCCTCCACTGCGACATCTAGATCTGCGACTACCTTCTTCAATGGAAACCCAGATTGCCAGACCAATGGCCCAAACAATAATGGATGAGGACGATGACATCTCCGAGGGAGGAAGTGGATCTGCGACTACCTTCTTCAATGAATAGAAAAGGAGATGGCTGGAAACAAGCGGAGATATTGAGGTCGACAGCCTCATTAACGTTCGAGACGCTCTCGATTCACTTGAGGATCAATTAGCATGTTTGCAAGTCAGTCGCCCCTAACCAAGTTTCCGTTTTTTTTGCAATTTTATTTATAATAATAGATGTCATGGGCTTTTCCCCTGAATGCTGGCATCACATTCTCTGTTTTTGTTTTGTTTCTATACTGTGACATTCCACGTGGAAGATAAAATAGGTTCCATATATTCCAATGGCAGATAATAGAATTTTATAACCCTTTCAAGATTTGCAATGTCGAGTAGCAAAGATATATTTTTAGATGTTGTGAACTAATATTGGGTATTATTGAATGCGATTTTTCAAACTAGTCAACTCTCATGAAATTTAATCCATTTGTTCACTAAATTTTCCCTAGTTGGGCATAGTGTTGTAGTTACAATGGCCTTGTTCAAGGTACACGAAGCTTTCCATTGCTAAAGTAGCTTTCCCTGAGACCCTCTTTTTTAGTTGGCCCTTTGTTTAGGAAGTGGGCTCTAAATTCGGCTTAGATGCCACAACTGAGGGGTGGCTATTGTGGCAAATTTTCCTGGGATATACTGCATATGTGGTTGCCAAGGCTGGTTTCAGATGCGGCAGTTCACTCTGTTGGCTGCATTGATATCACAACATGTTTCGGGGTCTTTGAAAATGGGCCTGAGCATTGAAAGTGCTTCAATTTAACACTACAACTCACATGATAGCTCTCCCTCAGACATATTAACCTTTCTACTTTCAGGATTTAAAAATGATCTGACTTGCAGTGAAGAAAGTAGGATTCTTCAATGTTTTGTCACTCAAGATTTCAGTTCCATGTATAGCTCAATCTATGCAATAATTCTCATCTCTATATCTACCTACAAGCAAATTATTCTACAATATAACATGTATTTAAAAATCAGAAAACAAAGATATAGACTACAGTTAGGGATTCAATGACCCATGAATTTATGTGGAGAAAACCCTATTGGGGTATAAAATTCCACCTACAAAATAGGCTTTGTTAGAGTGTATAGCGCTCCCATCAAAATTACACAGTAGGCACTCGAACATAGTACATTCGGCTACTGTGTAGGAGGCTCAAAACAGAGAAACATTCAGCTCTGGGTTTCTGTCTCAAAAACATAGAAATCATTCAGCTCTGTGTTTCCATCTAAAAACTAAATAAATTTTCAGCTTTGTGTGTACAGATCGTTCCCTCTGACTTCTTCCTTGCTTGACCATTTCATTGTTGTGACAGTTTTAACATTACGTACTATTCATAACATTGGAAAAATAAAATATTTCAATAACCCACACTGTTTTCCCAAAGTTGAAAAGATTTCTTTTACATATGATCCATATGGATCAGACCTCCCCCATTTGGGTGTTTTTGGTCCCCCAAAACATATTTATTTTGGTAACAAGTGAGGGAATTTCTCCACTACATGCTGCAGCTTATACCGTTTTGCTTTGCTGAGTTTTTGTCCTTCTTGACAAATATGAAACGGCCCGATATATTCACTGAGCTTGATGAATTTTTTTGTACTATTTGCATCTTGGTGGTTATGTCCAACCAAATAAATCCACAAAAAACAAACCTTCTCTCATATAACAAAATCGTTCTTGCTCAAGCTGCAACAAGATATTATGAAAAGATATTATGTGAGCCATGATTTCTCATTTGTAAAAGATATTATGAAAACATTATCTATATAATAATAATCAATACAATAAATTATGGGTGTAATTAGTTTGTAAGAAGATCTCCTTAAACTTATTATTGGTTTATAACTGTGCATCCCTTCCATTTTTAGTAGCGTGGAGTGAGAATGCTTATGCCTAGGAAAAACTAAAACAATGTTAATTGCAGTTAGAATAGAACCAAACTCAAAAGGTCCAGAATGATCTTCATTGAGAGAATGTGAAGGGACGCTGAATTCATTTAATGCAATAAGTAAAAAGTGAATTTAGAGCAACAAAATCGTTTCCGAAGCTGCAATCGTTTCATGGAATAAAGTTTCTTGCCTAGAATTGCCATTAACAATGCACTACATAGACATTTAGTCTTTCCATTGGTAGTAGTAATAAAAAAAAATTATCTCTTTAATTATACCTATTTTTAAGACTATTCAGTCTTCATAATCATAATATTACTATGTTCAAACTTAACAACAAATGGTGCTTGTATGAGCTTAGAGTTCTGTGTATATTTCTTTCAGTTTTTCACAAGCTATTTCCTTCGATTTTTCACAAGCTTTTTCCTTCGGTTTTCTGTGAACTTGAAGAATCGGACATGTTTGTATTTAGTCCTGGAGTGAAATATTAAAGATTCTCTCTTAGTTTTTTCCCAGTGACTATATTTTTAGTATAACTTAAAGTAATGATTTAAAGGCAAATACTTGTTCATTTATGTCCTGTGTTTAGCTTCGCAAATATCAGGAGTATGATTAATTCGTGAAATACTTGGATAATAGAATATAATATTTATTGCTATGCCATGCCATTTCGTATGAAGGGTATTATGTTGTTGAACTTAATCTTTTCTCAAGTTTCATGGTTAGTGTGTGAACTATTGGATTCATTTTATATATGCCCAGTATGATCCTGAGAGGATTCATCCCTCACTTATAAGTTTGTATTTCAGGTTTGTATATATTTTTTTTAGTTTTCCATAAGCTATTCCTTATTTTTCTGATAAATTGAAGAATGAGACATATTTTGATTTAGTCATGGAGTGAAATATTGAAGACTCTCTCTCCTAGTTTTTGTCCAATGATTGTATTTTAAATATAACTTAAAGTAGTCATTTAGTTGCAAATACTTGTTATTTTCTGTCCCTTTTTTAGTTTTGCAAAGATTATATGACTATGGTTAATTTGTGAAATACTTGGATAATGGAATATGATATTTATTGCTATGCCATGCCATTTCATATGAAGGGTATTTATGTTGTTGAACTTAAGCTTTTCTCAAGTTTCATGGTTAGTGTGTGAACTATTGGATTCAATTTGTAAATGCCCAGTATGTTTTCTAAGATACTCATGGTAGAGTTAGATGCCAATTTTCAATACGGATACTCATGTGACATTCATTTAGAGGATTTGGGCTAATGTGGTTGGATTTCATATGAATTTTTTAGTATTTGAGTGAGCAGAGTTTTCAACATTAGTTTGCTTATTTGTGATTATATCATTTTTTGAAATAAGATCAAGAAGCATTTCCTTAAAAAAAAATAGTAATTATTCAACAAAAAGATGTAATTAAACTGGTACAGAGACATTACAATGCCAGGGATAAATGGCCAAATGGTACAGATGATTGAGACATTCCAGTTTAGAACCCGAGCTTATGTGAATCGCCAATTTAAAATGCATATTCTTCCAATAATTCTTTTTTTATAATGATTGACATCTCAGACTGATGACCAAGTTGACACTATAGTTATGCTTGATGGAAATGGAAAACTACTAAACCAAACCCATCGATTTTGGCTCTAGAGCGCATATTTTAACCTGCGGTACCTCTCGTCTTGGCTTGCAATTGTGGAATTCCTCTTCCTTTATAAGATATTCCGTGTAAGGGAAACATAAACCCTAATCTAAATCGTAAAAATCCATGATATATTTCTTCTCCTGTCTGCTCTAAAACCTAAATCCTCAATCCTGTCACATATAAAAGTTGTGAAGTTTCCATTAGGACTTTCCTGTCACTTACATCTCTGAGACAATATTTTGATACTTTTTTTATTGAGATTTTGGGAATGTTTGTGTGAATAACAGATAATTGTTGGGCTAAATTAGAGAGAGATAGAGATTTAAGTGTTTTCCTACCACAAAATCACTTTTTGACAGCATGAATGCATTGATTTTTTTGAAATTGATTTCACCATACAAATATCAAAAGGTGACTAATAGCATTTTCTGTAGGAGCACCCATGTGGAAGACGATGAACGGGCCCTCAAATGAGATGCTCTTGAGAAGCTCCCAACTTATGATCGTCTGAGGAAGTTTGTCCTAATCAAAGTTGCAGAGACCGGGAGCTTTAGATATCAATATGTGGATGTCACCACACTCTCTAATGAAACTTGCAAGAAGTTCATTGAGAGTGTTGCAGGTGGCTGAATTGGAAAACGAGCGGTTCTTGATGAAGCTGAAAGAGAGGATTGAGAGGTAAAGCAGATCTTATGTCATGTTTGATGTTTTTGCAACCGTGAAATTATATGAATGTCATGGAATTGTGATGATGGAGGCAATGTTTTAGTTTTATAGAGTTGGGATTGAGATGCCAACGATAGAAGTTCAGTTTAAGCACTTGAATTGATGCAAAAGCATGTGTCGGAGGACGAGCCCCTCCTACTTTACTATCAACATAATCAAGGTAAAGCATTGGACTATATATTTTTTATTTTTTCGTCCTTGTGCTTGCTTTTCAGCTAGTTTTGGTGTGCAAGGTTAGTAAAGGTAATCTAGCTCCTCAATCCCACCTAGGTATTACCCACTCCATTGCAATTTGTTTTGAATTTTCTCCTACCACTGAGCTACATGACTCTTTCACGACAAACACCCTTTCTTAGATAACAAGCCTCAACCCTTGTCTCTCCTTTTCTAGAAAAGCAATTCAATACTTCACTATGTTACCATGTTGACAACTGGACATGTTAGGAATGAAACCAAGACTTGTTTGATACCAATGAAAAAACAGGATGAGTGTGACATCAAATCATGGATTCTTCAAGCCACTCTTTTTTACTCTTTCATGACAGACACCCACCCTCAACCCTTGGCTCTCCTTGGCCTTCCTTTGTGGTCAGTTGTTGGACATTATTACAATTATCTTGTCTCTTCTTATCTTCATAATAAAATACTGCGATAAGAACTTATCCTTATATTGTAGTTTCCTTATCTTATTAATAGGAAATTAATATTAAATTTTATGATATTGCATCAGCTGGAAAAGCAACTTGGCATATGATTGCTCAATGAAAGGTTGAACGATCCTACAATGCAGGATTCACTTTAGTCAATTTTCTTTGAAGGACGTTCCTAAGAACTCATTCTTTTGCCATCAACTTTTTCACCTCTATTGGTTGTGGTGGTATCATTGAGAGTTTGCGTGGATGTTTGAAGATATACAAGTTTTTTCATTGTACTTAGTTGAATATTATATATAAAACTAACAAACCCATGAAGTAACAAATCTCCCCCAATCAATCAAGTCTTATGGAAAGATGAAGCTTGATTGTAAGAAATTGTCTTGTATTTGATGTTTATCCACTTCTATTTCACGATCATGGGTTTTATTTTGTTGTCAAGTGGTGTATCTTTAATTTCAATGGCTAAGAAAGAACGTTCTTGGTTAATGTTGTTTAGAAAATCTATCAACACCTTACCCTGCCACCATAGGTCTACAAGTAAATTCTTCTGATGTAGGAAGAGCTTAGGAAGATTTTATCTACCCCATATGTATGAATCCTCTGCATAAGGTTGTTCTTCTCTTATGTTCTTCCTATGAGGACGGCTATCGTCCTTATATATGAGGATGCCTATAGTCCTTATATCTACAATACGAGCTATAGGCACTCAAATTTCCTATATCAATTCATAAAATTGGTGCAAGGGTGGAACTGAATATACATGAGAGACCAAAATTGGCTTGTCCACTTTGAATAGGACAATTCAAATGTTTGACGGTTGTTCAAGTCTCACAAATATATTTGGGAGACAAGGAGTTGTGCAAAGGGATCCTATCCACTTTTCGGGAACTATGCACAGTTGAAAAAACATGCAAGACTCGATCATCCTTTTGCTCGACCAACAAAAGTAGATCTTGTTCGACAGAGAAATTGGAAAATGTTAGAAGAAGAGAGAGAGCAATATTGGTGATGTGATTGGCAGTATTCACTCAACAGTGCCTAATGCCTTGGTATTTGGGGACCCTGTCATTGAGAATGATAATATTAGTGATGGATTTGATGATAGTGATTTTTCTATCGATAAAGGTTGTCTAAGCTAGCATTAGCACTGAAAATGGTATGCCCTTTTGGGCCTACTCAACATTAATTGAGAGGGGCAATATGTGTAATTGTGATTTCCATAGCAATCAAGACTTTGGAAAATCTTTTGTGCATTGGATCAGTAATACGTGTTTCTCGTAAAAAAAAAACCTGCATTATTCATATTTTCCTTTCCACCTTTACAGTCACTTTAATGCTAATAATTTTGTTTCAAGAAGATTCCATGATTTACAAAGTCATGGTGGTCACATCTAACTTTTTTACGGACTTTTAACAATTTGAATTGTTAATCTTAGTGGGAAAGCGTTGCTTGAGACTCATCAGTCTTAACTCTTGACTCAATGTATAGGCATATATCCTAACAGTTGTTATTGTTTGAAGTTCATGGTTGCAAAAAAAATGATGTGAAACTCATGTGCTAATTTATTTCAGACAAACCCTTCATCATTGTTAATTGTGTACAGTTTCAACACTTTCTAAAGTTCAGGGTTCATGTGCATTGATTGAACCCTGCACCTTTCTTGCAATTGTAGCTTCTATCCATTCCATTGTGCGTGACACTTGAGTTATGCACTAGAATATAAAGATGTATGATGGAATATACCATATAGGAATAGAATTTGGCAATAGTTAGTAAATGAAAAACAAACCGTCCATTTGGTGTTAGATATGAATTGTGTAATATGGGAGAAGGCAAGTAGTGTATCAATGGTGATTGTTTCTTTACCAACTATTGGTAATTTATACTCCTACTCTATTTCTCTTTTAATGCATCTACCAACCTTTTTAAGATGCTCCTTAAATACATCCCAGCTACCACATGACTGCCTAAAAAACGTTTTTATACTCCCCACAGTTATATATCAGTCCTCATTTCGATTTTACTGCTTCCAACTATTGTAATTTGCTTGGAACTCATTTTTGTGTCTCACGGCTATGCTAAATTCACCCTAGCTTTCATCCACTTAACTATGTGTTGGAAATATGCCCATAAATTGATCTATGCTGCCCATGGTTAGTTGATTTCCTTGCTGTTTGAATTGAGTAGCAATTTGGGTCTTAAAAAGAAGTATATTCATCAATATAAGTTGCCAGGTTGGGACAACATAAGTGCACAAACCACATTGGACTATTAATCCTCTTGTCTATTTGTTAAACAGTGTCAATTTGGAGACAGTTCTTATGGATCTCTCAACAATAAGAACATTACATTTTTTTCAAACAATTTGCTCATATACAGCTATAATTATTGTTCTCATTTCCGTTAGTTTATAAGAATTCTGAAGAAATCCCAACTTGAGGCACAAGAGAAGACTACAGAAATAAAGAAGCCTAACGTTGTGAAATATAGGATCACTCATGTAACTTACCTCATCGAGCAGGTTTTGCAATTGTAATTGTTCACGTATCTCTGATATGGATTTCTTTAAAGCTCTTGCATTTTAAGGTTTTTAACTGTTGTGTATTCCTTTAGCAAATTTGGAGAGTTTATTTGTCCTTAGTTTTGATAATGATTGTTTATGTTATTTCAAAGTAAAGCTTAATTGGTATTTATTGCACATGATATTCATCCAATAGAGTTGTTAGTATGGCTTCCTGCACTTTGTAGAAAACTGAAAATCCCATATGCAATTGTTAAAGGGAAAGCACGCCTTTGAGCAGTATGCATCTTTATATCTCATTGATTATTCCTGAACATGAAAAAGTTCACAGTAGTTCAATTTTTTAGTAATGTGTGATTGCTTTTCATATGAAACTAATATGTATCTAATGTTTGTATTATGTAAGTATTTATTGCAGATTTTGCTTTCAAAGTAAAGCTCAATTGGTATTTATTGCACATGATGTTGATCCAATGGAGTTGGTAGCATGGCTTCCTACACTTCATAGAAAACTGAACATCCCATATGCAGTTGTCAAGGGGAAAGCATGCCTTGGAGTAATATCATCGTTATTATCTTCATTAATTGTTCCCGAACCTGGAAAAGCTCACATGAGTTCAATTTTTAAGTAATGTGTGATTGCTTTTCATATGAAACTAATATGCATAATTTTTGTATTATGTAATTATTTATTGCATCTTGTGCACAAAAAGACAACAACTACTGTGTGCTTTACTTCTGTGAAAAATGAGGACATTATGGAATTTACTAATTAAGGTGTGCAATTAAGTTTTTCTGAATCGATGTGTTTTATTCATCAATCACGGCTACATGGATCAAAATTATATAGCCTATTAATAAATTGGTACTCTTCTTGCAAGCTAACTTATCGGTGACAATGGGGAGGTGCCATTATGGGAACTAAATCTCAGGCACAACCAAAGCCCAAGGAAAAATTCATGGCCAAGGAAGCAGCACAGAGGCTCACTTTAGATTAGTTCCTTGGAAAAAATTTCCACGTTGAACATTTCATTGTATTCTCTTTTTGCAATTTGATGTAATTTGATTAATATGTACAACAACATATTAGAGTTTATACTTTATACTAAGGAATTTTTCAAGATAACTTTAGCTTTGATAGTAGAACATAGCAGTTCTGTTTTGTAACTGGGTATATTGTTGAGTAATGAACATTTGATACACATTCATTGGCCTTGTGTACTTACCAATTTTTTGTATGTTTATAACCTAGTAGGATTTTGACTATTTTATGATTGCTCTACTTTGTCTTAGTCCTTAAAATACCTTATATTTCAGCTGTGATAAGCTTTTAAACATTCTATTATTTAATTTCTCAATTCATAAATTTTGTATTCATCTTTAAAATAATTACAATGTTTACATTGAATTCACTTTCCAACATAATTTAATTTAACGTCTAGCACTGAATTCCAACATAATTTAGTTTAACCTCTAACTCTATCAGTGCATCATAATTCTATTAGGACATCATAGGTCCTTTGTTTGTCCTTTGAGTAGGTCTTTTTTTTCTCCTTTGCCAATGGTTGTTAAGTAGATATCTTTCATAAAACACAATATTTTTGGTAAGAGGGTGTTTGTTAAGCAAACACATTCTTCTCTTTATAAAGAACAACATGTTTGGTTAACGGGAGTTAGATGTAATCACATGTAGCAATTAATGGACAACTCTATTTAATATATAGAAAATAATGTATCAGGGATAAAGATTGCATTCATAAAATACATTGAACATTAAATTATAGCATAAATCAATAGATAAATAAATAACTTTTCTTAAAAAATGCAGAGAGAATAGATGTTTAAGATCGTTGTGTATAAAACTACAAGAATTGACCTCTTTTACCAATGGGGTTACGTAAATATTTTGGAATACAATAACACATTTTCTGTCATTCAACAACTATTGTGATGTTTTTTTCTAATTTTCATTTTTTTAGTTTATTTTTATATACTTACAATTCCTTTGCAAATAAGGCCATATTGTTAAATTTAATATTTTAACCAATAACAGAATAAAATAATATTTAAAGAATTTTAGAAATTGTTTTTTTAATTTTCGAAATATTTTCTTTAATACATTAAAGTTTTGAAACATTATAAAAATTTCACAGATGAGATGGTAAATCAATGTTGTTTGATGGCAAAGGGAAAATAATATATTAAATAAAAAAATACTACAAAATACAGTTATAATCCCTGCCTAATCATGTAAAGGATAATAAGAAAAGAAATGAAGGGTCGAAATTTTGACACATAGGTGACTTGTCCTCCTAAGGTTGGTTGCCTTTCTAGAAGGGAACAAATTTCCCACACACAACTCTTTCTTTACATCATTTATACCACGAGTCAAAACACCATGTATCCTTTCCAAATACCAACTATCGAGTGCTGCCCACAGAGATAGGGTCACACGATCAAATCCCATGGGGTGTCTAGGTCACCGTAGGCTCATATATTTACTCAATTCCCATGCCGTTAGATTATTTTAAAGAGGATTATTTGATCCTCAATTCTTGCTAGATTCATCTCAAAGTATAAAACCAAAAGTCCTTCGAAATTGGATTCATCAATTAGCATTTAAATTTCTTTTTGCTCAGCCTTA
This sequence comes from Larix kaempferi, assembly GCA_027924585.1. Classification (NCBI taxonomy): domain Eukaryota; kingdom Viridiplantae; phylum Streptophyta; class Pinopsida; order Pinales; family Pinaceae; genus Larix; species Larix kaempferi. The sequence goes on from BSBM01000106.1 coordinate 22,347,776, forward strand.
GACTGGGATATATATGCGCTTGTCGGAGATCATACACAAAATCTTCATGGTATACCATAATTATTTTTCCAATGAGGATGAAGAGACAGAGGGAAATTATACACAGGAGTGGGGGAATTCGTCACCCAATACAGGCAAAGGGAAGAAAAACTCAGCCACCAAGAAGAACAATGGACCATAAAATTAGAGATTCTTTTTTTTTGTTGAGGTAAGGCTCCCTAATTGACCTTCCCAAGGCTCCGGATACGAGATTCAATAGCCACGATATTGCTACCAGAATTAGATGCCAGAACTCCTGGAAATGCTGCAAAAGGTGCCATCCTTTCAAATTGTATTACCTTCGATCACCAGATTGTTCATATCATATAAGGAAAACTGAATGGAGGGAAGGAAGAATGTCTACTGCAAAGCCTAGCCAGTCTAACTTTCTAAGGACAACCGGACAACAAGATAATCGAACGGTGAGCACGTTTTTTAAGGTACAGACACATGTCATTTTTTAATTGACTTGAAAGACAAGGAATCTATAATAGTGTCAGAATCTGATGAGACTTGTAGAGATTCATTGAGAATGTTACACTTGTTTTTGTTCAGTAATTACTTGCCACAATAGCACACTTAGTATATAAATTATTATATTTCTCGTTACTCTTGCTAACCTAGTCAGTGGGTTTTTTACACGGGGCTTCACTAGAAGGCAATATAATATCACGTTCATTCATATTGCAGTACTAAATATTCATGAAAACTTAAAAATTATATTGCTTATATATTAAGGGGCAAATGGTTTTTATTTATTTAATGTAACAATACAAAAATACTTTGGGGTCTCTTTTATATGGGCGGGCTGACAAATATCCGCCAAATGGAGATGGCGGGATCATAGCCGGATGAGAAATCGGGTTGAGGAAAGGCTCGGGCTTACCAGTACATAGGGAAATCGCATCTTGAGGCATGCTTGAGGCCAGGGGTTTCATGGTGAAGTGGGTTTCCAGTCGATCATAGTCGAGAGACAGTGGTCATTGATAGCCAATTGTTACCAATAGCCTTGGGAGGCTCTAAGCCTCCAGGGCCTGTTATAGGCCCTTGATAGGCCTTGGGGGTTTGAATACCCAACCACTCGTGCCTATTACAAGCCTTGGGAGGTTTAGTTAGCCTCCTAGAGTTTGTTACAGGCCTTGGGGTCTTGGATACCTAGCCCACAACAAGTTTAGTCAGCGATTGGGGAACTACAACATGCAATCTAAATGTTGTACTCTGTGCATTGGCTCTAGTGACATACAAGAAGTGATCTCCTATCTCTTCATTAGACCATTAGATGTTGCAAATCATAATGATATGTGGTTGAGTAATTGCATTGTGGGTGAAGTAATGTGCATCCACAATATACATCGAAAGAAGCAAGGTGCATTGTAGAATGGATGTGGGGTCATAAGAGGGATATCATATCAGTATACTAGGTAGAAATATAAAGGGGTATAAAAAATGTCAATGAAAAAATTGATACATACAATATCTAGTCAAAATAGGGGTTTTTTTAAATTGAGAAGGCATATCGGGAGGGGGTTAAAAAAAACGATTTTGGAAGGTATTTTCTAATATTTAGTGAAATTAGGGGTATTGTTTCATATGCCAAGAACGAACGTCCTATGATAGCAGTTTATTGAGTGAAGCCCCCGTGGTTTTTTACCCATGGTATGGGAGCAACCACAATTTTGTAGAGCATGTTTAGTGTGCCCCTAATCCTATTGAAAGGCGTGAAATGTTTAGTGTAAAGCATGTACAGTTCTTCCACCAATAATAACTCTCTTGAATTCTCCCAAGCCTCTATTTTTACTTGTATGCTCTTATCAACTATAGATTATAGAATCAAGGATCTTTGCATGTTTTTGATTTTTCATTCTTCTTCTCAGCCATTTTCTTCTTTAAGGTTCAGAACAGAGGTGCATATTCCAGATGACATTATGGTTTCCAAGTACTGCTAATTATAATGCCACTCGTAGGAAATGTATTATATTGTTGGACTTACACTCTCAGAGAAATCATAGAAAAGCAAATAGAAAGAGATTTAACATAAAATACTGGAATTGGAAAGTTCAAGGTCCAAACATGTACCTTATATGAGTTAGAAAGCTTATTAATATGTATTGAGTGAATCCACATCTTATTCAGGAAACAAGTACCCAAATGTTTTTAGAATATTTTCGAAGTTAATCAAGTTCATTTGGCTGCCTTCCATGGGACAAGCCAATCATGGGGTATTATGAAAAACATTGAAATATTTACTTTACTTGTAGGATTTACTTTAATTCATTCAATGAATTAGTCAAAACATTTATACTTCTATTGTGAGTGTGTATTATGTTTTGATGATGTCAATGTAACGTTTTTCCCAAAAGCTATACAAATTGATTTTCATTCCTTGTGTTTTTTTTCTTTTCAACGTTCCTCTGCCCCCTGTGAGACAATTGCTAATAATACTTCATTGTTATTGTGCTTTTTTCTTTTCAACGTTCCTTTGCCCCCGTGGGGCAATTGCTAATAATACTTCATTGTTATTGAAATGAGTATATTGATTTGAGGACACCTTGGTACATCCACTATTATATATACATGTGCTATTTATTATTATTTATATATGTTGGGAAACATTCAATATACATACACATGGCAATCATAAAACATAAAACCGTAGAAAACACACATATTATATTAACGATAAGAAAGGAATAAGGTGGGGAAGCGAAAGGAGGATGGAGTGGACTACAGTACCACGTACAAAGGGAGGCGCTGTAAGAACGAGAATGCACTACTATAGAAACACACGCTAGTACATTCAAAAGTAGGACCTGCACAAACGTGCATGAAGTCTTTATTTAACTTGAACTGATTTATCTATGAAATATGAAATTACCAAGTCTGGACTCAGGAATAGTGCGTTTTAAAGTGAACGTCCGTGTAATTGACGCCATAGAAAATGCCGTCGTCTCTCTGAACCCTAACGGTCTCGCCCGTAGTAAGCAGGTCTTCTTGGACGTAAGAGAATTTGACGTCGCACTTGGCACTGGTACCCATCATCGTCACTTCCACCGTCTGATTAGCGTTAACCGGCGCATGGTAAGTGCTTGTTACGGTCTTGAGCGTTTCCGTTGTCCCTCCCCACTCCCCAGACACGGTAAGTTGAGCAGAGACCTCTACTTTCCCTTCCGCTACAAAAGGGATTCCCGTTTGGAATGTGGTTTTGATGCCGGTGGAAAAAGATACGCCTGTTTTCCAACTGGTGCTCTTCTTTTCTGTGTAGGAAAAGCTAACTTGCAACGTGGTGGGCTGATCGGAAGTGTTCGTGGCAGTGGCCTTGTCCAGAACCAGCGGTTGCAAGTCATAGATGTGAGCGGTGTCCATGTGGTATATAACTGAATACACCTTCCGCGAGAACGTGGGCTCGTCGACGCGGAGGATGGCAGTTCGTTCCAATGAGGCCGTGCCAGCGTTCAAACAGCTCGTCTTCCCCTCCGTCGTAAGACGTTTGCAAAACCAATTATTGCCAAGGCATCGGAGTGCCACCGTCTGATCATCAATCTTAACGGGCAGAAAGAGCAAGTCCTTATCAGACGAATCATACTGGACCGTATCAGCCCATATCCAGTTAGGACTCCGTCTCCAGAATTTGTTCCAGTGTAAACATTTCAGCCTCACGGTCCCGTCCCCAACGGGCACCACTTCGTGCCTCACGCTACCATCGCCGATATCGGTCGTGTTGAATTGAAGATACTCATGCTTTTCAGTCCAGAAAGCAGCGAGATACATGTCGTTGTCTCCTTTAAAAGCAACATACTTGGGTAGCGTGGCAAGCAATCCAAGGTCGTAGAATATCATAACGCCACGTTCACCAGGTTTGTCGACCTCACCGGCAAATAAACAGTTATGCAGTTTATGTTCCTCACCGAGTGGCCAGCGAGCGGAGAACTTGTTGAGCTGCACTGATCTCAAACTCACATGGTTAGAGTCCAGCAATTCGGGGGCGAAGAGAGTACACGACCAGCTGGACTGATCGGTATTGATGGAGTCCTCGCCGGCAAAGATCCACCAGGTGCTGGAGGTCTCTCTCCTCCAGAATTTGTTGTTGTAGCTGCATTTTATGTGCACGTAGCTTTTATCAGTAGGGTCTCTCACCACCTCGTGCTTTACGTAAGGACTACTCAAATCGTCATAGCCGAATTTCAGAAACCCGCCGTTTCCATCGCCTAAGTGCAAGCCCAAATACTTGCCGTTATCTCCTTTAAAAGCAACATACTTGGGTAGCGTGGCAAGCAATCCAAGGTCGTAGAATATCATAACGCCACGTTCACCAGGTTTGTCGACCTCGCCGGCAAATAAACAGTTATGCAGTTTATGTTCCTCACCGAGTGGCCAGCGAGCGGCGAACTTGTTGAGCTGCACTGATCTCAAACTCACATTGTTAGAGTCCAGCAATTCGGGGGCGAAGAGAGTACACGACCAGCTGGACTGATCGGTATTGATGGAGTCCTCGCCGGCAAAGATCCACCAGGTGCTGGAGGTCTCTCTCCTCCAGAATTTGTTGTTGTAGCTGCATTTTATGTGCACGTAGCTTTTATCAGTAGGGTCTCTCACCACCTCGTGCTTTACGTAAGGACTACTCAAATCGTCATAGCCGAATTTCAGAAACCCGCCGTTTCCATCGCCTAAGTGCAAGCCCAAATACTTGCCGTTATCTCCTTTAAAAGCTACGTTTTACTCCATGGTTTTTGGTCATTGATGAATGTTTTAGTGTATGCTAGTTATATAACCTCAAAAGGTTATATAGAAAAAAATTTAGAAAAAAAAAACATAGTTGATAATATGAAAAAACATTTATAGTCAATGGAGTTTAGAAATTTTCATACATAAATATAAATTCAATTTTTAATATAATAACTTTTACTGAAAAACATATAAAATAACACAATTTTAAAGCAATGTTGTTGTGATGTTGAAAAATAAATATTTTTAAGTGAAACCTTATAAAATAATATAGCAAAAAACTATTGTGATATTCCATATATGAAAAATCAAATAGTCATTAAGAGGGAGATGGTTTGGCAAGGTCTATAATATGCTCCACAATGCACACCACTAGCTAGCCAGGTAAAGCTTACCTCAACCATACAAATAACTAGCTAAGCTCCAACTAGTCAAGACTAGGGAACTAATAAAACAACCATCAAATTGATCTCAAGATACAACAAACTAAGCATTCCAAATATTGAGCTCAACAAAGGGAAGGAATCTCTTTATATATGATTCTTCCCACTCAGCTCTATGAGCTAGAAGAGAGATAGAGTATCCTTGAGGAAATAATAAATAGGGGGAGTGGCTTTTTATGGCTCTGGTGGTGGATTTATATGCAAGTCGGTGGGTTTCGTTCGGGTGGCTTCATCCTTCCTTTTCCCATGCAAGTGGTATAGTTCAATCTTGTTCTTACTCAACAAAGGGAAATGGTTGACATCTCCAACACTGTATGATATACCCTATGAATGAATAGGGAAAGAAATGGTGGAAACTTAGCATAAACAAAGTGTTTTGCGAGATTATCGCAATGAATCTCATCGTAGTGTTTTCTAAGATTCTCAGAATGAATCGTATTGTAGTGTTTTGTGAGATTCCCACAAAGTGACTAGAAACATAGCATTTCGAATGTTAGTTATCAAACAACCTCCCTCGAAGGAAAGTTGAATTGATACGTGCTTCACTAAATTACAAATTCAATTAATAAATAAACTAATCTCATAATAATTTATTTAAATATGATTTTTTATTTTTTTTCCTTCGAAAAAATGTAATTTTATTTTAGAATAAAAACAAAATTATATTTTGTAGAATACATGTACCCCACATATCACTCTATTAAAAAAGGAGATCTTTCAAAAGATTCAACATAAACCGTCTCTGAACTATCTATACAAAAGCTTTGCTTACGTAAATCCCAAAAAATAGTACTGATTACGTATTCCAACATATCATTCTATGTAAACATTTGTGCATCTAGGCCTATGTTGAAACATCATTGTAGACATCAATAAACAAAACTGATATGCAACTCAATCCACACATTATGACTAATTAGCAGGAAGGACCAACCCTCCATGAAAGGTCTATGGTAAAATTCAAAATGATCTCCATTGTGGTACTTAGCAATTTCCCAAAATATAGTTGAATGCCTTCTTTAGATAACACGTTCGCCTTCGAATTCTGCTCCCTGTAGGCATTGTGGAAAGTGTAGCAATCAAAATACTCCATGATGCAAATCACTTCTTGGAGCAAAATGGACACAATTATCAATGTCCTTGTTGGAGAAAGTTCCTTGATCACTTTCCGATCAATACTTACTTCATCATTGAGAAGTGAGACATGGGGATTCATGCTAGTAAGCGAGATGGTGAGTCACTTCCTCTTTCGTTGTGTATGTGAATGGTTAAGACGTAGACTCGACCAGAAGAGTTCATCCATGTATATATTGAATGGCTATGCTAGTATTTACATGGAGGTCAATGTACTACTCAAAGCCCCCCAAAAATCATAGATAAAAGCTTGACTTATGATTGGATATCACTATGAGTGTTTCAATGAATCATGATTCATTAAGATTGTCATTTGGCATGTGAATTAGGATTTTAGGGGAAGAGGTGCCTTAACCATTCCTATTAGAATCACAAATTTGAACCGGATTAAATATTGACCCTTTCTCATGCTTCTTCCACCATTGAGTTCAACACTTGCTCAAGTTGTTTCCACCATCACCGTCGACCCCTACTCCAACTACTTCCACCCTTTATTTCTCTATTCATTCATAATTTGGGTATATCATACCCTCTTCAGACTCTACGGGCTTCGCTTGAGCAAAGGAAGGACACATCCACCCTAACATCGCTAGTCCACCACCCACCCGCATAAGTGCACATCACCATGAGAGACAAAAAAGACGCCTCCCTTAATGATTATTTCCTCCACTAGATTATGTCTCTCCTCTAGTTCGTAGAGCTGAGCAGACATAAACATATATAAACTCTTTCCTTCTCTTAGTGGAGCTCAATACTTGTCGGGTTGTTCCTACAGCTGAATGATTTTTTAGGTATGTGCAACATGAGAATAGTTTTTTGTTGTGTTATTTTATAAGTATTTATTTGCTTCTTCTCGGAAATGAGCAAAGCTTGTCATTGAAGTGATTCAAGATAATAGTATTTGCATTCATAAACATATTTTTTAGATATACTCCCTCTTTTGTATTTATCGATCTCTATGTTCAATGGAGATTGCATAGATTTTATTTCATTTTCATCCAACCTTGATTTTTATGTTAGAAGTTTTACTACTGGCGGATTTAATCTCCATTGGTTATAAATATTTTTCAATGGATTTATTCATATTGTCAAGTATTTTTATGTCGTAGGCATTTTTCACAATGAGAAACGAAGTAGAGACACTGTGCAAATGTTCCTCATCTGTCAGTCCATTGGATCAACCCCATGTGTCCTCGCGAAGAGGCCATCGAATTAGTCTTCTCCGGGTTTTTCCTTGTTCCTTCGGGTAGCTTGGCCGTCACAATGAGACAGCTGATAACAACGCCCTTTTCTTGACCTCATTTTTGGATGCCAATACATTGAGGCTCGACTTGGTACAGTCGAGAAACACCATCAAGGACTCCATGGGAATAGCCTTGAACCTGGAAGAGCTTCACATTAGTGTAGAAAAGGTCACGCTTCATGAAATGGATCTGCTATAGGACGAGATGGAGAATCATGGTGGTAATGGAAGTCTTCCAAAAATTAGAAACACTAATGAACCAGCAGAAATCGGACTTATCCTTAAGCACGATGTGGTCTAGCACCAGTACATACAGTTGATTGGCCTTGCTGCAGGAGAAAACTCATAATCCGAAGTCGTTGTGGACAAGGATTGAACATGAGACCTAGAGGATCATCTTCTCGATCTCATGCTCCATGGATGACCTCACGGAAGGCATGCAGAAGGTTGAGTTCATCTAGGGTTTGAGTCTATGGTCCTCATCCCTGGCCTTCAAGAAATGCTTGAAGCTTGATGGTGTGATCCTAGCTTCCATCCAGGAATTATATTTACAACCCCGATCATATTCTCCATGGTGGAACTTGATCCCTTCAAATTTAATTTGAAATATAGCCCTGCGTTGCTTTTAGAACTCGCCCAATTCTAGAATGCTCTGTTTTCTATCGATCTACGATCGATATAATTTTCTTTAGAAGAAGTAATGGATTGATATAGTGATAGATTGATAGATTTTGAAGCTTTTAACTTGTATATGTTGAATCTTTGTAAGTTGCATCAACCCTCATATGCTCTTCAGCGTCACACATTCATTTGTGCTCAATGCCTTCAAAGATCCCAATGTTTCCATACTTCTTTCTTGTTCATTTAGAATGGACCATCTACGGCCTTACCACATTTTCATTTTCGGTTTCAGATTTTCGGGGTTTCCCTTTATCATGTTTTTCACCATTTTCCCAAAAGTCCCTAACCCAATGGTTTTCCACTAAAATTTGGTTGACATGTCTGAATATAATGCCTCGCTTGCTAAACACACAAAAATAAATAGAATCCAACTATTAGATAGAGTAGGTTTAGTCTCTTAGTTAATAGACAAACCATAGCTTTTGACTATGAACAAAACTAGGTGGCTACACACAGTAACTCCAAGGATTATGTATTTTCTTAATGATCTAAAATATGTTGGCTGCAATAAAACCATAGAATTAAGCAGTCAATAGTGAGAGGATAATCTCCAGTGTGTTTTATCTTCTCGTTTTATTTGCTCTCTCTCACAAAAAAATTCAGTGCCTAGAGAAACAACACAATATTCACCAGGGTCTGTCTCAATGATTAACAAAAATATTTGCCAAGTAGGAATGCAGATGAATCGAAAATTAGTTGATTATCAGCTACATGGGACTTCATATGCAAAGGTATTCAAAGCATTCAATTATAATTTAGGTACAATAACTTTTTCTTTCGGTGATGAAACACTACCAATAAGCCGTTAATCTTTATTTCCTTTCTGAAGAGGAATAATAGCTATAAATTATTCTTTGGTTGTATAGCAAATTTAGTATGGAGTGGTCTTTACACATTTCCATAATACATAAAACTATAATATAATCATCACCAGACTGAGGCAAGTTATCTTAGAATAATTTTATGGGGTAGTCATATTTGCTTAACTTGATTTCAAAGCTAAGGTCCTCTAATACTCCTTTGAAGGTAACAACCTATGTCCATTTTAAGCATTTAGTTTCATGTCTATGTTTTCTATATGAACTCGCATTGCACAACCAATTTATTGTTGTTCTTAGAAGTTCCTCTTATTCCAAATCAAAGAAATCAAATTTGATATCAACTTCTGTCTTCTGCAGTCAACTCTTAGAGATCCTCCAAAGGAAAATGTGTACAAAGGTGTTTCAGCATCATACACTATTGTCATTTTAAGCTACTGGATAATTGTGTTTGTTGGCTATCGGGCATTTGGTTCAGATGTTGAAACATATATCTATTATTCGAAGTTCCTTGACAACCCCATGATGGGCCATTTTTATGGAAACCGTGTTTGTTGTGATGTAGATTTCAATTTGTTTTCAGGTAAATACCTATCTATATGTGTTTAGATGTAATCATGTAGTGAGTGAGAATGAATTCCAATGTAGTTATTATTTAATTAATAGCCTAATATGTATTTGGATGAAACTACCTCGCATATATATTACAGGCCAACATATGCCTATTTTGAGGAAAATTTGATACCAAAACATGAAGGAACATTTTCTCTAAGCCACTACATCACATGCTTCATTTTGATATTGATTACTTTGATTGTTGTTGCTATTCCATTTTTTGGAGATTTTGTTGCACTTGTGGGGCAATTGGATTTACTCCTCTTGATTTTGTATTGCCTGCCATGGCTTTCTTGAAGGTTGGAAGAAGGCCTAAGAATACGTTTCTCTTCTTCCTCTTATTATTCCCGAATATTGTCATTATTGTGTGGTATTCAGTAGTGGCACTATTGGGCTCTATTGGAGCAGTTAGATTCATTGTAAGTGATAAAAACACATACAAGTTCTTCCATGATATGTAATTTGTAAGTATCATATTTCCTTTCGAGCGTGAATCTTACGGAATAAAGTTTTTTTGTGGTCTGCTCTTCACTTTGGTGGCCACCAAATGTTGTAATTTGACCATGACAGGTTTGCTTATAAGCAAGTCTTCTAAACAATGTGATTAAAAAGATTCAACGGTTGTGCACTTTCTAAGCGAGATGGGATTAATATTTTGCAAATGACATCTTACTCATAAAGATTTTGGAATTTCAAGTAATAAGTTCTATAAAATTTCTCTATATGCTAATCACAAGATAGGTGTATAAATTAAGGCAAAAACATATTGGTATCTTGGCTCATATGCAAAAACATATTGGATCTATTATGTCCAAGCAACAAATGAGAATAAATAAATTGAGAATGCAGAGTCAGTAATCATGAATAGTGTGAACTCAAGGAGAACTCTCTCCCAACCCTTGCATTTCAGTGGTTGTAAACAACAGAAGTGACTATGTTTAAACTGTTTTAAGAACTTTCAGGCAGTATCTCTCCAAAGATAATATTGAGCTAATACCAACTGCCAAAGTTCTGAATAATTTATTCTCCCAATATTTTACTCCATTAGAATTATCCAACCTTTACATTAGAAACCAAGAATGAAATAGAAGAAGCAACCTACCCTTATTTGTAAACTTCATCTCTCCATAGAGTAGCCTTTCAAATGCTTACATTCACATCGAATAGATAAATGCAGCTAAATCTAAGCTATGGACCTACATTTACATCAGAGAGCAAGAAAACACCTTTGTGTATCCTTGTATGACATGGTAAGTTATCTTATGACTAACATACCATGAATATCTAACTTCTTCTTTTCTATATTTATCATAATCAATCTAACCTGCAAGAAAACATGGGAATTCATCTGCAACATAATAAGTAGTGACCATTATTCTCCTGCATATTTTCTTTGCCTAAGAAATACTATAGCATTGATTTAATATGTAGACTCACCAACATTACTGTGAATATGGAACAGAGGATTGCAGACATAATTTTCCTGTAAAAATTATTTGTCATTGCTTTTATTTATTGTAACATGTTTGTAATTAGTCTAGAAACACCCATCCAGAGCTTGGGAAACATCAACTGATTTTCCTAAAAGGATTTTCTTCATCTTTCAATTTATTCCTTTGCCTTGTACTTTCATTTGAATTCAATTTATTTCCAATGAAGAAAGGAGCCACTATTGCAGGAGCTACTAGGATCAGTACTGCAACCCTTTCACAAGCCTCAAAGTATGCATTTGCTACTACAAAATAGCCTATGGAATTCCTGGGGAATCACAAGGTAATTCACATGCAAGACCAATGTTAGGAACTGTCACAATTTCCTCTTCTTTGCAATAAATAGAATTAGAAAAAATTGCACCTCGCCTCACATCATAGTGGAAAATTTCATCCAAAAAGATGAATTTTCATGACTTTTGCATCTCTTTGGCTAAGTGAATCATTCAGTCAAATCTGTGGAAGGACCTTCACAGGTATTTTCAACCAAAAAAGGACCACATCTTATTTACCATTCTACCATGTGAGTTTCCTTTCAAAGAAAATGGGCATCCTAAACAAGAAAATATGCTTCTTCTATTTTTCTCTATGGATTCCAAGTAAGAAAATAAAACAACTTAGAGGGACACATAATAGAAATTATTATAATTTTTTTGGTGTGATTTAGATAGTTATGAAGAAATGTATTGTTTTAAAAATATGTTTGTAGTTTCTATTGGCAAACAATTCTCAATATTTTTCAAAATTTTCTTAAATTCTTCACGAGAAAGAATTTGTCATTTTGTTTTGTAGTGGTAATTTTGTTTAAGAACAATGCTAATCTACTAAAAATTGTTACAACTTATGTTATATGACTTAGAATGCTAACTAACATCAAACCAAACTTCAACCTCGACTATTGTGCTCACCTTGGAAAACAAAATGGGCATTCACAGATCGAAATGGATATTCATTGACATTCCAAAGGAGCTTGTAGATAAACCTATTGCAAATCCATAATTTTCAAAACAAGAAATGACACTCTCTTGCTCTTGCTTTAGTTTTTCAAATTTGTATAAACTCGATTGATCACAAATGGAACCACTTAAAAGGGTCAAACTTAGCTAGGATGCAAAGCCACAACAAAGGTTAAGTGTTCAACCCAAAGCACCCAAGATTTACACTTAGCACCAACAAGACTGCCAGGAACAAGGGACCTCCCCTAACTAACAAGCCATCATCCTCACCATTGAACAAACAACCTATTGACTCTTTTTCAAAACATTTTTGATGCTACTAAGGATCAAAGCCAAGATTTTGTGTGTGTCACATTATGAATTTCTGGGTCATTAACTACTAGATTAACAACGTGAACAAGAACAAAGAATTTATTCAAAACAACAAAATAAATACTTAGTGATCCAAGTATGGGAACATAATAATTATGAATTGCACAACTCTTAAAAATAGGAGTCTTTTTTTATAACCCCAAATGATAACGATATTAAATAATTATAGACAACATGGTGTGAATGATTATAACAATCTCTTATTTATACTAATTTTTGAATCATCTATTTGTCATGCAGGAATTCTAAGCCATTCCTTATGTAGGCCCAATGAATGTTCTTATCTAATGTATTGTTTACTTGCACAAGTTGTCTCTTATACTGGGGAAATTTATCACACCAAAACCTGGAAATTTCACTAGACATTTTACTACTCATCTCTGAATTCAATTATGACCTCTTTCACATTTCAACAAGGAGTGGAAGAGAGAAAAAAACAATTTTAACATTTAAAATGGAAATTAGCTTTTAATTGCAATCCAAAACTCAATTACTTGAAATCACCAGTTGCTTACCCAATCAATATGGATTTCTGCGACTCCAACATGTCTATAAAACTCAAAGTGGTCACAACTAAAAATCGAAGAGAATAAGGATTCATAGTGGGAAATTTCTCATTTTGATCAGAAGCATGGCCTGGCAGTTGGATTCTGGAACTCATCCCAAATGCAAGCCTATCAAAAGCCACCACTTTCGACCCAACTACATTGGCCAGCGGTTTCAACACTTGGTTCCATGAGAAGACAAATGCTCCAAACCTGTGCAACATAATTGCAAGAATCCCAATTGGAGGGTTATTCTATTTGGTAATATAAGGGAGCCCATTGTTCGTGCCCTCAGTGCCCACAATAGAAATCTCAATAGAAGAATCCGCAAATTTATGATGGACTTGAACCCCATTGATGTTCCAACTCATCCTGATCTACTACAGCTATTATTAACCTTTTTTTCTTTTTCTTCTTCTTGTCACTAATCCTAGCCTCTTCATCTACTCCATCTTGATGCATTATTTCCATAGATATAAATCCAGGACCACCCAATTCAGCCGCCCCTGCATTACATTGAATTCTAGGCCTTAAAACACTCATTTTCATAATAGTTTCAGGCACTGCCCACTTTGTTTTTTCTTTGGAACCATATGCACTAGTTTTCTTTTGCAGTAACGTGGTACTATATGTTCTTCTCTTCTGTATTGAACATGCTTGAGTTGCAGGTACTACCCACTGCAATTTTGGGCTAAAAATTTTGTTAGACAATACAGTATTTAATAGAATTGAGTTGCACAAAAGGAAGTCCAGGTTGCTTGCAGCAATGGAAAGGATAGGTATGGGAAACCATGGATTTCATAACTATTAATTCCTGTCAGTTGAGGAAGCAACAAATGGGGCAGTTGATTTCTGTAAAACTGCACATAGTTATGAATAAATGGTAGTGGATTTCTATAAATTACAAAAATGGGTAGCAATGATTTTTTTGTATGCTTATGAAAACGAAATATTTATCTATCGATCAATCACGTCTATTTTGTTGTTTACCTACCTTCGTTCGGTGTCTTGATTTCATCCATAAATTCTAAAATATTATTCACTTTATCCAAAAACTTAACCTAAAATACTTTAACTATTACAAAGTCAACTTGTTTTCACAAAATGCTACTCATATTTTTAAATAATAAATATTTTATAATGGTGTATGATTTGGCGCATTCAAATGTTCCCATTTTCGAGGAACTTACTCAGTGACCCACCCACCTGAAGATGCATGAATGCTTTCGATTTACAATGTGGAAAGTCGGGGCCAGTGTGGCATCATTCTATTTAGCAACTGTTATATTTATTCAAGGTTCCCTGCACATGAAAGGCACAGAGGTAAGTAGTTGGTTCGATTGGAAACTTGAATGTTTACTGGTCCACTCCATAAACACCCATGTTCATGTTATTTTGTTTCCTCCTACTCTTGTATTGTTTTTTCATTTCATTTTTTTGGGAATTTTGCACCCCTCTTTGTATGCTTATTATTGTTGGTCGTAACCAGTTCCTTTTGACCTATTTTGATCTTCTTATTGGACATAAATGCAATTTTTTATTTCAGTTTGAATTTCTCAATACCGATAAATTTATGCAAACCCAATTTATTACTTGGCTCCCTTCATCGTTGGATTGGAGATTTTCTAACACAGTTTAATCGCTGTCATTTTTTGTTGTCCTTTGCTCAAGACTCCATCCCTGGGAAATGTAAATGGTGCTTACAATGGGGTTATAAAACTGTCGATTCTATTCGGTTCAAGCTGGCATGGTTCCTTCTTCCACTGCAACTTTTAAAATGTGTGATCCCATAAAGATTAAAGTTAAACCACAACCATGCCTTCAGAATGTAAGAATTTTCCTAACATCTCTCTATGTTTCTGTCAGTTGATGTGCGTATTTAGTCTCTCACTTTTGATCCTGCTCAGAACTTCCAAGTAATGAAATATATAGATGAATGAGCTTGAGCATGGTGGAAAAGATTCTTTTATAATAGGACATATCCACGTCAAGAAATGCTTGTCATTGAAAATATATTCATCGATTCCTCTCCATATTATTTAGAGGTCCATCAAATTGTTTCTATTATGAACATTTTAAAACATATAAAATTGTGTAATAGCAACAAGAGAACTGCCCAAGATGGTCTATAAATATAGTATGTATTGTCCCACTCCCTCCCTTGCCACTGCTATTTATAGTGGTTGATCTCAGCCAGGAAGTATGACATACTCTGCACTTATGATAATTTATAATACCTAATTGTGCTTCATGCAGGGTAACCCCTCTTATTCCAAATCAAAGAAATCAAATTTGATGTCAATTTCTGTCTTCTGCAGTCAACTCTTGGAGATCCTCCAAAGGAAAATATGTACAAAGGTGTTTCAACATCATACACTGTTATCATTTTAAGCTACTGGATACTTGCATTTGTTGGCTATTGGGAATTTGGTTCGGTTGTTTAATCATATATTTATTATTCTGATTTCCTTGAAAACCTCGTCACCGTACATTGTTATGAAAAACGTGTTTGCTGTGATTTAGATTTCAAGTTGTTTTCAGGTAAATACTTATCTATATGTGTTTAGATGTAATCATGTAGTGGGAGAGAATCAATTCCAATGTAGTTATTATTAATTAATAACCTAATATGTATTTGGTTGAAACTACTCCACAAATATATTGCACGCCAACATATGCCTATTTTGAGGAAAATTTGATACCAAAACATGAAGGAACATTTTCTCTAAACCAATACAACGCTTGCTTCATTTTGACATTAATATACCTGATATTTATTACTTTGATTGCTGCTACTATTCCATTTTTTTTTTAGATTTTGTTGCACTTTGTGGGGCAATTGGATTTACTCCTCTCGATTTTGTATTGCCTACCATGGATTTCTTGAAGGTTGGAAGAAGGTTGGAAGAAGGCCGAAGAATAATTTGTTCTTCTTCCTCTTATTATTCTTGAATGTTGCCATTATTGTGTGGCATTTAGTAGTGGCATTATTGGGCTCCATTGGAGCAATTAGATTCACTGTAATCAATACAAACACATACAAGTTCTTCCATGATATGTAATTTGTAAGTAGCATATTTCCTTTAGAGCGTGAATGTCAAGGCATCAAGATTTTTTTTTGGTCTACTCTTCACTTTGGTGGCCACCAAATGTTGTAATTTGACCATGATAGATTTGCTTATAAGCAAGTCTCCTAAACAATGTGATTTAAAAGATTCAACGATTGTGCACTTTCTAAACGAAATGGGATTGATATTTTGCAAATGACTTCTTACTCATAAATATTTTGGAATTTCAAGTAGTAAGTTCTATAAAATAGTGTTTTTATTATTTATCTTTTGAGATTTCTTTTATATTCATACTTTGCAAAAGAAGGTGCAATAATATGCGATAGGTTGATGTTGTTGGAGGAATTTAGCAAGAACTGCAAACCAAATTGTAAAAATCCATTCCTTCAATTACGAGGAAGGTGTTGCAAAATAATGTTGTTGGTGCATGAAAATAATATAAAGGAATTATCAAAATTGGCTGGAATCATGAAACAATATTGGAAACAAAGTTCCAAGGGAGAGTTAAAGGCTATACATTGCAGAATATATAAGTGGTATTAAGTTTTCTCTTTTTAAGGTTAGTGGCTACCAAGGCATGAGAATCCATGGAGGTTAGAATAGAGGCTGGATCCATAGTTCAATTTCGATGAATTAGAACCCCTACACATGCTTTAATAAATAGAATGTGTTGCTCATACATACTAAATTGACCCATGAAATGCTTGACCCTTTACCCCGGACAGAGGGTTTGCACTGTATAACATAACACCCTTATTAAGTTACAATTACAAATGAAAATATGATTGAAAGGATCTTGAGGGATTTTTCTTTCCTTCCCATAAAATAAAATAGAAATCCATTAAACAACTCAATCATAACTTTACCGTTGACCATGTCATAAATTCCAGGACTAATTTGACACATAATAGCTAAAAATATCCTGTATTCTGTCTACATCTAACGAATGGAACTTGTGATCATCAACACAGTAAATATAACAACACGGGATCATGATCCCTTAAGAGACTGTAATATGGTTTTACTAAAATACATAGCACACTGTGCTTGTTATATGCATAGTTACTAAATGGATGTTTGTGAAGATCCTACAGAAAAAATTACAAATAAACCACTTGGTAAAAGAATGTCCAAAACTATCCATAGACAATATTTTGCCAAAGCATAACGCTATTTTCAGATTATTCAATATCGCTTTACAAAAATTTGCTTCCTTTTTTACTTTATAATACTCTGAATTAGCAGTAACTGCCAAAATGTTCATACTAAACTCGAAGATTCACAATGAAAACAAAATCATATATGTATTGTCTTTGTCGAATGCTGGTTTCTAAGGTAAGTCATGACAGAGCCCTTTGATTTTTGCGAGAGCCCTCACTGCCATAATGCATGGCCTGGGGATTCAAAAAGGTAGTGTTGGAGGAGCCTAAGTCGGCCTGTCGACTAGGTCTTCCACCTGAATTCTTGTAAAACATGTCGACAGTTGCATCGACCAGTACATGTTGGGTTGGTCAGTTGAACCGACAAGCATTTATATAACTGTATGTAAAATATATATATAGGTTGGTGAGCCAATTCATAGGGTAACTTGGATCTATTCATATATGTATTTTTCTGCATATCTTACTGAGTAATACAAGGCTTGTGCTTCTCTCCATATCTTGTCTATTACATTTGTATCTGTGTGTTTGCTTTCTCTCCCATCAATCCTTAATCTCTTGCGCTGATATCATTGATCATGCTCGCTATCAACTTATGTATGCATCACTGGCAACGAAACCAATGTTGTAGTCGAGGGGGTTACATTGATGGGAGAGAAAGATCGCTAATTACCTGCAAAATTATGCTAGAAGGAACAAGCTAACGATTGCTTAAGCAAGAGAAAAAATATTTTATGAGACACATGAGAATTTCTTGGAATCCGTGTCACTCGCGTTGAAGAAGCTCATGGATGAAAAGACAAGCCGATGAGAAGGAGCGCAAATTAATCGAAAAGCTGATCAACGAAGGTCATACGAATCTATCTGAATGGCGCGAGAAGATTGTCGGTGAGTTTTGTGAAGAATGTGCGATTGAAGAGTGAGTGTCCGTTGACGATATGCAGAAAAGGTTTTACACCAACCTAATCCAACAGTTTTTGTGTTCTTTGCCGACACTTCTGTTCAAGTTCCTGGTCGACAAAGGCATAGAACATATTGTCGAGACTCGACCCTTGTTGATTCTGCCACTTCCAACCTCAAATTGGGAAGAAAAATAAATACGGAGGGAGAAATTCATACAAGAGCGAGAGTGGGAGTATTTCTTGAACAAATGAAGTTATGTACTTCCCCAGTTTCCTAGAGAACTTCGGGCCGACATTGGGGGGGTATCCAAACATGTTTTGATGGAGTAGATGCATGATAAAGGTCGACAGACGAAAAGGCAACATGACCAGCAGTGAAAGATCCGACATGTTCGACACAAATAGAACAATGAGTCACAAAAGCACTCCAGATATCTAGAAGATTGAACGGGAGAAAAGGAAAAAGAGGCGAGACGAATTAAGGGAGCAGGCAAGCGTGCTCCAGAAAAAATGAAGATTGGGCATCATGATAGATGAGGAAGGAAATCCGCCATAGTCGATTTGAGCTCAAAAATAAAGGGGCGTTGATGAATACCTGTCACCGATGGATGAATACTTGTGGATAGACCATGGTAGTGCTCTCCAAGTAAATATACCCAAGGTAATAACGCCACCTTCTCCGCTGCATCTAACTCAGAGTGCTCGAGTGTAGGATATTGTCGAAGAATATCTAAGACTTCACGCAGGTCAGTCTGGTATTTCGATTCGACAAAGCAATGAAGGTGATGAAGTCGATAGGTTGTTGATTCATCGACCAAAAGAAGGAAACTGGGTCACTTTTTAGCCTGATTTTTCCAATATAAGTTTCCATCTACTCTATTCAGATCATGCAGAAGCACCCCGCTGCCACTACAAACATTGAGTGAATCATTGAGTTCTTCGGAAAACCCGAGGAGAAGAGAAATCTCAATTGAGCAAAATTTCACCTGGATTTCGACAGAAGAAGTCGAAGAATGCTGAGTTCTGAGACCCAATGAAGCGATCGAATTTCCAGAAACTGGAAGTGAAGGTGAAGAACCTGCTCTCAATACACATTTAGAAATAGTACCTGTTGAGTTTATCTAAGTAAGTAATTATGTCACTGGAAATAATCCACCGACTCCACCTGTCATCTTAGAGGTTCATGTAATAGAAGACATATTGCATACCACAACACAACTTCTGTTCTACGAGGGTTATGAAGATCCTCAAAGACATTGGTTTGTCTGCGAATCAATATGGGAATCCAACGCACTCACGAGTGAAGACTGATAGATGGCGCAATTTACTGGCTCTTAGCGGAAAAGAGCACTCACCTGGTATATGGGATATGTTGACAAAACACCAAATGCGACAAAAGCACAAATAAAGCAGTTTTTCTTATCTTTCTTCAAAACTCCGGATGCAAAGTAACTCGCTGCTGAAAAGTTAAATACCACAATACATAAACCAACTGAAACCGTAAGGGAGTATGATAAGAGATTTAAAGACCTCTTGAGCCACATTGATTATGATATTGAGGAAAAAATCTTGATCCAATGGTTCATAGTTGGACTCTTACAAAAAATTAAAGTGCACGTTCGTTGGAAGAATGTCACCACATATGAAGACACCTTGAAAAAGTCTCTACAAATCGAAATGGATGACGACTACCCTCTGGCACCTGTCAATAGACATATTGAAGAGTGTCTAAACAACATGCAGCAATCCATCCAGAACATCAATCTGGGAGGAGCAGAATTATGGTGTACAAAATGTTCCATTGCAAGACACACGAAAGACTTATGTCATCAAGAGGACCAACGGAAAGATGTTCGACTTGTACATACAAGACGCTTCTGTGATATTTTTCAAGATTACGACTTGCATGCTACAAAAGACTGCCCTTATAACCTGAATAACAATCAGGCTAAGTGGTGCGAAATATGTGAAGTCAATACTCATCCTGCAACATAATGCCATCTGAATCTAAAGAACAAACATAATTACAATGCAGTATACCAGACCAATTTTGTCGACCAAAGAAATGACAGGAACAAAAAGAGTGATAGATATGACCACAATGACCGAAATGATATATATGACCGGAATGATAGAAATGATAGATATCCAAGATATGACAGTCGAAGATATGATCGATGCAATGACAACTACAACTGACGCGGAGGATACGCGGGCCGAGGTCGCGACAATGTTAGTCGAGATTACCAACCTCGGTGACCTGGACAATGTTTCACTTGTCTTAGTGAAGGACATCGCCATGCATATTGTCCTTATAAAGATCGAACAGATCTTAAATTTTGTACAAAATGTGGAGTATGGGATCACTTCTTGGAGGATTGCCCTACTATGCTTGAGAAAATTACAAATAAAAAGAATGTTAACGTCTTATCGTGTGTTCCCAAATGTGATGTGATTAGAACAAAGAATCTACAAATTGTAACAAGACAATGTACTTGAACTGGTCAAGATAATCCCTAAATAATTAAAGTAATAAATAAAGAGGATTATCCAAACGCAAACAAGCAAAAATATTTGTATAAAAATGCATCTGATATATTTCATGAACTAGCAGCACAAGAAGATAATGAGGAAGTTCGACAGGAAGAGATTAATGAATTGGTTAATCTTATAACTAAGGAAGAAGCTGTCAGAAAGTTAATTGACTTGTTGTACAATATCAAAATAAATCTGTTGAGCATAGACAAGCTAAAAAAATATGTTGACTGAACCAAAAAGATAAGAATGATGCCGACCATCTCATCGACCTCGAAATACACAGATACCATGTCTGACAAGTTGTACTAGATTTTGGTTCGCAAGTTAACATCATGACTCATGATACTTGGGAACAATTAGGTTGGCCTCAGCTTCAAGAATCAAGCATCTATTTAAAACTTGTTGATCAAGGTTTGATTGAACCAATTGGTGTGTGGAGAAATGCCAAAACTTCCATAAAAGGAATAGTGACAAAAGTCAACTTCGAAATTATAAATCCAAAAGATTGAGCCAGTTCATTCCCAACCCTAGTTGGTCGACCATGGGGCCGAAAAATGAAAGAATCGATATCTCTCGATAAAGGTCTCATTAAACTCAAAGGAAATGGCCAAAAGGTGATAGTACCTATATTCCCATCTCAAGGAGAACTGTGGTCAGAACCTATGGAAGATGATAATGACATATGAAAGTTGTATCAAATAAACAATAATGAAGATTATATTGATCCCAACATAAGGAGAACTCTACCTTGGAGATCCTGCATCAGTCGGATACAACTCCGACACTGAACTGTATGACTAGAAAATGGAACATTATAAACTTCAAGTGAAAGAATGCTAGACAATTGAAGCCATCTCTAAAAAAAAAATCAAGAAATGCTTCTCTATCTTGACCATTCCAAAGATATTTGACATAAAAATTCGTGAATATCCAACTTTAGCACCATTGAAAAGTGACTCGACACATACTCCTGTGTTGTGATGCAAAGAACGAGAATCTCTGTCAGTACATGTCGAGAAAGTCTCAAAGCATGTCGGAGAACAAGGGAGATTGCAAAGTCTAGTTGGGACATTTACAGGACAAGCTGCAAGATGGTGGAACAGGCATTAGTCAAGACTCCAAACATGGACCACTGCATCAACATATTTCGTTGAAAGGTTTGGAGATAAGAAACTAATGGCTCAGAATGAAATCCTGATTTTCACACAAGGATAGGACCCTGAAGCTCACATCGACAAGTGCGAAAGGGAGTGGAGAAGACTGGACATAAAGATGAAAGAGCATGACCACATCTCTTTCTGAACATGCTCGACGACTTGCCAAATAAATGGTACAAGATGGAAGAAGCAAGAGGAGAGACCTTCATTTGGAAAGAACTAAAAGATAACTTCATCAAATAATTCCAGTTTTCTCCAAAGGATGAGCAGCTAACTGAGGCGAGTAACCAAATCAAAACGTTTCTGCAACCGATGAAAAATGCAGTAACAGTAGAAAAGCAACCACTTGTTCGACAAATCGTTGTCTGCCATAACATTTATTCGAAATAAGTCCAACATTCGACATGATTGCGACTAGAAACAAAGAAAACAGTCAGAAATAGTTTTCAATGGAAATAAGATCATCTAGCCATGTCGAATCCATTCAGAATAGCTTTCAAAGTGGAGACTGCAGAAAAAGAAGACCTCGAAAGATTAACAGAAAAATATTTCCCACCAGCATTGACGCAGATCAAAGAATGGGAAGACCAATCAATGATATCCAAGCACTAGAGTGGATGGATGCGAAAGTCAAAATAAAATTAATTGACATATCCAACGGCGACAGACAGAAAATGGCGAAAATTGGTGATTACTGGAATGAAGAGCAAACAATAGAGATCACTAGCCTCGTTAAATAATTTTAGGATGTATTTGCACGAGATTATAAAGACTTGAAAGGACTTGTACACGAGATGGGTGAAATGAAGATTGATATCAATCCAAACGCCAAGCTAGTAAATAAAATACCATACAAACTTGCACACAAATATAAATACATTGTCAAAAAGGAGATCGACGACATGCTAGCCATAGGAATCATATATCCGATCAATCAATCTAAATGGGCAACCCCGATGGTCGTAAAACCAAAGAAACATGATCCGACATGACTGCGGATATGTGTCGACTTTCGCAAACTTAATAAAGTAACACTCACTAACCCTTTTCCTACTCCTTTTGCTGATGAAATCATTAATGAAGTTGCATGGAATGAGTGCTATTCATTCATGGACGGATTTTCTAGGTACAATCAAGTGCCCATTTCCAAAGAATATCAAAAGTAGACCACGTTTGTGTTTGAGTTCGAATCATTTGCATATAAATTCATGCCATTCAGACTGAAGAATGCACCGGCGGTCTTTTCTAGAATTGTCGTCAAAGCTTTTCAAGAATACATCTACAAAACTATGGTTCTCTATTTTGGTGATTGGACAATCTAATCCATCCTGAAGAATCACTGCAAATGGCTCCGGTTGATGCTAGAAATATGTCGACAAATTCAACTCTCGCTAAACATTAAGAAATGTATTTTCGCAACTCCTATCGGAATATTATTGGGCCATGTCGTGTGCAAGGAAGGCATAAAATTTGACTATGCCAAAATCAAGATTATTATTGACTTGAAGCCACCAGTTAATTCTAAGCAAGTGTGAATCATGTTAGGCCACACAGGATACTATCGAAATTTCATTTGACATTATTCTAACATGATGTATCCCTTCGAGGAATTACTAAAAGAAAATCAAGAATACAAGTGGACCGATGAGTCTAATACATCATTCGACATCCCGAAAAAGAAAACTTGTCGAAGCTCCTATACCGTCTGTTTCCCGAACTGGTCGATCAAGTTCCATGTTCATATCGATGTGTCGAGCATAGTAGTTGGTGAAATTTTAACGCAACCTAGTGATGATGGAATGGACTACCCCAATTCCTTCAGTAGTAGAAATTTGAAGAAAGCATAAAGAAATTATTCCATGACATAAAGAGAGGCATTGGGTATGGTATTTGCATTGCAGAAATACCGACATTATCTATTGGCTAACCCTTTTGTCTTTTATACAGATCATCAATCTCTAAAGTACTTATTCAATAAGCCATTGCACCATGGAAGATTATGTCGCTGGTTACTATTATTCCAGGAATTTGAATTTGAAGTCATAGTTCGACCAGGAATGGCAAATGTCAAACACTACCACTTGTCACGAATCAACACAGGAGAAGAGACGTCAGGAATTAAAGATGATCTACCGGATGCACACTTGTTTAGAATTGAAGCTATCCCCTCGGAACTTTTGAATATTGCACAATTCCTAGAGGATGGACAAGCACTAGAAGGAAATCGAAAAAGAAAAATAAGATTCTCACAATGAAAGTTGCACCTTACACTCTAATCAATGGGTTCCTTTATAAACTTGGCCTTGGCGACATATTACGATGTTGTGTGCTTGAACATGAACGGAAAATTATAATGATGGAGGCACATTATGGACCGACAGGAGGACACTATCACGCTGACATCACTGCAAGAAATATTCTACAATCTAGACTTTGGTGGTCGACAGTGCACAAAGACTATCGAGATTTTGTGACTAAATGTGATAGATGTCAGTGACTGGGTCGACCTCTACCAAGCACATAAATTACCCTTGTTCCTGTAAATCCAAGTTGGACATTTGAAATGTGGAAAATCAACTTTATTGGACCATTCCCAATACTTGGCAGATGAACAGGTGCGAGATACATCATCACTGTAGTTGAGTATGTCACTAAATGGTCAGAGGCAGAACCTGTCGAAACCTACTCAAGCGAGGTAGCTGCAAAATTTATATATGAGAATATTATCACACGGTTCAGATGCCCACTTACATTGGTCAGCGACCAAGGAACTCACTTTGTCTGTAAGCAATTGCCACTCTTACAAAAGAATTTCCAATCAAGCGTAGGTTAAGTACTTCATATCACCCACAGTCAAATGGCATCGTAGAAGCATTTAATAAAACACTTAGCAAAGGCTTAACAAAACTGTGCAACATCGACAAAGATGACTAGGATGACAAGATACATGTCGTCCTATGGGCATATAGAAAAACATATAAAAGAATGACAGGCCAGACTCCTTTCACACTGGTATATGGTCAAGAAGCATTCGTCCCCTTGCACTTTCGACGACAAGTTCCAAGAATTGTTGAATATTTACTCTCTGATGTCGAAGATGCAAGAAAAGAATGCCTTTTTCAACTGTCGAAGCTTGACGAGACCCGACAGATAGCGATACATCACCAAGAAATCCAAAAGAAACAACATAAAGCATGGCACGATAGAGATATCAAGCATAAAAATCTATCAGTTGGTAACCTGGAATTGCTATATAACAGTCGCGTAAAAGTTAAGGAAAAAAAGTTGCACACAAAGTGGATGGGTCCATACATTGTCGAAAAGATCAACACCAATGGCTCAGTCCGACTGAAGATGCTACAAGGAAGTGTGTTCCAGAAACTTGTCAACGACGCATGATTGAAGTGATACAAGGCATGAAAAAAAAATAGTTATAACTACTTTGGGAGAGAAGTATTATAAGCAATTTTTCAAAAGAAAGTCTTATAAACTACATAATGACGAGAGACTGGAAAAATAATTATGGCAAAGGCAATAAACGAAGCTGCACATAAAATATCCCAACACACGACCATCGATATGAAAAACATTGACAAGAAATACCAGGCCGACAAGTACAAGATGAAAACACGAAGCTCGAAAAATTGGAAAAACAGGAAGAATAATGGATGAGCCAAGCCCGACTTAGCCTCTTTAAAGTTGAAAATATCCGACCATATCTTCCAAGACTGCTTTCAACCGTTGATGACAAAATAAACCTTTTTGGTCATGACTTGATTACTATGCAAAATAAATCTACTCAAGACAAAATGAAAAACTTGTCAAGCCTAAGCACATTGACCATAGCCATTTAGAACATGTCGCGCACTTTGGAGGATTTTTAGCATTAGCTCTTTGTCTCTGCCGAGGCCATCATCGAAGTATGTTCCTAAAAGCAAGAAGCTACTAGCTCCAGTCATGCACAACAGTAACATCCACACCTATGTTGCATAGTTAACATCACATCTCCTCATTTCTTTGGGACAAAGAAAGATTTTGTGGTGGGGGATATGTTGGAGGATCCTAAGTCAGCCTGTCGACTAGGTCCTCCACCCGACTTCTTGTAAAACATGTCGATAGTTGCATTGACCAGTACATGTCGGGTCGCTTGGTTGAACCGACAAGCAGTTATATAACTATATGTAAAATATATATATAGGCTGGTGAGCCGATTCATAGGGTAACTTGGATCTGTTCATATATGTATTGTTCTACATATCTTGCTGAGTAATACAAGGCTTGTGCTTCTCTCTATATCTTGTCTATTGCATCTGTATCTATGTGTTTGTTTGCTTATATATAATATGTATCATTGGTAACAATGTAACCCCATCGACTACAACATGTAGTGTGGCATTGGCCATACCCCCTAATTGCATCACCCTTCCATGCATTTACCTCACCATTCTCTCCATCGGAGCAATCCTAAGCATTGCTAATCCGTTCAACACATAGGCCAAGATTAAAACGTAGGGCTGAGGACTCAAAACCTGTAATTATATTTGCATCAACAAATATGATCAACAAGGTCCATGCAACCCAATTGTTGATCATGGTCATTCTCATTGAGGTAAATGCGAAGGAATGCTCAGGGTCGGGCTATATTTCTACTTTAAACCTCCTCTTGCAGTCTACAATTAGCATCCCCCCTTCAATGGACATCAAGAAGGAGGACACTGCCACACTTCTCTACTTGTCAGGGACAACGGGAAAGAGCAAGGGATTCATCTCCATGCATAGAAAACTTGTTGCCATGATGATAGGAGTTCTGAGCAGTGGTGCTGATATAGAGGGAGAGGATAAGATTTTTATTATATCATCTAGTTGTTGCATATTTTCAAAGGCAGTTGCAGTAGGACTTGGAATTGGAAATCCGTGCCAAGTGATGGGACTTGGGAGGACCTAAAGAGAAACTGGGGAGGATCTAGACCAAAACCATTCATCATCCCATTGTTGCATATTGTCAAAGGTGGTTGCATATTGAGCTGCAAATGACCATAACAACCTGAATATACACAAGTTGGAGAACTTTGAGTAACTTTATAGAGGAATGCAATTAAATACGAGCTCTTAACTTACTCGAATCTACCAACATTCGACTTGTTCTGTTTCTTAAAGGTCTATATCAACCGTCTGACTATCATACGATGCATTCTTTTGAGGAATTATTAGGTGGAGTAACTTATCTAAGTTGTTGTTAGAAGATCTAGATCTAGGGGGATAAGTTGTTGCCTTGACTAGCAAACAAGAATGTGAAAAAGTGAAGAAATTCTTTAATTTATGGAAACATCATTTGATTGTAGGAGAAGTAAGGAAATTCTTTAATTTATGAAAACATGATTTGATTGTTTTCACTTTATTTTTATGATTTTTTATTTATTTATTTATAGAGGAAGAAGGATATTGAATTAACTAGGATATAAGGACATGGGAAAGTGGGGAAATTCTTTAATTTGTGGAAACATGATTTGATTGTTGTCAGTTTTTATTTCTATGATTTTTTATACTTACAAAGGAAAATGGGTTTATTGATTTGGCTAGGAAATAAGAATGTGGTAAAATTATTGGAGAGAAAGCTTAAGTGTGAAAATTATTTGAAAAAATATTATTGTAATCAATTCACATTAAAAAAAAAAGATGAAAATAACAAGAACCTAGAAAATAGGTTAGAGAAGTGTACCTGCCTCATATATCAATGAAATTTTAGATGTGTTAATTATTATAATCCATAAATTGTTCTAAAAGCTAGAGGTAGACAATAGCAAAATGCAATAGAAAACATTGTACATTTGTTCATTGGCATTATAGCCGAACATGCTCATCAATTTATCAGAAAAAAGTAGCGACATTGGATCCTAGGATGTGCTTATTGTTGTTGTCTATATTGCAATTTACTATTGCATAGAGCATACTCTTGCCGGGGGGGGGGGGGGGGGGGCGGTTAGTGGTGTGTAGATATAGTTGGAAAAGTTAGCCTTCTCCAATAATAAGTGCTTAAAGCAAGAGGATGCCAAACTTGTAGCCCTCTTTTATGCTAGAGATAGATTTTAAAGGGGGGCATGATGCTAATTGATTTTTCTTTTCCAACATAGCATGTGGGGCAAGCACCATTTCCCTCTAGTTGCTTAGACATCAACACCACAGGACAATAAACTAAGCAAACAAAATGAACTCAATGTTCCATCATAGTCATAAATAAAAAGGATAAGATCAGATCCACTCTCACCCCATGGCATGTGATTCAAGTCATTGCCATAAAAGGGAATTAAAGCTCCTGTTATGAGGGATGATTTGCTTGATTTGCTTTTGACCTCGACATTGAAAATAATGAAGCACTTGAGCATTATGAAAAATATGATATAAAAAATGACTTAACACACAACATTTAAAATATTGAAGCACTTGAGCATCGTGAAAAAATGATATAAAAATAACTTAAGCATTGTGAAAAATATGATAAAAAAATGATTTCAGCATTGTAAAATATATGATATAAAAATGACTTGAAGCACAACATAAGCCAAACAAAAATAATGGGCACGTAATAGAGCTAGGTTTTAAATAATCAAACAACCATTTTTATTGAAGATGTAAGAGTATTATAATATAATAAAGCAACTAAATGAACAACATGATATAAAAGATATTATGGTCAAGAAAAATGATGCTAAGGTCTAATTTATTTGTTAGGGAAATCATTTATATCTAACGCATTATACCAAGATTTAGTATGCTCATAAACATGCAACTCAAAAGTGATTCACTTAAAAAAAATTCATGGTTTCCTACATTGAAAAACATGTATAGAATGCAAACAATGTAACAACACACTCATTGTTTCACTTGCCTTGCATAATGGGCAAGATGCCACCACTCGAATCCAAAACACAAGATATCTTAACTAAGGAATTTGAATACATTTTTACTATATTCATTGATGGTGCACTATTAATTGGTTGTCAAATGCTCTTATTCTCTAGCAAGTAATTAGCTAGAAAGTAATTAGATAGACCATCATGCATTTCAAATCTATCTTAAATCAAATTAACAATAATTGCTTGACAATAAATGATATGGAATATTTGAATGTTTGTTTCCATAGGATTTTGTTGTTTGGCCTAAACTCCCCAGTCTTCTTTCACAAGAAAGATGTTGACTTGCAATAATATAATGCTATCCCTTGTCAAAGAAGAGCCATACATTTTGAATGCATAGAATATAAAATGAAAAATTCTAGAGGACAACATAAATAGCAATATGCACACTTCACTCCCTACCTTGTCTTGAAACAGAATGTTGTTGAGCTAATTGTAGGAAATTATGACACCCAATATGGCCGCATCGATGGGGAATATGGGATATTTAAGAATTACATGCATGGTGTTAACTATATTGTTTGGACAGAGAAAATGGACCCAACAACTGGAACATGTAATGCCAATCAATGGAGCACGCATTCAACGAGGGAGTGTTTTCCCATTGAACCCCAATAACTAAAGTTTCAATAAAATTGCCTAGGAAAACAAGTTCAAGCTCTATCCACCAACAATTCCTAGTGTAACTCACATGTGAATGAATTGTCCATTTATCACAAGGCCTTACAATGCATGGATTTACTTTTAAGTTAAAAGGAATTAGAAAACAAACTGATTTTTTCACAAGACTAGTATGTAAAGGAGATTTACTTGCTTTATTTTGTGAATATATTGAACAAAGCAAATTTTGTTGTGAAGCCACCAGACAAGCCCAACTGAATCGACATCGCACATCAACTAACCCGGTTTGATCTTATTAAAGAATGAACGAGCTTTCTGCCTACACACCATAGTTTCCTGAAGGAGTACCAAATCCGGACAGATAATTTGAAGATCCGCTTAAGGGCCAATTGTTTGAGAAGGCCCCCCACACCCCGGATGTTTAAGGAAAAACAAATCATTTACGACCCCTGGAAAGGGCTTTAATGCCTCTAAGCGCCCTAGAATCAGGAGATAGGAGAAGACCCTCAGAACTCTGCAAGTCAGCTCCCGAGGGTAATACATTTTTACTCTTTCGTGCATTGCAGGTCTTCAACGGGTAAACCATGTGAAGTAAGCAATTAATTCACCATACAGAAACCAAACCATGTGAACTAAGATCTTTAAATTTAATCCATGGTAGGTGAAGATGAAAGAACTCATATAAAGGCATGCCACTAATTAATTTACCTGACATAACCCATGTCAAGTAAGCAATTAATTCACCTGACATAAACCATGTGAAGTAAGATCTCATAAGGCATGCCACCAATTAAGTTACCTAACGTAAACCATGTGAAGCAAGAGCTCATAGGGTCGAGACCCAAGAGCATGCTCCTAAGTAAACACAGTACCTCAAAATTTAAAAGTTTGAATTGATTCCTTTACATAAACCATGTGGAGGAAAAAATTAACGCCACCCATGCCTCAAAATACAATCGCTATCACATTAGTTATTCGACTCTCTGTACGTGAACACTGCTGCATTAATAGTGCGACGTTGATTTCAAAATCATGCCATCACACATAGCTATACGAGTTGTCGCAAATATAACATCTATGGGTTTGGGTTTTCTTCTTTCGAGATTCTTTATCCAACTAGGCAAGTTGTTTTGATAAATCCAGTCTTCTTTCTCAAGTTGTATTTGTTTTCATCCAGCTGTCCAAAACCCCACCACAGCGAAAAACAACGTTACAATTGGCATGAATGTAAGAGAATATATATATATATATATATATATATATATATATATATATATATTGATATAGTCATTAATATTGATATTAAAGTACATTACAATTTAATAGAGTGGAATGAATTTTATTATATAGGATGGTTTGTTATTAAATATTTTCATTAGTCTTAAGTCATGGTTTTATTAGTATTACTTTGGAGAAAGTTATTTTTATATTGAAAGGTATTTTTTCTAGCCAATTTGACAAAAAAATGGCATAATTAGTTTTACTATAGTTCAAGTTCTATGCATAGTGGAATGATACTCTTTGGGATTTTTCCAATTCTATTTTAACTTGGATCACTGAAAATTAAATCAAAATTTTAAATATAACTTCTTGTATGGTTGAATTACTAAAACATAAGTTAGATTTAAAATTTGGATTGAATTGTCAAAGGTTAGAGGTTATAGATGATAGAGGTTATGTTAGGGGTGTTGGAGGTTAAATCTAACTTCTTGTATGGATCTTGGTGTTAGAGGTTATGCAACTCACATGCCTATGACTTTATGGTTGATTTGTAATCAACATATTGTCATACTTTCACCTTAAAAACGTATGGCCATTTTCCATCTATTTGTCCTATCAACATTTCTTTGCACCACTTGGGGCAATTGCTAGTTTTATGTTTGTGAAAATTTGAGTCTATATGAATTCTTTGGTTATTTGGGTTAGATGTGTTTATTAAAAACTATAGAGTGAAACGATGCAAATTTTGTTACTGTATTAAAGAATTCAATTACCTTGCTTTTAATATGCAATGAAATTTTGATGTATTATTATGTTTTCAAATGAAACCGAATAGTTTATTTTAACATGTCAACATTGATATCATAGCCCTTTGAAGTGAAATAGGACACTACCCTTCAAATTTAATCCGTGGCAGGTGAAGATGAAAGAGCTCATATAAAGGCATGCCACCAATTAATTTACCTAATATAAACCATGTGAAGTAAGCAATTAATTCACGAGACAGAAACCATGTGAAGTAAGAGCTTCAAATTTAATCCATGGCATGTGAAGATGAAAGAGCTCATATAAAGGCATGCCATCAATTAATTTACCTGACATAAACCATGTGAAGTAAGCAATTAATTCACCTGACATAAACCATGTGAAGTGAGATCTCATAAGGCATGCTGCCAATTAAGTTACCTGATATAAAACCATGTGAAGTAAGAGCTCATAGGGCCACGGCCCACAAACAGGGGCGAACAATATTTAGCCTACTACAGGCCATTTAATGCAGCTGCAGCAAGCCTGTTGATAGTTGTATTTCAAGCAGTTTGAGATCTAACGGTCAACAGACCTGTTGCAGCGGCATTAAATGGCCTACTACAGCTGCATGAAATAGCCTACAGCAAGCTGAATATTGTTGACAAGCACGCTCTTAGGTAAACACAGTACTTCAAAATTTAAAAGTTTGAATTGATTTCCTCTACATAAACCATGTGGAGGAACAAATTAAGGCCACCCGTGCCTCAAAATACAATCGCTATCACATTAGTTCTGTACGTGAACACTGCTGCATTATTAGTGGGAGGTTGATTCCAAAATCATGCCATCACACACAGCTATACGAGTTGTCACAAATATAACAGCTATGGGTTTGGGTTTTCGTCTTTCTAGATTCTTTCTCCAACTAGGCAAGCTGTTTTGATAAATCCAGTCTTCTTTCTCAAGTTGTATTTGTTTTCATCCATCTGTCCAAAACCCCACCACGTTAAAGTCGTTCAAGGATTAAATTCTTGTCCCCATTCCGTATTCCCACTTTAAGCACTCTGACGACAGACAGATTTGACATTGGAAAACAACTGCATTCATTGGCATTGATGGAGTCCTCACCAACAAAGATCCATGACGGTGAGATCACGGGGTTAAATTTGACAGGTCCAAAAGATCCACGACGGTGGGATCACGGGATTAAATTTGATGGATCCGTCATTTTCTCCCTTCAATGACGGTGGGGTCATGGGGTTAAATTTGATGGAGTCCACACCAATAAAGATCCATGACAGTGGGGATCACAGGGTTAAATTTGACGGATCCGTCATTTTCTCCCTTCAATTACATAACATAAATTATATATATGTTTTCTAATTACATAACATAATTTTTTCTCAATTACTACTATTTATTTATCCCTTCAATTTCATAACATAAATTATATATATGTTTTCTAATTACATAACATAATTTTTTCTCAATTACTACTATTTATTTCTCACATCAAGAGGGATGGAGGAACATCCAAACTTTTTTACATCCAACGAGGATGGAGGAACATCCAAACTTTTTTACATAAATATATTTATGGTTTATCCATTCATAGAAAAAGAGTCAATTTGTTTGTTTTAATTGATTATTTGTTGTAATTTTTAACTTTAATCTATGATCGACCCATTGAATCCAAACATGAATTCATAACTAAGGAACACAAACTTCCAATTGTCATGGATACGGATGCACTTTCTTTTCCACTAGGAAGATACTTACATTGAGGCGTGAATAAGGTTATGGCTGAATGTAAAAAGCATAAGATTTTATTATGTACATGGATTTGGTTTGTCTTAAATGCCCAAGTGGATTTCATTGTCCCCCTTTGATTCCCAATGAATATGCATGGAACTTGTTTACATATACATGGAGACTGGGAGAGAGACATTGAGAGGTAGAACCTTAACCCTTAAACCTTACACAAAATAATATGTAGACAACTCGAAATATCTAATTTGCTAGGCAATGTTTAAGGCTTAAGATTTATGGTTAGCTATTTATCAAAACTCATTCCCTTACTTCTACATCCAAATAATTAAATACATTCTAAAATGCCCATATGTGTCCCTCGCCTCTACATACAAACAATTAAATACACTCTAAAAGTCCCAAAAGAATGTCTCAAGATAGACTATGTAACTTGTGAGAACTTAATCATTTACTCAAAATGTTTGGTCATTTATTAATAAAATGTTTTGGAGAATGCTAGCACTAAAAGTTTTTAGCAACAATAAGTTTGTTTGTTTTCCCAATGCTATGGAACAACTTTCAAATACTTTTTTTGCTAATGATTCGTCCGTTAACATGTTCATAGGATTTTTTCTCTTAATTTCATGAACCACCATACTAAGAAATAGAGAACTAATCATTATTATTATTATTCTAAACCATGACAAGAGTGATCATGATTAAATATTGCAAGATAATAAACAATTATATCTTTTTATTTCATGAAATAGTGAACATAACAACTCCACAAATAATTAAGATACCAACATTGCACAAGAGATTAATGGCTATAAACATTATTCAGAGATTAACATACCTAGTACTATGCCTTTAGTTTCTTTGTAACCCACACATTGAGATGATTTCATTCAAAAGCTATGGTTACAACAACTACTTGTATAGTGACCCTACCCCTACTTATGTTTGTGGGGGCAGGCAATGCTTATCTCTTTCTCTCCACTAATAGAGGCCTTTGTCAAATCCTCCTCCAAATAGGATGTTCAAACTCACAACTTATACTTCCCATCTGCCTTGTTTCAAATTGAATATATCAACTTGTATATACTACCCACTCCCTTGATACTATCAAATTTCATTAATCAGTACCAATACCCATCTTTAGTGCCCCAATCTTATTTACTATCTTTAATAATTTTAGGTTGTTTAATATCTTTAATATTTTTATTTATGTGTGTATGCATACTCACAAGTTTTGAAAATTATTTAAAAGTCAATAATGGCATAATGGCATGGTATTTTAAAATTTGATTGTATTTGATAGTTAATTATGAAAAAGGATAAATAACAATCAAATTTAACCTCGGGTGGGATGAAATGTGTGCCTCACCCTCACCTCCTTCCTCCCATGAATTATTTCCTATAAATCTATTCGACAAAGAAAGCATATGGCAAGCTCACAGCATTGCATTTTAGGCTCTGAGTTGGTATTATTATCATTGGTCTTATTTTCCTTGTTTTGATCACTTGAAGATGGCAGTCGATGGTTTTCCCCAATACGTAGCTTTAAAGGAGATAACGACAAGTATTTAGGCTTCTACCTAAACAATAAATACCAGAGGTAGGCCTCCAAATTGACATTCCGTGGATTGTTTTTTCTGTCTAAAGACATATTTGACACAAGGTTAAAATTTTGGTACGTCAAATGTGACATGATTACAAACTATTAGACCGTTAATTTGGCATTCAACGAATTAGATAACCCATCATAAATTTTTATAGGTGTAATAAGTTAGTAACTAATGTAGAGGTGGCAACAATTCTTATTTTAGAGTCTCCACTCTAGAATTAATTATATTAAGGGAGTAAGTTTACTTGAAGTGTGTGACAACTAATTACATATGGATTCAACATCAGTAAATTCATGGGAAATTATAGTGAGATTTTCCCTTTTTATTTGAAACCTCTCTCTCATTTTTCTCACAATCACTCTCATTAACCCTTTTTTATCTTAAACTTCTTTGCCATTCTCCCCACTATATTCATCTTGAGCATTTCCAAAAATGAACTTTTTGATGTAGGACCCAAAATTATAAGAGTAAAGGCTATGAGAGTGAGTATATGTAGGACACTCACACAAAATTGTATGGTTAAACTTTAGAAAAGAGATTGACACTTATGAATTTGCACAAAACGTAAAATGAAGGGCATGAAAAACATAAGACCATCATCAAATTTCCATTTGACGAGTGGGTGGGATGTGAAATTCCAGGCCTGACCACAAGTTTTTGAAATTCAGGTATGACAATTTGATCAATCCTTACATAAAGAAAAAAGTGGTGAGTGATCCTACCAATGAAAGTTACGCGGATATAAAATGATGCTACAACAACACATTTTGTGTAATATCCTATGAACTGGTTGCAAGGATATTATCTTGACTTCAAAGATTCAAAGTTCATAAATTAACACATGCAAAAACTAGTTAACAAAACTAGTTGTAGGAAAACTAGTCTTGGGAACTGGTAGATCCCCCCAGGGTTTGGTATTTGAATTCTTTAGGGTATGCAAAATCTGAAAGTGAATGTGCAGTAGGAAGGGTATCAGATTCAAGGAAAGCTTCAGATTCCTATGCAAAATGAGATTGTATATCTTTGAAGCTTCCCTTGAATGTGCAGCAACAAGGATATCAGATTCAAGGAAAGCTTCAGAGTCCTAGATAGTATATCTCCATTTCCATCCCAAAGATGGGTTAAACCTAGCTTAGTCACCCTATCAAACGATCTCTTAAAATTACCAATATCAGAATCAAGTATCTGCATACTGATCTCTGATCTCTTCATCCAGAATTTTTTTAATATCATTTGTTTTGCTACCTTTATGATTGTAGTTCTAGTTGGTATTTGCAATCATTGCAATTCAGTATTGCTCATGCCATTTAAATAATCTATGACTTGTTTGGTTGTTCTTGGTCATTTCCCTAAAAACAAGAAACAGTTGCAATTCATCTCCAAGGATTCTGCCAGAAAACAAGAATTAGTTGCAATTCACATCAGCGGTTGAGACAAGAGACTCGTTCCTCTATGAGGACCGTATAGTCATCATAGTTTAGAGCTTTGAGGAGGAACCATACAAGCTACCAAATTTTTTGAATCCAAGGATTTTTTCCATGGAGTATGTGAGGAAAAGATGTGCTTCAGATGAGCTTCATTTTAGACATTTAAGGAAGCACATATCTTTCTTGTTACCAAAGGAAATACGACCTCTCATCATACGGGGGTTGAATGCCTCTCAATACGGTGAGGGATATTTGAGTGAGTTTAATCTTTAGAAGGATGAAAAGGAAGCATATGACCCACATCAAATTGTCTCAAAGCAGAGGCTGTAGAATAAAAATTCAGTTTACATATGTGAAGCCATACCACTTTGGGTAAAGATAGCCAATAACGAGACCTGGGAAGAGGTCCAAGAAGCTTTGAAAATATTTGAGGAACATGAAAAAGAAACGCAATTGATAGGATAGAAAAGGGAAGCTAAGGAAGCTCAAAGAATAGATATTGATGAAGTTGAGCAGGGAAAAGACCCAAAGAGGGATAGAACAGAGGTTGAGGGAAATGAACAATCATTGGTATAGGTATCAATTTCGGTTGAA
Organism: Larix kaempferi; assembly: GCA_027924585.1. NCBI lineage: Eukaryota > Viridiplantae > Streptophyta > Pinopsida > Pinales > Pinaceae > Larix > Larix kaempferi. The sequence continues at coordinate 22,384,560 of BSBM01000106.1, forward strand.
ATCCCAAGAGAAATCACTGAATTAGTAGAAAAACCAATACTCCTAATGGGAACTCCAATTAAATATACCATCTATCCATCTATAGAGTTCACAATCTCTCATAAGATGCAAGGACCATCCTCTATAGAGGTTGTTCTCGTGAAAAAAGATCTCCGGTCTAGTTACATGAAATTGAGTGATTGGAGGGCTGAAGAGCATACCGTCAACTTCAAAGAATTTGGTTAGTTGGAAAAACTAGACTTCTATAAACATGCCGGTGACATGATATGTACATAAATATTGAAATTAGAAAAGGAAGAGAAGAAGCTCAGGTTAGCCCTAGAGAAATTTGAGAAGTTGTATAAAATGGAGAAATGGACAACCAGGGCTAAGCAAATCACTATAAATTCATCGAAAGAAAAGTTAGTGGCATTATCAATTGACCCATCAAATGGGTCCCAAATCAAATCACTCATTGAAAAGAAGGATAATGAGATAGCCACTTTAAAGAAAAAATTGAAAATGCCTACAATAGATCTAGTTCAAACTGAAGAGCTGAAGTAGGTTCATGCAGAGAAAGAACAAATCTGTATTATGCTAATATGATAGAATACTAGAAATTGTCTGAAGAAAGAAGGAAGGAGATTGATGACCTACATTGTCAGATAACCAACCTGGAATTAGAAAGTACTAAAATATCCACTAGAGAAGATGTTGGAGCACCAACCCCTGCAATCCCTACATAGGATCAGTCGACACCAACAAATGCAGCAGAATCAATAGATGAGCATCCAACTATCCCTCCAGAAGCCATAGACATAAATGTTATGGAGGAAGATCAAGAAAATTAGAGGTCAAGTGCTCATCCCATTCAAGAGGAAAATGACCAAGTGGCAAGCTCGAAGAGGTTGAAAGGAGGTAGAGATAAAATATAGAAGGATATTAGAATTAGAGAATGAGGTCAATAAAAAGGAGAATGAAATGATATATTTGGAGAAAGAGATGGGGGAATTAAAGAGTCAAATAACCTCATTGCAAATGAATGTTCAAGGAGAGCAATTTTTAAAGAGAATAACACAAAATGTTTGGGAGAGGAATACTGAATAGTTCGTGCATAAATCATATTATTTTGAAGTCATTCATGATGAATTAGAGATGGCAACAACAACCAATGCAAAAGTAAAATCAACGTAAAACAACTGGGAAACATGCCCGACAAATAAGCAAATGAGGTAATAGATCATTTGAAATGCAGAACCTAAAGGCATTTGGCTGGGAAGGGAATTGATAACAAAACACAAATCATCAAGATAGATAGATCTATGATAATGAAGCAAACATATGTGCTTAGGATGAAATACAACATTAAGTAGTTGAAAGATGAAATAAGCAGCTTCAAAGCCTTATTTAGGGATGTGTTAAGTCTTATAATGCCTTCCCCATGGGATGGTAATTTAGAATATTATCCTAAATATACCTATAAAGAACATCTAGATCAGAAAAGGGAAGAGGTACCCCCATAAAATTTGGAAGGAGAAATTGATGGGGAATAAGAAATAGATACACTCAAAAGCTATTTTGAAATTAGGGTTGGACTAAAAAATATTGCCAAGATATTAGGACCAATCTCTTATGAAAAGAAAACAAATGAAGAAATCTCTTTGGAATCCATGAAGTCTCACAAGAAACCATTGGGAAAGGAATGGAAGATGGTAATACAGTACCAAAAACATGTATTTCCACCTAGGACATGAACAGTGAAACCTTCAGGCTAATCCTCAAGTCAACAATCTAGTCAAGCAGTAGGCCAATCATCAACACAGGTGCCAGGGCATTTTGTTAGTCAACCAACACCAATTTATTTAGTACCACCTTTAAGACCAACCAATGTACAATGATGTATCAAATGAATCAGGCATGTATTCCTCAAGTAAGGCCAATGGGGTAGTCTCTTAATCATCCAAATATTTACATGACAGGGAAAAAGAAGACTCCGAGAAAAATAAATTGAAGATGCTGAGTTTGACGAGGAATTTTGAAAGGAAGATGTAAAACTCAAATTTGTAAAAAGTAAATCAAATCTTTTTACAATTCAGTTAGAATGAAAACAATGAATAACAAAAGTACATTTTTTTTTTTGCTTGAAAAAAAAAGTTATCTTCTTCCATTTGGTATGTAGTGGAAATGGAGATGTATTTTTCCTCTTTATCCAACTAACAATTATTAATAGTTACGAGGGAAATGGAGTTGTTATAATTCTCAAACTAATGTCAGTAAATTATCTTAATCTACCATGCATGTATGTCATCATCTAAGTGTGCATTGTTTTCTAGTTTTAAAGGTTATAATTTTTAAAGAAACATTGTCAAGATCATATCTAAGAGGGGATGAAGAGTTGTGTTAGTACATAGTTTTTACAAAAAGGTTTGAGGGATGAAAATGGCCTAAATTAAGAGTCTGGGCAGTGAAATTAGAGGAAAAAAAATTATCCCTCTAGTGTACTAAGGACCAAGATCTAGGAACCAAGTGCTTAGAAGGAAGAAACAGAACACCGTCAATAAAATCCATGATCAATGATTATAAGTGACATTGCTCTCAAGAGATACATGGAATATTAAGATGGGCCCAATCTAATCTGACAAAGGAGCACCAGGTCTACAGATGACATTAATAACTCCTCCTAAATTTGTACACAGATTATGATGGGGTATGTGCTAATCAAGGGAGAGGAGCGTTAGATCTATGACCGATATTCATAGCTCCTCGATGAGTTGCATGAGATTTAATTGCACTCATCGAGGCCTTAGATATGACAAAAGAGTACAGATGGCGCTTTGTGATTGACAATTCCTTGACAGAAATTTTGCTAAAATCACCTAGCCCATTGGGAGTTGTGGTTTTCCAAAACCAAGCCAGTATCCAATAAAACCACTGTTTGACCAAAGGACCAGATCGATGACATGTCAACCCACTCAAAGCCCAACACATTTCCATTGAAGATGTTCCCAGTTTTGAACCTAACACAATATAAACGTTAACCAAAACGCCCCCAACCCACCAGAATCTGATAGAGTAATTCTCATTAGAATCGCAATTTGGAGTGCTCAAAATCACAATTTCAATGATCTGGGTAGTTTTGCAATTGTGCATTTAGTCTAGGACAGACAACTATGGTTGCTGAAATTGCAAAATTGCAAAAATAACAATTTCCAGGAACAATTTTGACTAGTTTTTATAAAAAAATTCACCAGAAAAGCAGGGCGTTTTAGTTGTCTTTTATCCTACTTGATCCCAAATGACCTCATTTATTTTGGGATCCATTCTTTTCCTACCATTCATTTGAAAGAAGCAAAGCAAACTTGGAGTAGCCCGTCGGTTCAGAACAACCTCTACAACAAAACCACAAGAGCCTCCTGCCCACTAGGTATTTCAAACATCATTTCCTAACCTGATCAATTGCTTAATTAGAGGTACAGAATTAAACTCTAACGCATATCAATTGAATCCAATGATAATTTTGGTACATAACCAATCAAAACTGCTTCTCAATTAACCATACCATGGCTCGATCCTCTAAGAAAAAAGTTACCCAAGACCCTGTTTGCAAGTGACGAGCATATCCTTGATAATCATGCTAATGTCTTCGATACCATCATGACCAGATATGAACTATTGTCAACCCTACAAGAAGACAAGATCTTAGAAAGAGTAAACCAGGATCCTTTTCATCTATGGGACTCAAACCTTGCTCAATTTGTGTGTCCTAGGTTAGTATATTTCCCAGAATTCACCACTTAGTGTTCTATGCAGTATTCCCCAATAAAACATGCCATCATGTCTTCAGATCTAACCACTATCCTATGTCGCATAGACGTTCCAAACATGCACAAAATGTTTGGAGTTCTTGAATTCCACAAAATGCAATCGGTAAATGAAATGGCCTTATCTCAATCATACAAAGTCTCAGTCCATCCAACCGAAAATTGTTCTTAAGAAACATTTGGAAAAGGGGATTGCCATCCTTGATGTCTCTCGACCTTATGACTCAATAGTATTCTCTAATTTTTCTAGAAGAGCTCTATCCCTGATATACATAATTTTTTGCTATGAAAATGACAAGAAAATCGATGAGGTAACCCTAGGCTTCTTATTGATTTTGACTCCCATGTCCACCCATACTTATCCCAAGTATGACCTTTGTAGCTACTTGATCCAAATTATCCAAGAAAAATTAGAAGAGTTCCCTATTATAGCTCTTTTTAGATACCCATGCTACCTATTCTATATGTTTTTGTTCCAAAACTTTGAACATTTCAAGTGCTTGGATCTGAAGATGGTAGATGAAAGTGGAAATCCCTTCCCAGACTTCAAGTGGAGTGATTTGTTTTTAAGGAAATCTGATAATTCCAACTATACATAGTTCACAAACAAATTTATGAAGATATCATATGCTATTCTAAATGTTGCTCCTCCTCCAAGGATGTTTCCTAATCATAAAAAACTACTAAAATTCACATCTGAGACCCGAACATGGGACTGGTTTCGTTTTTAGGAATACACTATGATAAGGGTCTATGGATTTGAAGAGGAACCCTATCAATTACCCACTTTCCTCACCCCTAGGAGCTCTTCCATGCAATATGCTATGTAAATATTCAAGGTGGATGAAAGGCACTTTAGACACTATAGACATCACAGAACCTTCAATGTGCCTCAAGAGATAGGGCCATTTTAGTTGAAGGGACTAAAAGTAGCTAAGTACCTAGAGGATTACTTAGTCCAACTAAACTTGAGGAAGGAAGAATATTTTTCCTATGATACCCATGGGACTATATCCAAGCAAAGAGTGGACAACAAGAACTTTCATATGACACAATCACAATGCTATACTGGAAAAACATTTCAAATCTAGAAACTTGGGAAGAGGTCATAGAAGTACATAAGTGCTTGGAGAAGGAAAAGGAGAAGGAACAATAGGTTGGCTAAAAGAGAGGTGTAGAAGAGATGTCTACAGACATGGAAATAGATTAGGGTGAATAAGTTCAATCCTGAAAGAGGGAAAGAATAGGGGAATCAAAATTTGAAGATGACCGGGAGATAAAACTGCCACAAGAAATACTAGACATGATACCACCCTATCCTTGCAAAGGGGTAGGGTCAATAGTTACTTTTGCTCACTACCCTTCTCTGAGATTTATAGAACCAATGATTCTACAAGAAGAACCCTTTGAATCTCCATCAACATGCTTGCTTCCAGTATATATAGATATGCAAAATAAATATCAAAACTTAAAAGAGAGAAACGGGAATTTGGAAGATGAATCCAGGCAGCAGATAGGGGTCTCAGGAAAGAGGTTGATTATAATTGCAGACAACAAGAATGACATATTGAGATGGTCAATACTATAGCCCATAATTCCAAGTCCTACCAGTTTAAATGATTTCAGAACTGATGAATATTAAATTGACTTTAGTAAAATTGAAAATATGGATAAAGTATACTTCTATAAGAAAGCATGTGGGATGATATGCCAAGAAGTGGGAAAATCGGGGAAGATAGAAAGAAAAAGGACGCAAAATATCAAGATATTTGAAGAGCTTTTGAAAGAGGAGAAAGTATCATTTAAAGCTAAACAAGTGACCATCAAGAGTCTAGAAGAAAAGGTGATGGCATTAAGTGCCAATCCTGGTGATAGTTCTCATGCTGCAGCTTTCCTTAAGGAGAAAGACAATGAAATACAAATATTGAAAAGACAGTTAAAAATTCCAACCGTGGATCCAGCTCAGACTCTAGATTTAAGACAAGCACAGGTGGAAAACGAAAATATATATGCCAACATGCTACAGTTTAAAAAATTGGCTAAGGATAGAGGAGATGAGATAGATGAGCTTAAAATGCAGATTTCCTTATAGAAACTGCAAAAGACTACTATAACATCACAACAAGATATTCAGGATCCATCTTCTATTGCTCAAAGGACATAACAACCAAGTGAAACAACAGGGCCTAGGAGCAAGATGCTCAGGTAGAAATGGTGGATGTCGATAGTATGGAAGAATACCCCCAAAGCTAGCAAAAAAAAAAGGAGATGACTGATAAAGATGACAAGATCACAGAATTAGAAGCTCAGTTGACCCAAAAAGATGAAAGGATAGTTGAACTGGAAGGGGACATATAAAAGCAAGAAGATGAAATCCATGAACTAAGAAATAAAATAGATGATCTTAAGAGTCAAGTAGACAGTTTAGAGCTTGATGTAGAATCAAAATCCCTGATCAGAAGGACTAATATATTCCCGTGAGACAAAATAACTCAGTTGATAGAAAATAAATGGGGCAAATTGAAGAACTTGGCACCTTCAAATCCATAAAAGAGGAGACAAAGAGGGTAGAAAAAAAGCTAGGGAAAATGCCAAGAAAAACATAACAAGTCATATATTATTTAAATGGAATGAGTGATATTTAATTGCAACGATTGTAGATACCAAGAAGAATTGCAATCATAAATGTATAAAAACAAATGATGTTCAAAAAAGTCCTGATGAAGAGATCATAGATTAGTATGCAGATGCTTGATTCTGATATTGGCAATTATAAGAGATTGTTTGACAGGGTGACTAAGCTAGGTTTACCCCATCCTTGGGATGGAAATGGAGATATACTATATAGAGATGCATTCATAAAGAACTTGGAGTAGAGAAGGAATGAGATACCTTCAATAGAGCAGCTAGAAGGGGTTATCTCAAGAGAACAAGTTATTGAAAGACTGAAACCTCAATTTTAGATATGGATAAATTTGAAGAGAATAGTCAAAGAGCAAGATATTGAATCCTACACTAAAAATACATATGCATAACTTTCACTAGATGCTTTGAAACCTCACAGGATGAAAATAGGAAGAGAATGGAAGATAGTGGCACAATATGCACCTTCAACAACACCATCAAAGCAATAGACTCTGGGACAAACTTCTAGCACAACAGGTGCCTCTTCAAGTAGTCAGCAATACTCAAGTTAGGCATAAGGAACCATGGGTTACCCTACCCCTTTGGCATTTATACCACCAGCTGGACAAGCAAATATTCCTACTATGCCAAAAATGTAGCCACCAAGGGAAACAACTAGACAACCATTTGTTCCAACACAAGTAAGAAGAAGAGTCGGGGACAAGCATTATGAAAAGTTAAATGTAAAATCATTTTTGTAAAAAAATAATAAGTCAAAAGACTGTTAATATTTCTTGCTACGGGTCAAATAAAGTCTAACTAATTTTAGTTAGTTTGAAAGGTTATATAATGTAATCCAAGCCATGAAATAAAGGCTTGCAATTTTAGAATAGAGATGCTCCCTCTATGGTTGTGAAGTCGATGAATTGTTTTCCTTGTAATATTTTCTTTGGATGAGATTAAAGATACAAAAGTTTACAGAGAAGTTATTCCTCTATTAGTAGCTATGTTGTTATATCACTTATGTATGTATGTAAGATCCCACAAACAATGAAGCATTTTCTTTTCAAATCATAATACCATTGAATAGAAATCTAGATCTATGGTCATAACTAATCACAACTGCATAGTCATTTGCCATTATTTTGTTCAAGCATTACAACTCTCAAATTCCATGAACACTTTTATTATCAATGAGTGTGAAATTTGATGATAAACTCATAATGCCTGGCAATGTCAATTGAATGTCCTATGATTGGAGGGAGAGGAGCTTCACAAGTCTTCTCTTTGAAATATCCAAACCTTAGCCACATTAATATATATGACTAAATATTTTAAAATTTTATTTGAATTGAATATGAATAGCGATTTCACTTAGAGCTAATTTTTCTTTCAATTTTATAGCAATTTCATTTGGAACTATAACTCAACTTAAAAAATACATCTATCCCACCCAAACTGAATTTCAAATAATTGAAGCGAACTCATAGTCCCTAATAATTTTCTCTTCCTTCAACATCATTCAAAATAAACAAACTCCTTTGACATTTTAACAAAAGAAAAAGTGAATTAATCTTTGCCGTAAAAAAATGGATTAAAAATATTAAGTACTAAAAACCATCAATTTTAAGCTTACAATTCAATCCATTATTAATGCTCTTTAAATTTTGTATACCATATCCATGTAGATTACATTTTCTTAAACATAGTTTATTCTCACCAAACATAGGTCCTTACCATTTACAAATTTGGTGAAGATCAACTATTTTTATAACAAACGATTGGGAGATATTTATTTTCCACGAACATGCACCAAATATCAATTTAGTTCAAACAAGCGAGCTCCATAAAAAAAATGCTAGATGATCAAAAGAATTGTTTTCAATGTTAAAAAACATATGGATATTTAAAATATCAATTTAGTTCAAATGAGTGAGCTCCATTAAAGAAATACTAGAAGATGGAAAGAATTGATTTCAATGTTAAAAAACATAAGGATATTTTTGCAATTCAAATGCTATGAGTAATGAGCAAGCTGAAAAAAATAGAAAAAAAAGGATTTTAAATCCTATGAGCAGTGAGCAAACTGAAAAAAACATAAATGGAGGAAATAGTTTTTGAAAAATGAGACCAGAAATGAGACGTTTCTTAGGAAATGGTTTCTTGACTCGAGAAATGAGAACTTCCGTATAAAATGATGTTATTCGTCCCGTTCTCGTTTCTTTTCCACTTTCAAAACAAAACATAGGTCCCATTCCATTTCTAGTAACAGATGGAATCATGTGAACCTCTTATGACGTAGAGGTTCCAGAAACTATAAGCTAGTTTACAAGCATAAATATGCTAATATGGAGAAAGAAGCATGCATAAAAGAACACATACATAAAAGAACACATACAACCAAATAGTGCAAACTAATCATGTAATAGTTTCATTATATTCATTCGATAAATTACATAAGGGATACATCCAAACCAGATAGTGAGATAAATCAGTAGAATTGTCTTTCATCCCAATTATACAAAATGAATGGAAGGCCCTTTTCAAAATAGGTCAGTCTGATACTATCCTTCCTTACTTCCATTATTCTACTGTCTCTCTAGAAGTACAACCCTTACAAAATACCTTCCTATAAAAAATGAGCAGAAGGGTCTTTACAAAATAGGACATAGTCCTCCCCTTATATTCTTATATTGTCCGCAGAAAAATAGAACTAGCAGGCAAGGAAAACTAACAGAAAATGAAAAACTAAAAATGACCCTAAAAATAAACACAAGATAGTTTGGTGGGTGTTTCTTCTATTGTCTCTCTAGAAGTACAACCCTTACAAAATACCTTCCTATACAAAATGAGCAGAAGGTTCTTTACAAAATAGGACATAGTCCTCCCCTTATATTCTTATATTATCCGCAAAAAACTAGAACTAGCAGGAAAGGGAAACTAACAGAAAATTAAAAATTAAAAATTATCCTGAAAATAAACACAAGATAGTTTGGTGGGTGTGCCATGGGGTTCCCTCAATCAATATCCATTTATTTTTCCCCCGAGGGAGGTCTGTTAGAAAAAGGGTACTATCCAAATCCTATCGAAGTCGATGTGATCCTCTCTTTGCCATGTTGATCTTTCCTAGCTGGGCGTGTTCGATAAGGAGCTCTTACAGTCATTCAGTCAGTTCATCATTATTGCTAGTCAACTTGTGCTCGATGTTGTGGGTCAGTTGTTCACTATGGGCTAGTAACTTGTTGTCTATGTTGTCCCCAATTCTCCTAGTCTCCACCGAATCCAAGTCCTTTTTGTCGCATTTTTCCTCCAACTTTTGTCGAATTTCTGCTATCTTCTTTTCCAACTCCTCTAGTCTTTGACTATTCCCATCACTACCGCTAGTCCATCCAATAGGGCGATGAATCCTACCATCCACCATTATATAATAACGAGCTTACCTTGAATAAATTGAGTAACAAAGCTTCTCGTATGGGAGATCATCACTAAACAAAGCACTCGTCGGAATCTGCTGCCTGCCCTTGTCTGAACCTTCAATACCCAAACAAGGAAGATGGCTAGTGGAGGGAAAAACCATTGAAGCCAGAGCTACATTAGAAATCATTTTCAGCAAGCACCAAGGAACAAGGGCATATCCAGTTTAAGAATCCAACACTAGCAAAAACGAAGGAAAAACTTGAACCCCCAGATAGAAAGAAATATCCAACACCACTGAAAATGAATTTTAAAGTACTTGAAAGAAGGGGTATATTAGATTACGCGTGGGAGACCTTACCCTCGCCAACCTTTGGATGGACGGATGGGACAGACTCAAAGCCGCATATAATTATAACGTAATCATGAATGGCAATTAAAATCTATACTAAAATTCGTGCTTTGAAGATGCCCAACTGCACGAAATCATGATTTTATCAATTGGAATATGAAATTTCACCAATTCTTTAGTTCGACAGATTCGAAAAAAAGGTCGGAAATGAGGCATTCTGTGATGGCCAAATTATAACTTAAAAAATTAAAATTAAATAATTTATTTCAATCATTAACAAATAAATAAAATTAAAGAATGAACTTAAATCATTTTTTTTTTTTAAATTACATAATTTAAGTAGTAAATATTTATATATTGGAAAAATTATAGTTCTAAGGAGATATGATTGCAATTACAGAGATTGGTAAGACCAAGTTCAAGAAAGATTATGATTTGGATATTTATCATTTCTATATGGAAATTCTTGGCCATTAACATCAAGCAACAACCACTATTCAATTTAACACATAAATTGTTTTTATTTACCCATACTACATGTTTTGAGAATTATAGAGGATGACAATTTAAATTTCCATCTTGTAATTTCACCAGGATAGATTAGAGAGAGACAAGAGCAGTACCTGGAAGTGGAGATGTCCCAACAACAAAACAATTTCACTTTCTTCAATTCCAAACATGAATTGGAGATATCGTACCTGGTTACAATTGCAAAGCACCCCGGATCGATTGTATCCCTCAACAAGATACACAAGAAACTAACCTCTGTTAAAAACAAAGTCCTCAATGGGGATTCAAAACTACCCCAATGTTGCTGAAGAACCCCAATAGAAATTAATTTTAGAGTGTGCAGGTCAATGACCTTGTTGTGGGTATATTATCTTTTATTGATTGAATAAGTTGGATCTTCACACATACGTTCTTCAGCTCTCCTAAGAGGTAATAAACCCATTCAAATTTACACAATCCCACTCCTATATCCCAATAGAGAGATTGAGTATGGGAAGGACACAAACATTTATTGACTAGATGGTTTCACCCCTGTGCAGTTGGGGCATAAGCCATGGCTGCCCCTTGATGATTGATGCAACTTCACTGGGGCTTGAAGAAGCTATGGCTGGTAAGGAAAGACACATGCAGGAATCATGGAAGGTATAAAGCTGTGATAACCTCACGTTAGTGTCTCGGCCAATAATTGGGCACAAAATTACATTGCTATATTCATACTCCTATGCGTTGACAAAAATTTCGAGAAAGTTAGATGAAATCACAGTTGTCCCATGTCCACGTGGCAACTATTGACTGCTCCCCATCTTGCTTACCTATCTTTCCATGACCTAGTTGCACCCTGTCGACGTGACGGTAACAAAGGAGTGGATAAGTGGTTTTGGGGCCCGCAAGGACCAAATTTGAATGGTAGGTTCCTATTTCACTTTGAAGGGCTATGATATATTGAACACTTCAGTGATGGCATGTTAAAATAAACCATTCCTTTCATTTGAAAATGTAGTATTACATCAAAATTTCATTGTATATTAAAAGTAGCGTAATCAAATTCCTCAATATAGTGATAAACTAAACATTGTACCATTCCACTCTATGGTTTTTAATCATTTAACCACAAGAAAAATCCAATCAATATTGAGCTCCTCTAAGGGAAGGAATCCATTTATACAAGTTTTTAGTTGCTAAGATCTACAAACAAAAGGAGATACATACTTCCCTGTAGGAAACAATCAATAGGGAGGTGTCTTTTATGTCTCTAGCAGAGATGTGCACTTAATATGCCCGTTGGTGATGGATCGATGGTGCTAGGGTGGATGTGTCCTTCCTTTGTTCAAGCAAATACCCTAAAGTATGAAGAGGGTACTATAACATATGAATGAATAGGGCAAGAAGGGGTGGAAGTAGCCTAAGAAAAGGTCGATGGTAACATTGGAAACAACTTGAACAAGGGTTGAACTCAATATTGGAGGAATCCTGAGAAAGGGTGAAGAGTTACTCTAATTCTAAGTTGTGATTTTTATAGGAATGGTATAAGGTACTTCTTCCCCCTGAATCCCAATTCGCAAAGAAAATGACAAGCTTAGTTGATCACAATTCTTACAAAGACTGATAGTGATATCCAATCATAAGGCAAGTTTTCCTCCTATGATTTTTGGGGGCCTTTGAGCCGTATGTTCATGTATGTGTAAATACCAATGCATCAATTTGAGACAGATGGAAGAATTCTTCTAATCAAGTATCCATATCAACCATTCACAAATCCAATGAAAGACGGAGTGACCCACCATCTCCCTTACCAACATGAGTCTCCATGACTCACTTCTCAATGAAAAAGTAAATATTGATCATAAAGTGGTTAAGACACTTGCTTCAAAACCAGCCTTGATAATTATGTCCATTATCCTACCTGACTAGCTAACTATGTCTAGTCTCAATTGAATCCCGGAGCTACCTACGCCCCTGCATGAGCTCCCTCCCCCTATCCAGCTACCATAACTCTATCATGTACTAAAACAAAAAACAATATAGAAATATGAAATTGAAATAGGTTGGAGAATCACTAATGACAATGGAAGTAGGAACAACCTAAGTAGAGGCAATGAGTTTGGAAATTGAAATAATGGCAAACAAAATTTTTAAAGTTTAAAACCACTTAAGTTCCAAACTTTCAATTTTCGTAATCACATTTCCAAAATCCAGTAACCATTTGATTAAACACAGTTCCAAATCCACTTTCATAATCACATATCCAAATTACAATAACCATTTTATTAACCACATTTTTAAATCTAGATCCCCTAATTCCAATCATTGAACTACATTAATTAAAAGCAAGTGCAAAAAATGATGAATAGATTCTAATTCTAATTTCTGATCATTCAATGCACAATTTGATTCTATATTATGTGATTGCATTCTCTATTAACACATTACTTATTCACCTTACACATATACTGGTTGGGATTTGAGAAGGAATAGTTGTCAAGCTACGTTAATCGTTTGAATCATGTTGTCAGTCAATTTCAACTATGGCGGCCTACTGAAAAAAAACCATCATTCATGCATTTATTTTCTACTAGGATACTAGATAACCACCATAGATTATCAATTAATGTTTTATTTTATACCAGGATACCACCTTACTAAAGATGATTGTTAATTAATGTTTGGCCCTTCGGGTTGCATTGTGCGTCATAGGTGATTATTGGTTATAACCTTATGGAAAAGAGTGGAAAGGTATAGACTCCTGGTGTTTATAGATTACATTTTTCAATATAATAAAAACTCTCCATCAAATTTAACCTAGGAGAAAGAGCTATCAAATCACCTTATTTTGAGAATTTTTCTCATTCAAATCCCTTCATTTTCGACAACTTTTCTAACCAAAAATTGCAACATATTTCTATAGAAAAAGAGTGTGTAACTCTGAATTCCATGCGTCGCACACTCTCTTCTAAAAGTTTGTCGATCTTGTTGTACCATTCTCTTCCATTAATCTCTTGATGTACAATCTCATTCGATTATGCTCCAAGCCTCCAGACTCTCAAACTAGCCATAATTGATGAAATCATGAATCCATGGATAGTAGAGAAACCACCTTACATTATAGCACATGTCCCATCCAACAAGTGATAATTATTGCATACAATAAACCATACATGGCTTTGAAAAACGTAGTTTTGGAGGATTTGAAACCTGAAAGAAGACAAGGTCGTGGAGCAAAATTTGGAAGGCATGCACAATATCCCAATGGCCTCTAGCCTACAACGATGAAGAAAATTCCCATCTACAAATACAAGAAAGGGGATGCTATTATGAAAGGAAGAGTAGTATTAAAATTGAAACCATCCTATGAAATGAGAATTTAACTCTTATTCCCAAATGCATCCATGCTAGAAAATAAGAATTTAAGTATTAGATCATATCAATCATGTTATCAATAATAGCTTACATATGCGTAATTATTACTAGTGTAATTGTATAGTTTCTAGGATATCCAAACCATAGAATTGCAGTTTTAATAAATTTTATAAAATCAATACAACCCATTGCAAACTCACATCGTAACAATAAAAAAAGCAGTACCTATTGTAGTATTGAAACAAATTACTAAAATTTAAAAAAAAAATCATTTTTTTTATAAAGAACATATATTTGAATTAAAAAAATTATAAAGAAATTGATCTCAAGCGGAGAGTCCATCCATATCTTGTTGTATAGTCTCATTCAGTTTATAATTGAATGAGAGGCTTAATTTTGTTGTGCAATGTTATCCATGTATGAATTAGATCTAAGTTATCGTAGTTGGGTCCATAGGTTATCTAGGACAATGAAAGTTAAGATGTGTGTTGTGTATGTGTTTGGAGTTCAGTATTGAGCAACTAGGTGGAAGAAGGTACATTTAATGTGGAAATAACATTTAAACTTAATTTTAAATGTTTTAAAGTTTTGTCGTGATTTAAATTTTGATAAATAATGCTAATGGAATGTGTGGCAGACTCGGTTGGGCTTCTGCCTTTGTTGTTTCCTAATTGTCCATTCTCAACCATCTAAAAATTTGAGAGGAAAAAATTGGGGCATCCCTTCAATTGCAAAGTTTCAAAATAATGATCAATTTCATTATTGAAGGGCCCAATACAAAATTAAAATTTTCTTGCATGGCAAAAATTGTTGTGCCCTTCTATGAAGGGTAAATTAGGCACTGAAGTGCGTTGAAGGATTCCAATTTGATGCTTGCTCAATGGAATTGGATAATGGTTTATGACATGAATTCTTACCATCAAATTTATCTAGGATACTTTTCCCTTTATTAGAACATGTATGTATGTATGTACTAGGATACTAGGACCTTAAAATATGTACGTAGGAAAGCTTATGAATAGAGGGCATGGGACATTCACATTGCAATAGAAAGACATCAGATCAAGATCGTCTTGCACGGTTGTTCACGACTCCAGTAACTATTTGTAAATAATTGCACATAAATACAATGAAAGTGACATTAGCATGACCATGCAGAGGTGACTGTATAAAATTTCGTTGGGATTATTGATAGGATGGATGATCATGTGTCACGACTTGGAGGCACGGACATGACGAGAGTGCTGCATCAATGACACTTCAAGTGTGCAGTGTCTGAACATATTGTTACCACATTAAGAGTTTGGTATTCTTATTGAAACATTTTATTCTAGTTGTCATGTTTGTCTCTCTCTCAAGGATCAGTCTCCCTTATGTCTCCACCTACCCCTAACCCCCACCCCGTTCTCTCTCTCTCTCTTCACTGACCCCTACCACCCCCCCTCCCCTCCCCTCTTGAGCCCTACCACCAAGCCTCCCTCTCCGTCTAGGTAACGAACCTCCTACAACTCGAGGCCTAGCATGACCACTCGCTCTCCCCATTCCCCCAGTGTAGTAACCTATCGCCTTATGTATGTTGTGCTTAATATTTTAAATTAATAATGTGTGAACAATTGCTTGGAGCGGCTATAAGAAGATTGCAATCTAATTGGTTTGATGCACCTCCTTCTGATCCCTCTATACTAGGACCTTAAAATATGCATGTAGGAAAGCTTAGGAATAGAGGGCACGGGACATTTACGTTGCAATAGCAAGACATGAGATCAAGGTCATCTTGAACAGTTGTTTCTGACTCCAACAACTATTTCTAAATAATTGCACATAATTACAATGAAAGAAACATTAACATGAATGTGGGGAGGTAAACATCATCAAGATTATTGATAGGATGGACGATCATGTGTCACAACTACGAGGTGAAAAAATGACAAGAGTGTTTCACCAATGACACTTCAAGGGTGCAATGTTTGAACATATTGTGACCACATTGTGTGAAATGTCTTCATATGGTGTACAATATTCAAGCACTAGTTGTTCTATGTTAAAATATGCAAAATAATTTGGGTTGTACTATCATACGTATTTATCTATAAAAATTTCATAAGAACTCTCTGAAGTCTATAAGTGTTCAGTTTGGTTGTATTAGGGTCGAGTTGGAATGGTTTTGGACAAGTTCAAGTGGGTTAGGAGTTGTTTGGAAAAGTTCCAATCTATTGGGTTTAAGTACAAAAATTGAACCAGTTTCTCTCTCTGAGGTCAAGGTCTAGTTAATATCTTTGATTTTTTTAATTGGGTGTACTACAAGCCCCCACCCCTCTCTTTCTCTCTTCATTTCCCCCCTTCCACCCCCCTCCCCTCTCTCTCTCGACCACTTAGCCTCCCTCTTCGTCCACGTAACCCCCCTCCTACAACTTGAGGCCTAGCATGATCCCTTGCTCTCCCCCTTCCCCTATAGTAACCTCTGACCTTATGTATGGCGTACTTAATCTTAACATCCAAGTTCTCATCATCTGATGGAAAAATCACCCATGGCATATGTCCTATAAAGATATTCCCATGTTGTGTCACCTTGGAAACTAGTCATATGGCTAGTATATGACAACCATTTCGTTAGTAGCAATGGGGGAAGGTAATTATTTGAATTCCTTAAGTGCAATTCCCTTGCATCCTGGCATTCTTGACATCTTGCAATCACAAACAATGCACAATAAGCAAGATTGCAAAGAGAATTACTATAGATAAATTGAACTGATAGCAAATGAAATCTATGTGTTGAGTTAGTTCCCTTAATATTTTTTCTTTTAATTTGTAATGTTTCAACAATTAATGGTGTAATGCTTTCTTTGATTTTATTATAGGCCTTGTCACATACGCGACTTATTAATTGCAGGAATTTTTCAGGGTGCCATAGATTTGTGGTTGGATCAACCAATATTTTCTAAATTGATTTTAAATGGATACAGTGTACACATGATCTTAATATATCAATTAATGTAAGACTCTTGGGATCTCATTACAGGTGTATCATTAGAGAACCTTCTAACATATACATAGTGTCAATACTATTAGGACCATAAACTTTATCGGTGATGCATTTTCATAGTTTACCTCGTTGGTCTACTAAGGAAACAAATCAAAGTTGATTTCCGAGGTTGTTGAATGGCTATCTTGGATATTACCCCAATTATATAGGTCTGATATGAAGGCATGATAATAAGTGAGTTGGAGGATGGTACTAGTTAAATCATAAATGTGTTTTGATATTACATCTCCAATGCAAGGATTCAAAGTGTTTTTATCGAGGTTAAACAATCAGTACTTTGGGTAATATCCTAATAAGATTAGTACATTAGGTAGGAAAGTTGTTCCTTCGACAAGAGGCCCAATATGATAAGTCCACTCATCGGGGAAATGCTTTTGGAGATCAAAAGGTAATTCTTAAGAAGATACTCTCATATGAAGTTTTTGATGAGGCAAGTATGCTATAATGATTGTAGTATGCTTATCGGGGCAGTAAGTTTGAGACCCTTTAAAAGGTTTCGATCCTTAAATCTCAATGAAACATACTTGGTCGAAATTTCGAAAAGGGGACCCAACAATTTTTCCTTTGGGAGAGAAATTGTATGGGTGTTGTTGTGGGAACAACAACACAAATATACATCTCATTCCCATATAATGTACACAGAGGGTGTCTCAATCACCCTATCCACCCTCAACACCCCGGGCTCATATCCAAAATAAATCTTCCTCCTCTTTGAGCTAGAGGAAGCTTGGGTTTTCTTGCGCCTAGGTGTAGAATGCCTCTCTAGGCTTTGAAAGGGAAACAACAACATATAATGTTTTCCCCACAATACTATTAGTTAATACACTAAAAAAATACAATTAGAATTCAAATATTAAATACTCACCTAAGAGGGGATAGTATACCGTGAAGGGGTTTCTCGCTTCCTTGATCCAAGCCTCTTAGCAATTCCTCCCTACAACAATTACAAAAATCAATTAATTCAAAAAAATAAAAATGCATTATTTTATCAATTTCATTAATGCTTCATAATATTTTAATCAACTAATAAATCTCACTATAAATATCTAAGACAATGCAAGAGATTTCCCTTCCTAGATAGGAAGTGGAGCACTTGGCTTGACAACACGCTCTAAGGAAATGGTGGAAGAGGGGGGCAATGTAAGTACATGGGAATGGGAAGGTATAGGTGCAATATATGGAGCCAATGTAGGTGTAAGGGATGTGTTGGAAGTAGGTGTACCATATGTTCGTACAAAAATTTGCTCCGTTAAAATTTTGAGTTTCCTGCGGTGCGCATGTAAAGAGGGACCATGATTTTCGTTTTCAAAAACTCCACTAGCAATTTTTCCAAAGTCATGAATGTCCCATTCATCCTGGTTAGTTCTCCTCATGTCAAATCTTTAACTTGGTGAATTCCTTTCAAATGCCAACCATAAAATATCCAAGTGCCTAAGGCTAAGTATATCAAAACCAAGTATTTTTTCAGACATAATTACTTGTATTTTCCTGTTTTAGTCATTGTATTTGGGCACATATTACGAGGATCTTGAAGTGAATGTTTGAAAACCAAAATTGGATTTTGTTGGGAACAGATCCATTAGTTTTGTAACATGAGTCATGGTTTGGAAGATTTGAATGGATCTCTACAACCTATTTTTCCATATTTAAAAAGTAAATAATTTCCTATTTTAGTCATGATATTTGAACATTCTTTCCGAACAAGTGGAGAGGAATTTGTAAACACCAAAGGAGTTCTTTTTCAAGAATGGACTTATCTACAAAATCCTCTCTCCGTTTTTGCACATATATCATAGATTGAGAGATATAGAGGTATATTTGAGATAAATGTTTCATAATTACGCCAATGAAAGTCCTCCCCACAGTATTGGAAAGCGGTGGTGAATGCACAGGTGTGAGTCAATTGATATATATGTTCACACGTGTCACAATGCTCAACACCAAATTTAATAATGCATACACATCAAAAGGTAGGCCTGTAAGTGTTGACAGAGTTCTTGTGTGTCCATCTTCAAGCCAAGTATTCAGTTTCAAAGAGAATTAAACATTGAATGCCAGTGTTCTGATCCCAAGTCCAAATATTAAATACTATGAGGGAGAGTTGGCTAAATTTTTTTCTATTCAATAGGTTTAAAACTATAAGTTGCCGAGTGCTCTATCCAAGAGTCATGAAAACATTGTATTCATGTAAATTGAAAGTATTCAAGGTACAAATACTAAAATATACTAAATGCCAAGTACATCATTATATGAACTGAGAATCAAAATGCTAATGCTCAAGTCTGAGCACTCAAGCATCGAGACCATATGAGGAGGGGATCAATTCCAATGATTAATATTTAGAGTTGATAAAATAAATGGAACACAAAGGAAGATCCCATAAGGAAAGCATAGTGTTGCTATATAATTGGAATGCTTTTAAAACATTTCTTTTATATGATAAGTGTCAAGGTTGTTATGTGCTTCTTGGTTTTGAAATGTGAATCATTGAATAAGTGATCGATATATATTTTAAGTTTTCCATGGCATTTATCAAGGAAAAGTATAGTTGTCTCTTGTAGATTTGAAAAGAAGTCCAACGCCATTTTCAGAAATTCGAAGACAATGGATTAACATTTAAAATCTTAGTCAGAAAAGAGAGCACTTGGTAATTATAAGATTTTGAAGATCGATTAATAAGTCAAACATTTTTCCAATATTTTTGGGCATGAAATCAGCTGATCAAATATTACTTCCAAGTTTGAGTGCATGTGACCATCAAAGCTCTAGATTTAGAGGGATTCAAATTCAACAGCTTATGATCTTTCCAAGGTAAAAAATTAGTTCTCAGATTTCAAGCATCGAATCCTTCAACAATCAAAAGGTGATATGGCAGTTAAAGGTTTAATTGATGAAGCTAGGTGGTAGAGAATCTTGAGACAGAGCACTGGGCAATTAGAGGATTCAAAGCTGAAATAGAATCTAAGTATTTTTGTAACAAATTTATTCGCTTAAAATTTGGCAACTCATTGTAGTTGATTTGCTTTTGTTTTCTTGTTGTCACTAGATATGAATCGAGTTCCTTTTAAAGTGGATCTACAAACTGTGTTAAAATGGATCCACATATCTATAAAGGGATGACTGTAATTGGAAAAAGGGGAGGAGGTTCCATCCCGAGAGGCTGAGTATGTTGTAGAAATGGACGAGAGTCTTATTATGGAAAGTTGGGAAGACCATGTTTTGTAATTTCTTATGAAATCATGTTTAAATGAATATGAGATCTTGTCTTTTATGAACCAGGTTTAGCCATCGTTGAGTTTGAAAATGGCTATGGTTTTGTGTAAACTGTCGTTGTAATGAATTCCTTCATATTGATGTTTTCTCTATGAATGCTCAATACTGTGGTTGAATGTTCTTACATCTGTGTTTGGAATTTTTTTTCTGAACATAGTTATTCATCTTAACATATGATTGAACTGTTTGTTCCTTATCTTATTAATCAGATTTGAACCTAAGTCATCACTGATATCATTCTTGCTTCAGTTTAGTAATCTATGTTATTTTCAGAGTCTGAATTTTCTAGTGGTCTTCTGCTTTCTTTGCTTACATTAATCTCTTCATCTCTACAGAACCAATCCTAAAATCCAGATCTATCCAACTCAGAGATGCCTAAAATTTGTACTATTGTGCTTAGCAGCTAGTACAAATTTTAGGACAAACACCATAGTTGCAACCACTGTAGATGTAGCTACAATAGATGGAACTCCAATTGCTGCAATGGTGGGTGCAATGGGGGAGGGATATGATGGGGGATTGGTGAAGGATGGATAGGTGTGAGACTAGCAATAGGGGATGGGTGTCCGAAAGGATATAATCCAACTAGTTTTACAATGGATGGAATCACCTTAGGGGGGAATGGGTGTGCCAATCACTGGCGTGGGGTGCCCAGTCCCTAAAATCAGCATGAACCATGGAAACAATGGACTGGGTGGATGATGGGAAGGCATGGGTGGATATGGTGACGTAATGGAGAATGTTGGAACCTGCATAAACATATGTAATACATTTGATTAGTACAAAAACATGTAAATTAACCATACCAAGACAATGAATTTCACATCAAATACATATAATTAATTTAACATATGTCACCTAGGTGAGGGATGATCTGCTTGCCCCGGGTGGAGACCCCTACTCAATCTCTTTAGCAAACAACCATGGAAACACAACAACATTACGAATGATCTCTTATAAATAACTTTGACATTTGCAAATAAATGAATTTTTAAATCCTACAATCATAAAATCATTTAAATACCTACGTGTAAGGTGTCGCAATGTCTTCTACAACCGCCATAGTTGCATCAAAGTTGGGAGAAATAATTTCATCCCACCTCGATGGAGGTGTGTCATATTGGAATAGTCACACATGCCAAAAAACATAAGTTAGATAGAAATACTTTAAGAAATTTTTACCTAATGATTGTCAATTGTACAATTAAATATATACTCAGTGATTTACCATCATTTACAAATCATACTAACCTCATAAAAAAATATCTCTTGTGTAGGATCCTCCATCGGGCCATGGAAAGTATGCCCACATTAAGTGCATCAATGTAGTAATGCCTAACTCTATGAAGAATCCTTTTCATGACTTCCTATCATGGAAGTTCCATGATCAGTGGGGCTGGAGGAACTACACTTGAGGGTCCTCCATATTGATCTGATGGATCATGTCTTGATGATGCCACAAATGCACTGTGATGCAGTACACTACATCTAAGATGTCATATGGAAATGGCAGTGTAATCTCGGCGATCTAATAGCTAAGGTGTTTATGGGGAGGGGGGTTAGACATATGCCTAGGATTAGGTGGCCCTCTCATTGGGGTATTCTTAGAAGTTGGTTGATATTGTGAAGAGCCAAGACCAACCCCTTAAAACTCACAAATGTCAAAATAGTTCACGTGGAGACCCAACACGAACTTGGCATATAGTTTCCAAATAAATTTAATGGAACCTCCCTATTGTTTCAAGGAGGTTTGTAAAAAACCATGAACCAACGAATCACCCAATTTTGTTTCCATGGATCATATGTACACCAATCCATGCAAAGGAACCACTTGCGTAGATCAACGGGTTGGTTTGTTTGGAGGTCAATGAAAAATCCAACAATCGTTTGTTTTGAAATTTCAAATCTTTGATTTTTTGTTTACTGATACTAGTGTAGAAATATCCCATCCTGGACCTATATTCATATATGTCAACAATTGACTATGGGCATGTTCAATAGAGGCAATGATGCTATCAAGGGATGTGGCTAATGAAAGTTTTAATGGTTCCCTTGAGGTTCTGAGCTCTTGAACCAGATTTCTTAGTTAGTTTAAATATTGGTTAATCCGGGTTTCTATGTTTGGTTTTTCCTCCAGGTAAATGTTTGTTTGTGGTTTTCTTCCATTCTTTGTTTTTGTATTTGGTTTTTGGTTTTGAAATTATGGTTCTTTTATTTAATTCTTATTAAATCACAAGCACATAAAGAAAAATAAGAAAAATTTGAAGGAATACCTGGATAGAGGAGTGGCAATGTCCCTTGGTGAAGTTGTATTGGAGAATATGCACTCATGTTCTGAACCGAATCACCCAATCATCATGGAAATGGGGAGAAATGGGGTCTTGGGTTCTTTTTTGCATATACAAAAGACCACATGGGTCCTTCTTTTAAATATACAAACTAATATTATTAAATAATAATGAAATTCACAAGAGGCCAATATTTTTGAATTAAGATTTTACAAATTTTAAAGAAATTTAAAATTTTATAGGATTTATAGTTATATATGTATTTGTTTTGAAATGATTTTCTTAAAGTTAAGAATATTAACAAGTTTCTTTTAAAAATTATGAATTTTAAAAATTAATAAAAATGTCTTCATAACAATGATATATTTTGGATTATATTTATATTTCATTGTTATTTTTATTATTTTTAAAAAATAAATATTTATTTATAATAATTGAAATATAGATTTGTTTCAAATTATATAATTATTAGAACAATCTAGGAGGATTACAAACTTGCCATATCTATATGGAAAACATATTTTTAGTCAATAATATATTTTGCATCATATTTTATATAATTTTTTTTTTTAAATTAAATTTTAAATTATAATATAAATTTATCTTTCAAATTATATAATTACCTTCAACAACAAGAAAATCTATTAGAATTTGAACTTAAAATTATAATGTGAAACATTTATGTAAATATAAAATCTCTTTTATAGTATTGTATTGTAGCTTGTGTATGGAATTTTAATATAAAGATTTCATATTCTTTCTTAAAGTTTCGTTAAGTAACCCCTATAGGAGATTGTAACAAAGGGAAATTGATCTATGCCTTCACAAGATGCTTTGATTGGAACAAAAAATTCACCAAAGTTTAAGCCTAAATAAATACATAAAATTATAATTTATAAATTATTTGATAAAATTCAAATTTATTTATTAATTATTTATAATAAAAATAATATATTTAACATAAGTCTTTCTTACAATCAATGAACATTAAAAAATGTAGGAATTGAAACATAATTTGATCAATATAAAAATCATAAGGAATCATAACCATTTATGAACATCAAAATGAAACAAAACCTTTGAGGAACATTGAAAGGTGACAAAAAAGTTTTATGTACATTGCAATGTGACATAATCATTTATGAACGTAACATTGCGACATACCCATCGAGTACCATAGAAGTTTGACATATCTCAATGTAGATGAATGTCACAATGTAACATAATCAATGGGGAGTGTTGCATTGTGTTATAACCATAGAGGAATATTGCAGTGCAACATAACCCTTGACAAACATGATAATGCCACGCAAATATGGTTAACCATAAACAACTATGGTCAACCATGAAAAACCATAATCAACCATAGTCAACCATGGTCAGCCAACTAGGGTTAACCATAGTCAACTATGGTCGACCATAGTCAATCAACTAAGGTTAACCATAGTCAACCATGGTTGACAATAGTCACCATGGTCAAACATAGTCAAGCATTAATAATTATGGTCAACCATAGTCAACCATGAACAACCATGGTTAACCAACCAAGGTCAACAATAATCAACCATGGTCGACCATAATCAGCCATAGTCAACCATGGTCAATTAACTAGGGTCAATCATGGTCAACCATAGTCAGCCATGATTAACCACAGTAACCGTGAACAACCATGCTCATTGGAAAACAACCATAATCAACCATAGTCATCCATGAACAACCATGATCAACCATAGTCAACCATGAACAACCATGGTCAACCATCATTGACCATAGTCAACCATAATAAACCATGAACAACCATGGTAAACCATGGTCAGCCATGAATAACCATGGACAACCCCAGACAACAACAATCAACCCTGAACAACCATGGTCAATGTAATGTCCCCAGTTTTGACCCCTTAGCATATGCTATGCAAATGATGTAATATCATTGATTATTGTAAGGAATATGGTGAGGATCCCAAGGCCAATGCCATATCATGGATATCCCCAGTATATATAAAATACAAGTACATCTAGTTTGGTAGACCATGTGTTGGTCAAGCATAATAGAAGTGCAAAGGTAACATAAATATGCATGCAATTAATAAAGAAAACGCATAGCTGACTATGCAAGGAAACAAGAGCATGGGGCATGATTTTCTTACGGTTAAGGAGGGACATATTAAACCTATGAAGCCAATATATGGAAGCCAAGTGCCCAAGAAAGAATTTATGGGCCATCGGCTATCAAGTTGACTCATGCACCCCAATCATTTATTTCTTTCAAGAGGGAGGAGGCAATTGAGGCATGGTTATTGTCTTGGGGAACGGAAGGTGTAGGTCTAAGGTTTCTTGTGTCAGTCACCCTATGGTTCTGGGAGTTGGGGATTTCTTATTAGATAATCTATTAGTTGTGACTGGTAGTAAATATATTAAATTATCTGTCAATTGGGAGGTGGAGAGGACAAAGTTCCTTGGGTTAAGTAACTCGACCTCTCATGTGTGGGGAACTATAATATTTTTTTTGGAAATATGAGAGTGGTTATGAGCTATGTTTTGTGGTCATGACTGGAGTTCGAAGAGGAATTTTGTGAGCACGACTACTATGCATTTCCCTCACTGTTATATGTACAAACTGGTATGGAAGATTATCCAATTTCTTAAACTTGTGCATGTGTTCCCTCTATAACATATCTAGTTGTCAAAATCATACTTTGGATTTGTTGAATCCTTCCATAGTATTTTTTGTGTTCCATATATCTTTCTCCTCGCTTTTGATGTCATACCGAGCATG